>JAGFMF010011830.1:19516589-19551851 GCA_019455555.1 Galemys pyrenaicus
TCTGCTCCCCGCTCTCTGTGGTGAATCCTCTCACCCCCCCACACCTCTGGCCTGTACCCCAGTGCTTGTATGCATAAATAAATAAAACTTTAAAAAAAAAAAAGAAAAGAACAAACATAACACCCCACAAGTCCCAGCTGACTTTCATTTACATCTCATTGACTATCACGTGATCATTCCTATCTACAAGGGAGACTGGGAAATATTTTTAGCTGAGCATATTGCCTCTTTGAACAAAGTAAAGGTTCTGTGAACAAGAAAGAAGGGGGAATGGATAGTGGGTGGGAAGCCAGCAAGAACTGCCATACTTTATAAATTATAAGCCATTCTGGAAGTAGAAGATGGCATATCAAACCTGAAGGAAAGCACATCACACAATATAGTGGCTACATAAATATCACTAACTGAATTCATCTGGAGTCTTATTTATCCACATTACTTCAGACAGAATAACTGAATGTTCTTATTTATGTCCCCCAAGTATGGTGGCCCAGTAACCTAAAGAGACACATCTCTACCCACATTGTACCACAGCGCTGCACAGTGAACTTCCCTGTGTGTAATGGGATCTAAGGAAAATAGTCTCAATTAGTCAAGATAATAGGAGAATAATAATAAAGTATAGAAATGAATACAGAAGGTATTTATTGGTTTATGGCTCCTTACCTTTGGTAGCAGTGCCTGTTATCTTGGAGGAACCTTGTCCCACATTGTGTGCAAGACCAGTAGGACTATCAGTTACCTGCTTAGGTGCCAGGGAACAGACACCTGACCCAGCCTTAGGCAGCGCAACTCTCTCTTCCAGGACTTTGAGTTCTGAGTGTGTGATGCAAAGAAAATGAGACAGAGAGAGGGAGAAAAGGGAGAGGGAGAAGCAAAAAAAGAGAGAAAACAGAAAGGGAGGAGAAAAAGTGAGGAGAGGAGAGGGGAGGAGAGGAGAGGGGAGGAGAAAAGAGGGGAGAGGGGAAGGGAGATGAGGGGAGGAAAAGCCTTACTCCTTAGCTGTCCTTCAATTCTGTGAGCGCCTCGCATCTTTTCCAGTTAATTTCCTGTTTTGCTCAATGTAGTTGAGTCAGTTCTGCAATCAAGGACTTTGAGCGCTGCCTAATAGCACGGCACTACAGACCTCCCAGAAATCCAGCTGTCTGCTTGGTTTCAACCTCATCTCCTACTAAAGCTTGACCAGAATCCCAAAGGACACTCCTTTGACCCTAGACATTCTAAGAGGTCTTGAGAAATGTTGCAGTGGCCAAAAGAATGGTAGAAATCAAGAGAAAGTTTTAGGGCAAGACAATATTGGGGAGTCCCCAATCGGGAATCAGGAACAGGAATTTCTAGTCTGTGTTCTTCCTCTAACTAGGGACAGAGAGGACATCTTTCAGTCTTTCTGCACAGGTTCCCATGCTGGTACATGACTGAGCTGACTCTATCACGCCAGCTTTTATAACCTGCCAACATTTCCTAAATTTGCTAAGGCTCCACCTGCCCACGGTAGCCTTAGAGTTACAAGGCATGTATCTGTCTCCTGGACATCCCCTGCAACTCAAGCGACTCAGGTTACCCCATCCTATATGTTACAAATAAGATTGCCCAGAAGCTCCAACTCATAACTGGAGAGAAAACCCTCTCCCAAACACACCCAGAGACCCATGGTCTAAGTCAACCCTTCCACGTGTCAGTTCTAACTCCAGGTTCCAGCTTCAACTGCTATCATCTCTTTTCATTTTGCTTCTTGTGGTTTTTATTGCCCCAGGACATCCTGTTGGCACTACCCAGATCCCTCCAACCTGCCAAGCACCCGTTACTAGAGGTTTGGGCAACAAGGGGCCTACACAGCAGCTTGGGAGGGCAGACAACCCCAGCTAGACATATGCTCTTCCTATTGCTTCTGGGGAGTATCACTGTAGGGTCTCCTCCTGGGGTGTCAGTATGCTGTCACATTACTGATTCCCTGTTATTCCTCCTTTCATCTCTCCCCGTCTCCTTTCTTTTTTCTAAATCCCAAAGTTCCTGTTCAGGAGCCACATAGCACTTCTTCCCACCACCAAAATAGCCTATGTCATGTTTTGCTAAACAAAGGTCATTGTAAGAGGAATTGTGACCAACTGCATTTAAACCAACAATTACCTTTCCTTTCTACTGCACTAGAATTCATCTCTGAAGATACTAATAACACCTGTTCTCTGACTAAAGGCGTAATACCCCAAGCGTTCAGGATGCTTGCTCAGAAAGCATATCTCAGACAGCATTTGTCTGAGACAAAAAGATTCGCTGTTATATTAGTACCCTTTAAATGGAAAAGTAGTATATCTTAAATGATCTCTGGTGTATATAGCAAAAAAAGAATGGTTTTCTCACTTACTAACTGTATGACCTTAAGAAAATACCCATCAAGATATATATTTCCCTTCTGTAAAATGGGGACAATAATAATATCCATTCCATAGGATTTTTATGAGAACCAAATGGAATTGTACTTATTACAGTGCTTTGTAGAGTGACTGGCACATAAAGAATGATCTACAAAGGATGAATCATGGTGATATTGTTATTAACACCATCATCAGTATTGCCACTTAGGGCATTTGAAAGTGAAATGAAAATAGAGGGAGAAAGTTATAAAGAGCATAAGACATGTAGAAGGCACTTGAGAAATGTGAAACTGTAAATGAAAAGCTATGTGCTGCAAAGATTTAACCTACACAGAGAGCACTCAGAACTCACATCCTGGAAAGGATGCTGGTCTCACCAGCAAGTAGGGTTGATTAAATAACAGAGCTCAAAACTGTAGATGTGAGTGCCATTATTTCAGAAAGAAAAATGTATTTCTATTTTTCTTTTATAAAGGAATAACATAATACCCCTGTTCATCTAACCATACTGAGCCCCTATGTAAGAACATCAAATATTTTCATTCCTCCCAGGAGCTAGTTTAGTCCTAGAGAGAGAATAAGTTGCCAGAGTAACTGGGACAACTGAAAATGGAAATGTAATATTTAGACCTCCAGTCCCTGAAAAGGTGAGTTCCACTTGTCAAAGGCAAATACACAGCCTTCACCTTCATTATAGTAACACAATTTCTGACTGGGCTGTAAAAAAATTGCACCTTTTCTTTCTCTTTTTACCAAAAGAAAAGTTAGTACCTTTCTTTTGGAGGCTCTAATTTATTGTTTCTCTGTTTTAAATTTTACTATGGAAATACCACCATTGAGACCTTCTGTGAGCATTGTTTGGTATTCCTTTTCATCCTTATTAATTTGTCTTGCTTTTATAGCTTCTGCCTGCCACACGTGAAATTTAGAACACCTCAGCATACTAGTGTTTTACAAACTAGTGCTTAAGCCTCTTTGGTAAAGTGCATATTACCCTATCTCTTTGTTCTGGTTTTGGGGTTATATCTATTATACCACTGAGGGAAGACCTACATGCAAGACACACTGTATTGGGGTGAAAATCTTACACAAACAGAAGCCAGTTTCCTCCCTTCTGAAAGGGAGCCTAAGAGAGGGAGTAGGATATAAGCCGAGGGGTGGGGGGAGGGGATGGAAGAATCCCAACATGCAGGGATACACAGTGAGAGATTTATACACAAGTAAGGGAGACTAGGGGACAGATGACCCAGGATTTTCGATAATGTGAAGAATTTACAATGTAGAAAAAAATGGAAGGCGAGAAAGAGTAGAGAGGGTAAAACACTGTTATTCAGTAGAAAATGGAATGTATCACACCTATAATAAAAATCAACTAAACTGACTGTATTTGCATAATGACGAGGTAGACCAGTTGGCTTAGCACATCTTGCCCTTTATTCCTCATGTTTATTGTGACTGGACTTTCTGTTTTCCCAAACATAGACTTTCCCTTCCTATTACACATGAAGCAAGTTGAGAGTCCCACAATAGATTCAGAAGGAAAGGAACATTATAATTAGCAGACCTTGCCAGTGTCCACACACTGAGGAGGAGGAAATCAGGTTCTCCATCCTCATAGGCGACTTGGAACTGTCTTGTGAGGATTCCAGCAACAGCACAGGTTGTCTCAATCCTAAACAGGCTCAGTCCGGAGTGTTGTCAAGTCCAAACAATGGCTTGGCTCATTGTTCATCACTTGCTGCACTCACCAAGGATTGTCACGTGTGGACTCACTTCCTGACAGCTCTGTCACTTGTACACCTTAAGTGTACTTGTCTTTGTTTTAATTACAGTTACACACAGTAACTCACACCTTTGCGCCCATTTTGCAAGAACGTACAGGTCGCCATTACTTACTCTTACCTGGGGTTGAGCATTTCAGACTCTGCGTCTGAACATAGGGCAGTTCCACAGCATTCAACCTGCACAGTTTGCGGGTCCTAATTCTCAGAGGCCCAATTCTATACAGTTACCAAATTGAAATGTTAGTAATTTTTTAGCAAGGATTTCCGCATTTTCATCTTGCACAGAGTCCTGCAAATGATGAAGCCGGTCCTATCTGAGGGCTAACTGCTTCCAGATGAGTTTCTAGCAAGCCCACTCTGTAGACTGCATAGGAACCATCCTTGATTGGTTCCTAGTGTTGTTTCTGATGACAGTGATCGTTTTCACCGGCAGTCACTTGCCAGGCTGATTGTCACAAACCTAGGAGTTTAAGCAGCCTGAAACACTTTTGACGTCTTATTATAAGTCACTGGTTCAACCCAAAATTAAGCTTTGGTCTAGGTCATCCTTGTCATTTTGCCAAGTGTACAGCAGGCTCCTGCCTCTTCAAGCCTCCTTCAAGTTTATAAACAATACAACCCCCAAACACTGGTTCATAAAGTTTCCTGTTCTAAAACCTTAATGTGTTATGCAGAATTTAACAATTTCCTTAGCATAATTTGATTAAGGGGATGCAGAATTGCATCAGATGTAATAAAAGTCAAGCCCTGTAATTTCAATTATTAAACACTTGTACCCAAGCAGCCCAGTGGCTTGTACTTCAACTGCAAACGTAGCAGCTGGGATGCCCAAAAAGGAGGAAAGTGTGGGAACAGATTACTTTCTTAGCTGTGACAGATTTGAAAGGACTCTCCTTAAGGTAAGTGACAAAAGGGGTAAACCATGCATTTACCTCAGGACATGCCATCGCACACCTCAAACCATTCCTCAAATTGTGATGTCATTTTTTTTTCCTGTTCATGCTGGATCCTGACACAGAACTGTCACAGGCTCAGAACGAGTAATTGACCACCAGCTCTCCAGAGGCCCAAGAGCAGAAATGTCCCTCTCACATACCCATTAGCTCATATTAAAACATCTTCTTTTTCAGACTGCAAAATAATGCAGAAACTTAATTGTGTGTGCTGGTGCATTTTTTTGCATTTTTTGTATTGGGAGGGAAGAAAAGTCGGGGGAAGGTAGCAAAGTGACACCTCATTCTTTTTCACAACTACAGGTAAGGCTCAGCATTTTTATTTCCCTACTGGTCTTCTGAATTCACCTCTAGATAAGTTCTAAACATGATGTTTATTTCATTGCTCTGACCCAGAGAATATTAATTTAACAGCCTCACTCAGCTTCACATTAATTTCAGACCAACAACATAATCTATCCACAACTGTACTGTGTGTAACAGAACCTTGGAGGAACTTGACCATGACCCCAGGCAGGGAGTGCCCAGGAACCGGCAGCCATTGTTTCATTCAGCACTCAAAACAGGACAACTTTCTGGAAGTAATATTGCTACACCAGGGTGAAATGCACTTCTCGGTCTTTTCAACCTGTACATTCACAGCACCCAAAATAAATAGTAATAACAATTATATATACATATATATAACCATTCTAGACATATGTTTGTGTGTTTATGTATTTATATATATATGTCTCTCTATCTCTGTCTCTCTCTCTCTCTCTGTCTCTCTCTCTCTGTCTCTCTCTCTCTCTCTCATCGATTATGTAAGAAACAATTTTATAGTCTTCCCTTAGGCACCAGGCCACCATTTGTTCTACAAGTATGTTCTGATCCTTGCCTTCATTTTGTTAGATCAGCTGGGGAAACAAAAATAAAAATTGAATTCCCCTTTGGAAACTATTACCTCTCCACATTCAGAAACAGAAGCTCTGAATTTTTGCTTGCAATTTATGAGAGAGAAATGTTGGTCTCTACACAGCACCCTGTAAGTCTTGGCACAGTGACCAGCTGGCACTTTTTCCAAACAGATAACACATTCTTCCCAGCTTTCTCTTCCGAGCACTTTCAAACTACATAGAACCAATATATAGTTATATTTTTCATTCCTTGTTTAGCCAATAATTACCAAGTACCCACTATGTACTGGACACTAAAGGGGACAGGGCTTGTTCTAGCACCTGCAGGCAAGGTACCCACAGGTCAGTCTGAATCAAGCCTTTCAGTGCCTCTGAGCTCACTGAAACTCAAGCACACAGCCTGTGTCACTGCCTTGTTCCAAACTCAACTTGTTGACTAAACACACTGAGCAGACTCACTTGATAAAAAGTGCTTTCTAATTAGCAAAGGCTTCCATGGGGGAGGGGGATAAGGAGGGTGTCTGATGTGCTGTATCAGTGGGGCAGAATTAGGAAATAAAATTCACTCTGATAACCTGCTCTGAAGAATGTGTCTGCTGCTGGACATATTACCAAATTGGAAAATGTGATTCTCTTCCACATTTGCAACCTCAGAAAGGGCCACAGATTCTGTTGCAATTTGTTGCAGCCTAGGTCTGTTTGTACCAGAGGCTGACAGAGCTTATTAACGCAAAAACAAAAGCTTCTCTCCTCAAACCTGCAGAAACTGAATAACACTGAGATGACTGTCTTGGCCTTTAGCAGGAACACCACCTGTCTCACTTTCCTAGAATGCAGCTAGGTGCAAATCTCCAGGAGCCAGCATTCACCTTTTCAAATTACAAAGCCCAGGAGTGGCAGAGTGAAGAGAATGCAGCTCCTACAAAACAAGGGAATTACCAGCAGAAAACCTTGTCCAAGACAGCTAGGAGACAGTTGGCGTTTAGCTTAAAATTTCATCTGAGAAGAGACCACGGATGGTCTGTTGGCTGCAAAGCTTCTACGCAGCATTAATAATTTTTTATAAATACAGAATCCAAAACATTCCATTTTTATGCAAAATCTTCAGATAGACTTAGAGAATGAATTCGACTGCTTAGGAAGCCTTCATTCAAAAACTGAGCCTTAGTTTTATTATGATTAAGTGACAAGAGCTGCTTCTAATACTGTAAGAAATTTGTTTTTAATGTTTTTATATGGTTATTTTATTCAGAATGGTTGCTTTTCAATGATGACTCAATTCCCGTCAAACCTGTCTCATCTATAGTCACCCAGTATTAATATTTACTTCGCTCATTTAATTTTAAAGTATGTTTCAATTAAAACGATTATAAATATTCTTCTGCTGCTAAAGATAATTCAACAGAGGCACTATTATGAAAATATCACAGAAAGCTTGATCAATGTGTGATAGTTATAACCTGACTTAGTAACAAGGTACAAAACTATTTTATTAAATCAAGAAATAACCATTCTAGAATATTATAAAATCCACCGCTAAATACATTTTTTTAACCTCTGTGCTTCTTTATTTTGGAATTCTTTACAGTGCAGATTTCACATTGCAATTAAAATTATACTTACGAAACATCTTGTGTTGAAATATTCCCAAGGTACATATTATTTTCCATTTTTCCCTAAGATAAAATCCTCAGCATTTAACCTATACAGGTTGGCCTACAGAGCTCTCACAATAAATTATAGTGAAATAAAGCCATGATGATATTTATTTGTACTGTGTTTAATGAAATATGTAACTACACTGTCTCTTGTTCCTTTTTAGGCCTTATAATTTACTGTACCCAGACAATCCGCTGATTGCTTGCTTTCAAAGGGGTTCAGGACAGCAGCAATACCATTCCCACTCAGGAAAATGCTATGACTTTTCTCCCTGGAAAACACCAAATCTCAAAATCCAACACTGACTCATCAGTCATATTGTTTCCTTTTCCCAGTAATTCATTTTCATATCTCAACGCTCTTTTACTGTCCATGTTATCATTTCTTTGCAAATTTACTTTTAGAAAACATCAAGAAAAGCAATGTAAATAAAAATCTCCCATGGGCATCCCAAGCAAACAATTATAAATTCACATTCTCTTGCACTAAGTTGGCTGGGAAGCATGAGGAGGAAAGATCTGTGAGTCCCTTTTCCTATGCCTCCCTGCACTGTGTCAGAAGCAAAAAAACACTGCAGACATGTATACTTGTACATACACACACTTTTCTAACAGAAGTTGCTACCGTTGCCAACAATATATTCACATAAGTGTTTGAGGTTTGTGTTCTATCCACTTTTTAAGTAACATACTTTTAATGACACACTTGACTTTTAAAAACTTTTTCTGAACTAGTTTCAGGGCCAGAACATTAGTCTCGGCTTCAAAGTTCCCCACCTTAACCCAATAATAATCAAAAAACCAAATGCTTTCAGATTCTCAAGGGCTTGCTTTTTCCCTTCCCTGCTCAAAGTTGAACAGGAAAGTGGCATGTGATTTTTTTCTCCCACTTCCCTATTTGGTTTTTGCCTTTAGGATCTGAAGGTTGGTTCCCACCCTTGGCCACCTGACAGGCTGTGATTGACACGTGGGAGAACTACTCCCAGGTTCTTATCAAGGCGTCAGAAGCTGCTCCCATCCATGCTAGCTTATTCTCTAGGAAACAGACTGGAAAAGGCCTTGGGGACAGCAGATTCTGACACTACACAGGACAAGCAACACTGGTGAATCCAAAGTAATGGAAGCAAATGTAAAAAAGAATATTATTTATTATCTTCTTTATTAATACTCATAGATAGCCTTTGCTCTTTACACAAGTCTACTTTAGAAGACCCCTCCTTGCTTTATCAGCCCTTTGGGGCTTTTCGCAGCTGGACTTCCCTCTCTTCACCCCATCCCCCTCATCCAAATTACTCTTTTACATGTTCACAGATACCACGAAAATTTTGTAAACAAGATTTGGGTTACTGGATCTTGATTTGATCAACATCCCACTTCAAAATGGAAGGCTGGTAGGGGAGAGGGTAAGAGATGGGAGGAAGAAGGGAGAACAAGGAAAGGAAAGGAAACTAGAGGAAGGGCAGCCAGTCAGAACTTTCAAGTCTGACCTTTTCTGAGATCTGTCGTGGCTGTTCCTTGAAATTCAATGACTCAAAACACTGACAGCAAGTGCCTGTGTGGTTATATTATATATCTATAATAGACTATGTGGGCTTCCTCAGTTTGGGTCTGGGCTGTTTTGTTTAAACACACCACAATCTTCCTCTGGGTGTCTCCCCAGGGAGTCAGGTTTCCAGGGACCCTCCCCCTCACCCCCTCAGAGCCGGGGTTTCCGCAGCAGGGTCTTGCTGAGGTCCTTGACCTCCTCCGGGCTGCCGACCCGCTCGTAGCCCAGCACCGCCATGGGCTGGTAGCAAAATTCCTCCACCTGTTTTATCTGCTGGAAGGTGAGGGCGGTCCGCCAGGCGTTGGCGGCTTGCGTGGCATTCCGTGCAGACACCACGAAAGGTTTAGATGAGGAACCCGAGCCACTGGTCATGTTGAGGGCAAACTGCTCCATTTCAGGGCTCACCAGCAGTCCCACAAAGTCGTATACCCTCCGTAGGGTCTTGACTGGGTCTCCCACCAGGTCCTCGTACCGCACCACCAGGTAGTGGCCTTGCAGCCAGTCAGGGGGCTGCAGGGCCGTCTGCAGAGTCTTGGCCATGCTATTGCAGATGACCTCCATGGCGCCGAGCGCATGATAGTCTGCAGGGCCACCCACGCTCTCCTTTTTGGCGCTCAGTTTATGACCCGCGGCCTCCAGGAAGGGCATACGGTGGGCCCGAGGGTCCCGGCTGCGCACCACTTGCAGGCTCTCTCGGATGAGACCGTGGCGCGAGCGGATGCGAGAGCTGGCCACAGCACGGGGATCGCGCACCAAGTGAATGACCTTGAGGTCCAGCGTCGGGTCTCGTAGCAGAGGCGCCAACACCGCCACGTCGAAGACCCGCACGCCCTTGATGACCAGCGTGCGGTACTTGCGGCACTCCTCCTCGAAGCGCGCTAGGCGCTGCGGCGGGCACTTCTTGCACACGCGGTCGTCCACCAGTCCCACGACCTCCTTGCGGTAGGCAGGGCAGAGAGGCGAGGAGCAAACCACCTTGTTAGTAGCGGCGCCAAAAATGCCCAGCGTGGTGAGGTTGCGCCCCCCGCTGCCCGCGGGGCTGTACAACTGGAAGACCGAGAGGTCGCAGCGATAGAGAGCGCTCAGCATGTCCCGCGCAGCACCTTGCAGGGAAACGGCGTCCCCTGGGTACAGTTTTTGCCACACGTGCCACACTGGTTCGTAGAGGAAGAACACCTCGGGGTTCTGGTTGAAGAGCTCACCAAAGAAGGACGAGCCCGAGCGCCACGTGGTGAACACGTACACCAACTGACGCTTGTCCCCGCTGCCCGCAGTGCCTCTAGTGCCATTGCTCTGAGGGGCCGCGGCCCCCGCCAACCCCGCAGCTGCAGCTTTAGCTGCCCCGACGGCGGCGACAGGAGGGCGGTACGGGGTCCGGGGGTCCAAGCGAGTGTGTGCACGGGGCGGAGCCGCCGGGGGAGGGCCCGGGCGCCCCCAGCCGCCCCCAGCCGCCCCCACCGCGGGACCTAGCGGCCCGTCCGGGCTGCACTGCTGCAGCGGTTCCTTGTGCCACTTGTAGTCCAGTAGATTGAGCATGGTGAGCACCAGCAGCAGCGCGTAGCCCGCGCACAGTACCAGCGCCTTCCTGCGGAACACCTTCATTCCGAGCGGGGACGCGGGCCAGCGGCGGCCCGGACGCCGGGGCCACGGCGAGAGCAGGGCGCGCGGAGCGGCAGCAGGCGCGGCCGGGAGCAGCCGGGGGGGCGCGCCCGGGGGCAGGGCTCGCGGCGGGCTGCGGCTCATCACAGGCTCAGCCCCGGCCGGCGGCGCGGCGGAGGCGGCCCCGCAGCCCGGGAGGGGGACGCAGCGGGCCGGCTTCGGGCGCGGGAACTGGGGCCGCAGCTCCGAGGCGGGCGCGGCAGCAGCGGCGGCTGGTCCCCGGCGCCCAGGGCTGGCTCTCCCATGGCAGCGGCTCCAGGAAAGACCTGCGAGAAAAAGCGGAGTGAACGGGTGCACCCCAATCCTCCTCCCCGGACTCCTCCTCCACCCAGTAACACCCACCCTCGAATCTGCCTGGTTCCCCCGCTCACCCGCAGCCGCCGGCGCACCGCGGAACGACCAGAGATCACGGCCCTGCTTTCTGTCCGACAGTCAGTGGTTCCTCGACTTCTGGGGCGCTCTCTTCCGCTGGGGGTCCCCGGGCCTCCGCGGGGGCCGATGGGCTCGGCTGTCCAAGCCCTGCGCAGAGTTTCCGGGCAGCGGGCGCCCTGCGGTTCGGAAAGGGAAACTTTCACCCGGCCCGGGGCCCCGCTCTACACTCCGCTAAGCCCGGTGCGCCGGGTCCAGCGGTGTCTCCTTCGCCCTCTCGGGACCGCAGCTTCCTTCCGCGCTCAGGGGGCCAAGCGGGCTAGGGGGGAGGGGGTCATACGGGACCCAGCTCCGGGCGAAGCAGCTCCGCCTCTCTCGCTCTCGGCCTCCGCGCGGAGAATCTTCCCATCTTTCTGGCGGCAGCAAACGGGGCGCAGGACGACCCCGCAGCAGCGGCCGCGGCAACAGCTTCTTTTCCCATCACTCGGAAGGTGCCCGGGTGGGCATAGCCGGCAGCCCCCGCCGCTCCGCAGCCTCCGACTGGCTCGGAAAGACCCAGCACACTCCGCTCCGGGCCAAGGAGCCCGGGTCCGCAGCGTTGCCAGCCCGCCCCGCCCCCAGCGCCAGCGGCGGATGGCCAACGAGGTATCGGGGCAGAGGAAGCCCCCGCCGCCACCGCCGTCGCCGCCGCCACCGCCGTCGCCGCCGCGCGAAAGCGACGCCCGGGAGGATGCTGCTACCCGACTCCCCCTACGCCGAGCGGCTGCAACGCGCTCGGGCCAGCCTCTGCGCGGCTCCTGCCAGCCCGCGCCGGGTTGGTGCGCGCCGCCGTCTGTCGCCTCGGCTCCTCCCCTTCGCCGCGCTAGCCGCCGCCTCCGCCCGTCCCCGCCCGCCCCCCTCCCGCGCGGGGCTCCAGCCGCTGCTGCCCGGGGGGCTGCAGATGCGGGGTCCGATTTACTGTGGCGCCGCTCGGGCCGCCGTTCGCGCGGTGCTGGCCGTGACTCTTCGTCCAAAACACGCTAGGAACACGCTGGGGACCGGGGCTCGGACGCGGTATTCGGCGAGCTCCAGACCCCTGAGCGCTGAGAAACTTGGATTCTGCGTGCCCCTGCCTGGTTCAGCTGCGCTGATTTGGGAAGAGTTGTTGCTAAAGTTTAAGCAGAAATCCTCCCGTGGTGGCCCACTAAGCTGTTCCCCTGGGGAGGCTCCACCCGCTCCCCCGGGAACAGGGATGCGCCGCCGCTCCAAAGCTCCAAAGATGCCGAGCGCCGCTTGCAGGCTTCCGACTCCCGGTTCGCTGATCCCAGCTAGTCTGAGGCTTCTCGCTCACCGGGGAAGTAATAAATCATTCTGACCCCGGGGTCATAGAAGACGCTTCAGTTTTCCGGAGGATTGGGCTGACCGGGCGTCTGCTCCCCGCTTTGCTTCACCTACGCACAGGGCTGCTTCGGGTTTACACGGACGAAGATGCCCTCCCCATCACCACTCAGTAATGTGTGGTCAGGTGTGACTGAGCCCCCCCGGAACTGGGGTGATAGGGGAAGCGCATGACTGTTGTAATTTACAGTAAAATAGCGATACTTACCTTACATCTTGGTTTGAGGTGAAATCAGATGACTCGACGATTTACTGACAATGAAAATATTTCTGTTGGAGTAGAAGGTCATTGTTGAGTACTTCTTTAAGAAAGTAAGGAAATGTCTCTCCCCATATTTCTCTCTCCTCCCTCTCATCCTCTCCTCGCCCCCAAAGACTGATCCACAGCCTCAATTTTACCCGTTAGATGGGGGATAATTATAGAAGCCTCCAGTAATTGAATGGTAATTGGGTGTTAGACGCACAGAAGATTAAACGCCAGTTGAGGCCTCAGTTGAATCGCTCCAGAATCAGGGCCACGAGTAAACAGCGCTGGGCTCCTGGAAGCGTCTGGTTGCCTCCTGCCCTGATGGAGTTTTCAGGAGTTTGACAAACTTACAACAAAATTATCTCTGTGCTATTTTCGGAAACCTCTCTCAGCCAGAGGATCCTTCTAAATTTAAATGTTGCTGTTTGCGGCTTTATTTTTCCGTGAGTCTTACAGAACCTTCTGAGTGCAAGGACTCTTGGAAAGTGACTTAACACACATGGGTTTTCAGCTTAGAAACATGTTCAACTTGACTTAGCCCTATTTTCCAGAAAAAAAAAATCCAAAATGCCATGAGTAGAGTTCAGTTCATTTTTTCCCCTTGTGATTATGATAAAGTGTACAGATGAGCCTTCTAGAACAGAGTTTGTGCATATTGTGGGAGGGAGAGGAGAGCTTGAATTTTACATGCAGCTTCTCAGCAAATAGCTCAAGTAGCATTCCCTCTGGGAATGGACAGGGACAGACAGACCTTTATAATCCCAGTTTACAAATGAAGGTCATAGCGTTTCATTGAGTGACTTCCTATCTTTCCATTTCTGGGTCTACCTATCTCTCTTCACAGGCTGTCTGAAATAACCCTGGTCCTCTTCCTGCTACCCTTTACTTCACCAAAACAAAAGTTTTATTTCAGCATTAAAGGATGGATGGAGGTGAGAGGTCATTAGGAAGGGAAGAAAATCCCAATCTACTATTCACTTTGCTTCCAAAAAAAGTCATTTCTAATATTTTTAATTTAGTCTCAGGCTTTGTGGTCACTCAGAAAGCCTTCTAATTGTTATTTGATGTAAAGACTTTTTAAACAATTGTTTGCATAGAAATAATTTTGTGCAAATTTTCTAACACTTTCACTAGCATTGGCAAAATAGTAAATCCATTTGTCAGCCGCCCCCACAGTGAGTGCTCAGCTGGCATAAATTTACAGGTTCTAGCATCTCCACCCTCCCTTGCTTGCAAATATTTTACCATTTTGCATGATGTCACTATTAATCTCGAACTTTGTTGCAACTAATGACATTCAAAAATTTGATAATGCCTTTCTTCCCATTTTTGTTTGGAAATTCCTTTCCTTTTAATCTGCTTTATCATTTTAAGCATGGTAATGCCCCCAGACAGGTTAAATCACATCACCATTTCACTGGCATATAAACCAGTCACACCACAGGGCTGTCCTTTATTTAGCTCACTATTTAGTTCATGACAACTCAGTCTTTTCCAGGATGCCCCTCTAGTTAGTCTCTTCTTTGCTGCCTGTGATGTGGAAAGGAAACTGCTGTTGGAAATGTGCTGTGGGTTTTAGCTAATCCTGGACAAAGTGGAGCCCCCAAGTTTGAAGGTGCTGTAGGCCCAAAGCCACTTTGTGGGATTTGGCAGAGTGATCTTACAAGACCCTTTTTCATAGCCTGCATTGGGCATAAACGGGTTACCTGGACTTTTCCATTCAGGAAAAGTCTGTCCCTGAAAGCCTGCAAGTTTCACTCTCAGGGCACATCCATCCCGGGCACCAAGATAATTACAGACAATTGTTCATAGCAAACATTCATGTTCAGCAAACAGACGTGCTTAATGGAACTTGAATGCACAGAAAGAGATGAGTAACAACCCTTGATTTTAAACATGCTGTTGTTGTTAGCCCTTTTTTATTTCCTATGATTTTAAATAATATAATGCGTGTTCATGAACCCATTGCATCGCTCGAGAACCTCCAGCAGTAACCACTTTACTTAATTTAGTTCAAAAATGTAAATGAAATTGTTAAATTTCACAAAATAAGACTTGCCACAACTGTCTCAGAAGGAAATAGCTCAAGAGTCTTATAATTGCTAAGGAAATGAAGCAGCCATTTAAAACTTTCCCATAAGAAAAATTGCAGGCCTAGGGGCCTTCAAAAAAAGGACTGTACCAAACATTCAAGGCCTGAATATAAGTTTTTACTTTATACAGACTCTTCCAGAGAATTAAATAAAGGAATACTCCAACTCATTATAAGAGGACAGTAATTAGAGGAGGATTTCAGAGTAAAAAAAAAAACCCTTTTCACCAATTAATATACACAAAACTCAAAATATCAGCAAGACAAATCTAATTGAGTGTGAGAAAAAAAGACAGTACAACCACATCAGGCTATCCCGTGAACATAAGGATGACTTAGTAAATATTTCCTAAGCACTTACAAGTACCAGGTGCTACCAGGTGCTGGTCTCAGTCTGCATGAAGCAGAAGTGAAACACCATGGGGTTTATACTCTAAGAGTGGGAGACATTTACAGATAAGATTATTTTAGAAAATGCCAAGTGTTGTAGTGGAAATAAAACAGAGTGATGATGCAGAGAGTGACTAGAAGCAGCTACTTTATATTGGGGGAATGGCCCTTGCAAAGAATGAGGAAGCAACCAAGTGAAAACTGAGGGGCAAGCACTGCATGCAGATGATACAGCAGGTGCAAAAGCCCTGAGAGAGATGAGGTTGCTGTGTTAAAAGAACAGTAAGAGGGCTTGGGCCTGGAGCCCATAGAGAGATCTCCTGTGCACCGAATTGGGGGGTGGATGCCTGGTTTACATAGTTGAAAGGGTTTCGTTAACATTAGACTTTAAAAGGCAATGTATTATGAAGCACAGAAAGTGTATTATGGAACAACTGTGTTCAGGTACACTTCTTCGAGAACGTATGTGCCTGACTATCAAATGTGTCTGTGGATGTTGTCTTTGCGCTTCGCTCTCCTTCCCAGACTCCATCTGGACTGGCTCAACCTTTCTGCATCCTTGTAAAGCTCACCCAGCTATCAATTTCCAGTTCTCCAACCTTGAAGCTTAGCAGCCCTTTGAGTGTCTTTCTGCACATTTTCCTCCCAGACATCAGCAGACAGGGAAGAGCTAACTGGACCAGGACATTCCCCTGCCACCACTTGAACCACCCCCTTCTGAGTCCACCAGCCATTTAATCCACTGCCTGTAGTGAGTATCATCTCGGGTTCTGTCTCCCCGTGTCCATTCTCCCTTCCATTATAAGTGACTTCAGTGGGGGATTCGGCCACATGCCTCCTCTTCCCAAGGGGAATATGTATAACCCAAGCTCAGCAAATCAGATGTTCTCTCCCTGATGAAATTCTGTTCATGTGTTCACTCTATCTGTGTGGAGCACCTACAGTGTGCCAGCAAACTATGTTGCTTCCCTCTCATCTCAACGGTAGAGCCCTAAAGTGATGACCCACTATCCTCTCAAAAGGAAGCCGACCCATTTTAAGCCTACTATTTGATCTTTCTTTACAATCTGTTAGCTACTCTAAATGCATCTACAGATGTCTGCCTCCTTGCCATTAAGTTTATCAGAGCCAGTTTCTGCTACAACGCAAATGTCCTAATTGCCATGGTGACTTAGCTTACATAGTCCCTGGCGTGCTAGTTCTCAGTGGTATTTATTGGCTGACTTACTATGGGTCCTTATAAAACAAGTATGTGTCATAGAAAGTGAACAATGTTCTTAAATCTACAATAAGCAGAGCTACAGTGTTGGGGCGGGAGGAGCTGGTTCCTATAAGCCCATCAATGCAATCAAATGGCATAATGTCAATGCTGAGTTCACAGAAGACAATTTAGCATGGGCCACATCACCAGTCTGATGATCTAGTTTGCTGGTCATCTCAGTGGACTGCATGCAGCTATTTATCATGCTGAACTGTGCAGGGATGAATGACTTCTAAGAAAAGGCTTCTTGGAGAAACTCTTGTCTGGAAACACGAGACCCAGCTTCTATCATCTCTTTCCATATCTATGATAAACATCTCTCACCAGCAGTAAAATCTGTCTTATGTTAACCTCTACTGGAAAGTACTCTTGAAACATTTTGAAAATTCATTTCATTTCCCACCAGTTTTCCCTCTTAGATTTCCAGGACCTGAGACCATCAGCCATTTAATCCACTGCCTATAGTGAGATGGGCTGGAGGCAGAAGCTCAGCATGTTGTGCTCCCACCACTGCCCTCATCCTCCATCAGGTGATTAGGTTCACAGAATCCCTCCCAGGAGCAGACCTATTCTTTCCACAGAGGGCCTGGCCCCCGACAGCCAGGGGCCAAGAGGCCAGCCTCCCTGTATCCACTAAGAGATGGTCATGTGATCGCTGAAGACTTGCTGGCCTATCTCCTTCCTGGTTCTAATCATCAGGAGAGCTGGACCTCACTTTATTTTAAAGCAAAACTTATTTGAGAGCCTGAGGAAACTCTGACACTGAAGTTTTAGTCATGATCAGAAATGCTTCACAAATAATCAGCCAGTCACCAAAATCAACTCTCATGAGGAAGCTGAAATAATGTCACACTAGGAGACACTCCATGGGACTCTTCAGTAATAAACTCTGTTTAAAACAAAGGGATGTCTATTGTGATGTCCCCTGTCTTGAATGTCACCTCTACTCAGATACCATAGTATCTGACAAAGGCTGTCAGTTAGAAAGCTTCTCTTTATTGACAGAAAGAATTAAGAAGGTGTGTTCCCTAGTCAAATGGTTAGCACTCTGAACTCAAAAAAAAAGATTAAATTCCTTGAAATTTAGAAGTAAGACATAGTGGCTCATGTACAGAATTTGGAATCAGTCCTGGATGCAATTCCATATAAGCTTACTTACTAGCTCTGTGTTCTCAGACAAGGTAGGCAATCTCTTTGGAGACTTGGTGTCCCATCTGAAATAAGGGATAATTGTTGTCTCATAGATGGCTAGGAAAAGCCAAGGAAATGCAGAAGCAAAGCAAGCACCCAGCATGGCATGGAATGGTTAAGGAGTAATAATTGCTGCCTTCACCGCAGATGAAGGACCTCTTCTTTTCAGGGAGAAATGAAGTAGATTAAAAATGGCAGAGTCTACGAGGAATAAGGATGTGATCTTCTTTTCTTTATCCCTTTTTTCAGTAAAGCTATTTGGGGATTTGGTTTGGTGAGGCTTTTTTGTTTTTTTTCCCAGGGTGGGAGGGCTCTGGTTGAGCTTTCTGGGACAGGAAGATGGTGGTGGGGGGGGGGGGGAGTGGTTAGTGGTTAGCAGGGAAGTTGGGGCCCACTATGGCCACATTTGACCTTTGTGTTTTGTTGGCCTGGCATCCACTGAGCTTTGATACTCAAAGAATGGTCTGTGGGTCAGCTGAATCACTGTCCCCTGAGAGCATACTTGAAATATGGGATCTCAGGCTTCAGACCTCTTGCATCATAATCTGCATTGTAAGAAGATCCCTGAGTGACTCATATGTACATTAGAGTTGGGGGGGAGGGGCACAGAAGCAGCCATTTTGGTGTTTAATGGCAGGTAAACACCTGCAGTAAATAACTCAGTGTCATGCAGGTGGAGGACTGGTTTTGCTCTTCCCTTTTCGTTGTATTAACTTTTCAGGTGGCTAGTAAAGCTTTCATCCAGAACAGCTGCTGGCCTATGCCGTGCAAATCAGAGTCACCTCCTCCTTCTCCCACCCCCACAGACACCAGAGCACACTATTAGCAGGCAGATGCTGGAAACTTTGTGGACAACACAACACAATCTGAAACCACTGAGCCTGTTAATAGCCCCAAAATGAGTAAAATAATACCCACAAATTCCCAGAATTAGTCCATCACTCTTGACTTCTGTATTTACCAGAAGCAGCAGAAATAGCTGCTTCGCTCGCATGTAACAGAAAGAAAATACGGCGGTGTTTAATTATGGTGACAACATATTGTGACATCAGTTCTTTCTGAAGAAAGATGAGTTCTTTGGACAAGCCACAAGTTTTGGGGTACATGTAGTCACACACACGAAAGCAAATTCCATTCTAGGCAATTTTTTCTCCATCCTTGTGACTTAGAAACAAACTACAATACAGAAACAGCAATTTTCCACAGGTGACCTCTAAGCTTATCCGTTAAATTTCTGTGGTGTGTTGGTGAAGGAAGTAGAATACACAATTTCATATATAGATTATTTTGTAAATCAAAAGAGAAAATCCAACAGGGAGAAACAAAGTAGCCCTCAATCTAGATAGTTTCATTCTGCCTCTTCTCAGCTCTGTATCTAGTCTTCTCTTCTTATATTCTATGGCTATGTCTGAGTTCTGAATTCCCACCGTTTTATGTCAACTCTTTATACCTTGGCTCAGATCCTGCTTAGTTACATGCTGAAAAGTTGGATATAATTTTGGCTCAAAACGTAATGTCTCATTAGTTTTCAAATAACATGTCCTATCCCTCTACAGATCTCTCTTTTCTCAGTCACGACATAACATGTGGTTTTACTTACTTCAAAGAAGCGACCCTTTTGGTTTAAGAAGTTTCTGCCACATCATTTTTTTTTCCAAGCACAAAATGTTTTGTTGATTTGTTGAACTTTTTCCTTTGCCTTGTTAGCTGTCTATTTTTATGCAAGATTTCATTGTTAGGACACAAGTTATGATACACAAGTCTCTTCTGAAAATCCATTGCCCCACATGGAGTTTTGGAAAACAATCCACATTTTAATGCCACAGGTCAAATTCCAATCCAATAAATATCTAAACTCCCAGTCTTCATATAAAAAGATATTGTCTTCTTTATTTCCAACCAGTGCCTCCCTTGCATTTATTCTGTGATCTCCTTGGCTTGAGGAAATTTCAGTGCAATATAATTTAGGAATTGATTGTCCTGGGATATCTGCATTGATTTTTGACAAATATATGAGTTATTCAAGATTAACTTTACCATCATTATTTTAGTAACAAATACTTTGTTTCTTTTTCCCCAAATTCTCACCATCTGGAACATAGGAGGTTGGTGGACTTTAGACTAACTATATGAGTTCATTGCTTTTTACTACTTATAGAAACCAGCAGTCAGCCATTGCCAACTTCTGGACTCTGTCCTAGCACCCGGTGTTTTGCTTGACAGGATGGCAGTGCTGACAAAGTAGGGATTAAAGTCAGTAATAACAGAAGCAAGCCTTGTCCCGATGGTGAAAGTTCTTTCTTCTCAATACATCTGGCACTATTCTCAAAGCTTTGGGACCCCAGGCTTGTTTAATTCTGTCCACAGAGATGTCGAAGTCACCACATCTTCATATATTTGCAGCATTTTGGTGGTGTCATCAAATCACAGCATTTGTCCCTTCTGCTTGGAATGCATGTTGGAGAAGAACCCAAGAGAGATGGTGGCATTTGGTATGTTTTGGCTGAATAGAATTGTTTCTATAAACAGCTGGATTTGTCCAACCATGTTGGCCATCAGCTTGGGTGTTTATGGCCCTTATGCAACCCCCACATCACTCAGGCAGGCAATTGTTTACTTATGTTCGACCTAAAACCCTTAGAAATATGTGCTCAATAGCTGCAGATGTGCCTACAGCTTGCCCACAGTCCCAGCCTGGGTCAGCAATCTCTTACATCTTTTTAAATAACCCACACAGAGTATCCCCTAACAGAATATTATCCATCTGGTAGTTCAAGACAAAGTGCTGAATATGCACTGCATGCATTTGGGGCTCACATTTAGTCCAATCCCATGGTTCCCCTGATTCAAAAAGTCTTTATTTACCTACACGAGTCCCCACGCTACTGATCCCTGCTGGCAGTAGAAGGTGGGTAATGTCATCTGCCTGCACTATCGTGGTTCCTATTTCAAAGCAATTTACAAATGCTCATCCTTATAATCTCCCACCAGAGAAGGATAGAAATTTCAAGAAGACCGGGAATGAGGCACTAATTTTACCTATGAAAAGCTAGGTCCAGTAGAATTTTAGCATTCTTATTTCATGCTGTTCCCCAAAGACCACTGAATGCCTATCCCTGTACTACTAGGATTACACAGAAAATGTGAACAGAGAATGCAGAAAAGGTTTTCTGTCTACATCCTCCCACACCCAAGCATTCTTTTCCCAATCTTTCCCACAGAAATTCCATCTGACTGGTAGCAAATATGTGCATAAGCCTCATGGACAGTGTGAGAGATACATAAATGTGCTCCGATTGAGCTTAGCCATCCATGGCCCAGGAAAGTAGAAGCAGCTCACTTTGACTACAAGCAAAAAGAACACTGACTGTGCTCAGGAGGTTCTAACTTCTACCTTTATGCTCTAGATTCACAGGCCTTGATCTTTTTTTAACCAAATTTTACTGATTTGCTATTTTTTTTAAGTAACTATATAATTTGGGGAGTACAACTTCAAACCTTATATGTGAACATACTACATTCACCCTCCACCAAAGCCCCAGTGCCAATACAGGATCATGTTACCCCCACCCTCCCTCCCTTCTCCTCTCCCATCTGGTAAGCACTATATTTTTTGGTCCCAGGACCTTCTCGAAAATGAGGTTCAAATATTCCTATCAGTCGATCGCCCCAGCTAGACCTGCATGTCTCAGTTGGATGGTCGGCCCCTGCATGCAGGTACAGTAAAGCTCTACTTGATTGTTGCATCCCTGTGTCCGCTCTTTGTCCTTTTGGGGTGCCCACGGAAACTCAGTCCTTTACATTTGGAGGTTCCACCAAGATCTCCTGAAGGACAAACTGCAGACAGGGGTAGAGCTTAGAGAGGGTCCGGACGGGGCAGTGTAAGGCGAGGGTCGCTACCTCATGGCTGCAGAAATCCAGTATAAAGCGAGAGTCGCCATCTCATGTCTGGTGGGTAAAGGAGTGTAAAGCGTGTGACTCCTGGGAAGCCCGGGTTCGTGTCCCGGCCTTGGGTTCGCGTCCCAAGAGGAAGTCCAGAATAAGGCCGAACTGATCACCCGGCATCCAGCAGAAGGGTTAAAAGCTGGCACTGAAGGAAGATCTGACCGAGCTCGTCAACCTGAGATGGACTAAGTGAACGCCGTTCGGTCAGGTTGTCCTACATCATCCGGATTGTGAGCGTGATAAGTGTGGTGCGCACCAGAGTGAAAGGAGGACCGGTCTGCTCGAGTGTAGAAAGTGTGTGGCAGTGTGTTTGGTTGCAGTTTTACTTGGAATTATTGTTTGGTCCTTGCCTTTGTTCCTGAAAGTGTGGCCGAATATGGGCCAGAGTCAGGCAAATCCCAAAAGTCTTGTTCTTAGCCTTTTTGTTTTGTTTGTTTTTTTTGGTTGAATGTCTTGCCAGCCAGTCTCCTGTGTCTTCCTTTGTGTGTGTGTGTGTGTGTGTGTGTGTGCGCCTCGCTCATCTGTCTGAGATCTTGCGAGTAAGAACAGGGACCCACTGCAACTGGCTGGTGGAGGACTGCCTCTGGACTCAGCAAGCAACTGCCTGGATTTATTCCAGTGTTCAGAGCATTGGTATGTCTCTGCTGCCTTCCAGCTGTGGGGAGACTGGACTCTCCTTTTGTCCACCTCAAGATGCTGTTCTAGTCTTTTTCCTGGGTACATAATTTTAAACTGTTTAAGGTAAAACTGCTGGGTTACTTTGGGCCTGCTAATAAACTGTAGTTTCTCAGCTTGGAAAATGTTGGTGAGAGGATTGTTCCCTAAAATTAGTTCACATGGCCAAAGGTTTTAAATGAAAAATCAGGAGATCTCTGTTCTTGCTTTTTGCCTCCGGAGGATTCATTATAAATGGCGCCTATATATATAGAAAAAAAATCCTAACTTTTGAGATCATGATGTGAAATTGTGGTAAACAAACTAATACAAAATTGAATGGTTTAAAGCATGTATGCCTTACGGTTTTAACATTAGGTACTATTATTTTACTGTTTAAATGTAGTTAAAAAGTAAAGCTGGAATTTTTTAAAAGGATTAGGCTTTATGTTAATAAATAAACTTGTTTGAAAGGTTTTTATCTCAACTTCTTTTGATAAGGTCTCTTTCCAGGAAAACTAATCCACTTATCCTTTCCCCTGGGAAAGAAAGTTTTCTCCCACTAAATGGCTTGAATTCTTTCCCCTTTAGGGAATATTCAAAGTGGCATCTAAAACTATGGAAAAGTTACTGGAACGTTCACCTGTGTACAGGAAATGTATAGTGTTGAATCTCACTCTTGTTTTATCAATCTATTTAGTGCTTGCTTCAGAAAAACTTAGTACAACTGTGTAAAACTAAAGCTGCAGTTGTTTATTTTTAGTTTGTTCTTTTAATCATTATTTAGATGGTGACTTAAGTCTCTCCTAAAATTAAGGTTTTCCTAAGTTAAGTAATAACAATTTGTTAAAACTAAAAATTTCATGTCATTCAAAGATGTATGTGTAAGTTGTCTAGTCTAAAAGGATAATGGCATAGCAGCTATTATGGGTCACAATCTAGAGATTAAAGACTGGGGTGTTATACTCCAAATGCAAGTAAAGTGAGGGTGTGTGTCTAAATAGGAAAGAATGGACTGAAAATAGATATTTTGAAGCGATTTAGGGTGGAATGGTTGTCTTTGGAATGGTATTAAAAAGTGTGAAGGCAAAGAGAAAGTGTTGAAGCTCTGAGAAGGATTTTTTGGGGAAGATCTGTAGGCATTGCTGAGCCTTGTTTGAAAATAGATTTAATCTTAAAAATTGTTGTCATTCTGAGTAATTCTGAGTAATTGTTTTGAAAAGAGCTGTATGTTAATTCTATGTCAATTCTATTCTGAAATAGTAAAGTTTTTGTCTTAAAGGAACTTTTAGAATATTTGGCAAATTTGTTTTCATTGTGAAAAATGAACTGAGTCAATGTGGGTATAGTGATACCTCAAAAAGTATTCTCATGTTAAATGTAATAAAATTGTTCTGAGAATGCTCAAGACTTCTTAAAACCTAATTTTTTTTAGATACCTAATATTGGGATATATAATAGACAATTGTTAAGCCAGTCAATTATAAAAGGACTGGGAAAAGTACTCAAAAGTCCAAAAGAAATCTAATCTAGGTTTGCTGAGTTATGAAAAGGTATACTAATTTAAACCCCAAGACTGTAAAAGAATAAGCATTTTAGTCTTGCTCTGACATCAGGCTCAGGCTCTAGAGACTAAAGTCAAGGGTCTATGATTTTTTTTAACACTTTTGAACATGGCCTTCAAGGCCTATGACATGAAGGGGACTATTTAGCCTGAGAAAAAGAAAGGGAGAAAGACAGGAGAAAGGCCCAATATATGGCAGTTGCCACGGTCAGTACCCTGCCACCTCAGACTCACCCACGGTCCCATGTGCCACAGGGCATTCGGGAACTCACCCTCTTAGTGGGCTGCCAGCTCACTTCCACTGCCAGCAACCAGAACAACTCAGCCGCAAGTGCGCAAGTGTCTAAAAAGCTGTCCCCAGGGCCATGCCTTCAGTGCCATCTCACAGGTCACTGACAGAGGGACTGTCCCACTCTCCAGAGAGGGAGGGTGCCAGCCCAAACCACAGGCCACGATGGAGGACAGACTAGATTTTCAGTTGCCTGCAAATATGAAGAACCTGGTACAGGAGAAGACCTTCTGATGAAGCCCAGAGGTGAGACAAGTTCCCCTGTTTACTGTTTCTATGGATGAGCCTTGGGTGACCCTAAAAGTGGCAGATAAAAAGACCACCTTCTTGGTGAATAGGGGCCACTTATTCTGCCTTGCTCCAGTTCTTTCGACTGACCTATTGTTTTCCCAACTTCTAAAGTCCTGGGCTTGCTCAAGAGTTGGTGCCCATATTTACTGCTTGTAAATGCTAAACACTAAACTTTTTTTCATTTTTCTCTTGCTTGGGCACTACATCCTCAACGCCCTTGTCAGAATCATCTCCTCTTGCATGGAGGCCATCAATCTCCAAATGGTTCTACAGATGGAACCCAAAATGACGCCTCCAGCTTCTACGGTCCTTCTTCTGGAGTCCCTTAATTCGTCGCCCTGCGGTGGAGCTCAGACTACTTCCCCACGTCCCCACTTTCAGCAGGAAGCAGTTACTGATCAGACCATTGTCCTTTGTCCTAACAGCAGTTAGGGGCTCCATCCATAGAGGGGGGGGGATGAGGCCTAGGTCAGGCAAGGGCAAGTTAGGAATGCTTAGGCAGTTTAGAAGAGAGGACAGGTGGGGCTGGAAGAACTAGGTTTTGGAGATAAGGATGGCAAGAGAGATAAGGAAAATGTGGTAGAGTGAGACCCCTATTGTTCAACAGCTCTCCCTGGCTCACTCCCATTCTTTGACCCTCAGGGGACCCTTTGTAGTGCTAATGCTAATGCTAACTTTTGGCCCTTGTATTGTAAATCACTTGAATGCTTTTGTGCAGCAAAAGCTCAAGGTGGTTCAGACCTTGGTATTGCCACAGCAATACCAGCAGCTACCAAGGACTGAGGAAGATTCCTCAGTGTGAACAAGAAAAAGGGGGGAATGTTGGAGCCAGAGACATGTTAAAGCCAGAGTTTGTCTAAACTTAGATGACTGAAACTTGACAAATGACCTTCAGGCCTACTTCCTTATCTAGTAGGTCAGCTGGTCCCATAGACTCTCTTGGGCAGTTTTGTTATCTTAGAATGTTAGCTTAGAATGTTATCTTAGAATTTGCACCCTATACGGGGCAGAAGCCCGCACCCACCAAAATGGATCTCCGGTACAAGTTTAAACTTTTGAAACATGTTTCTCTTTCAAGCTAAAAAAATATTCTTATCACCCCACCTACTGAATCATCTCTAGGTAGGGTCGCTAAATTCCTTGAGCTGATTCCCATGCACACTGAAATTAGAGATCCGCTGTCAACTGCAGCACCCAGCTTCACACTCAGTCATTTCCCCCTGTCCTAGACAGCTTGCTCCAAGCTGGCCTCCATTCACAAAAAGATGGGCTGAAAAAGCTGTATGAGGCAGCCAATCCCCAGGCTTTTTCTTAGTTCATGCTCGAACCACTGAGTTGGCTGACTAGTGCGTTCATGCCTCACTTCTCCCAGTGGAGGTCCCGAACCATTTCATCCCTCTAGCACTTCGACTCTCTCTTGCCACGTGCTGACACTACTTGTTCTATTGTTAATTTATATTGTCTTTCGTTGGATTCAGTGTTCAAGAACTAACCTGTGTTTATTTTAAATATTTTAAATAAACATAAAAACATATTTTTATTTAAAATAAGCAAATATAAAATAGACCTGTTTGTTTTAAATAAACAGATACATAAAATAGAAATATTAAATAAATATTTAAAATAGAAAACGACTGTATTTTATTATTTTTATTATATTATTATTATAATTTATTTTTATTTAATTTTTATTTATTTATTTATTTTTAAAGGTTTATTTATGTATACAGGATCTGGGGTACAGGCCAGAGTCACAGGAGGTGAGAGGATTCACCAGAGACAGAGTGGGGAGCAGAACAGGCAAACTAACTGAAATACACTGCTGAGGGGAGCAGCAGGTGAGGCAGGAGAGGTCTGCTGCACCATGTGGGTCCCCTCCCTGGCCAGTGATCGAATTTACGCTGCTGTACTGCGGATGCTTCACAGTGGGACTCTCAATCCGCTGCACCACCAGGGAGGCCAAACTGACTGTAAATAGAAATTGTCTACACTACCATAAGTTGAAGACCATTATCATGTTCCAAAAATGAAAAGTAACCCAAAAATGGATGTAACGAGAATCAAAGGGAGTCATTAAGATCTGGGTAGATTTATAGTTTATAAAAGGTTTAGAGATGTTCTCTTTTTAAAAAAAGAAGGGGCGAGGAGGTCAACATTAGCAAGTATTAAAAAAAAATAATGGTTAAAGACAGCCCTACCCCAGACTACAACTGCAAACTATTCCTGTTTTTCCTGACAACTATCTGACATGTCACAAGTGGTAGAGTTCCTAGTTTATATGAAACACTGTCCAGAAGTTAACAGTTTCACAAAACAAGAACAGTATTTTATGGGAAATATAACAATGCAAAGGTAGACATATTGCTTATGAAATTAATCTGGACATTTCATAGTGCACAATGTACTTCTCTCAAACTGCTTAAGGACTTCTCGCAGTGCTTTGCATATGGAGTGCACTAAACAAATATTTGTTGAGTGAATGGAGAAAGGAATGTACAATCATCCTGGCTGTAAAATTGATTTTGCAACTTTCCTCAGTTTAACTGCTCCATTAACCTTTGTGGTTCAGTCTAGTGTCTCCCTCATACAATACTGATTCTACCCTGTGAATCCCTCCCCTGTGTGTTGAGTTCCAGTTACAAGCAGACAGCACCTGATTTGCATGTGCTTTCACTGTGGTTAGAATGTTCATTAACAGAGCCTGAAGTGGGACTTAGTTTATTTACTTAATTGTTTATTGCATATTTCATTTGGCATGCCCTATCACCCCTTTGGTTTTGTTAAATCATGAACTGCTCAGATATTGGAGCCACTGGTTCGTTTGTACTTAAACTCAGATTATGGTTTAAGATCGTATGTCTCATATTAATCCTTCGATTGCTAGTTTTTCTATTAGTGAAGGTTTTGTGCTTATGTCTGTGAACTCTAAAGCAGTTTTACTCAACCTGTGCTCTGGCTCCAGCTCATTGAACGATTTCTTCATGCCATTTTCTTATTAACTGAAGGGTAAATATCTCTATTCCTGGTTCACAAGCATTGCAAAGGATGCTAGCAAATTTCATGCAACCCAAATCTGATAATTCCTTTGAAATGCTTCTGTAAATTACATCCATAAATACAATTTGCTTTTGCTACTAAGGTTTGTAGTTAAGACAGAACTTTTAAAGACACTAACTTTGCTCTTAAGTGTATTTAAGCCTTCTTTTCTGAATAGTATATCATCAATTATTGCAAACTTCAAAGCCACATGGGTGCTACACAGGCACTCATGATAAGAGAAAATGCATTCTGCTTGTCATTACACTTGGCATTTTTACTTATCCAAAAGATTCATATACTCGGCACATACATTTTGAGCAGCCACTAGAGGCATAGAGTCCACATTCTATCCCCATGCAAATTAAATCGCAAAACATGCCTATCATCCTTTCCATTCCAAATTTCCTTATCACATGCTTGTTACAGCGCACATTGGTATCACCTTTTCCAGAATGTCATTTACTGTGACATAGCCAAACCCATAAAAATGTTCTACTCAGAAGGTACTGCTTCCACTAATGACCAGATTGGTTTGGAGCTCAAGACACCTACTACTTAAAAGCTTGGCAAACATATACTATTGAGGGTTGAAATAAACCAAAATCACCTCCAAGGAGAACAAGTTGTAAACCTTGTTCTTCCAGATATCAAAACTTGGTATAAAGTTCTCACTATTAACACAGTTAGTATTGGTGGGGGGACAGAAAAATAGAAGGATAAATACACCCCAAGTAGCTCCATCACAGACTCATGCACATATGGACACTGTGTTGTGAAAAAATTGGCACTACAAAGTGGTAGGACAGAGATAATCTTCCAAAGAATGATGCTGGACAATCGGGTGTCCATACGGGATATAAAACAAGATTGCACACACACATTATATGATACACAAAACTCCATTCCAGCTAAATTTTATACCTCAATGTAAAAGGCAGAGCACTGATGCTTTAAGAAGATAATGGATGATGTAGGATAGATTCCTGATCTCAGTGGGGGGGGGGGGCAAATGTAAAACCATATACAACAGCACTAACTATGAAGGAAAAAAATATTTACATATATGTTTTTAACTATATTGAAATGTGTTCTGCTATTTACAATAGCCAAGATAAGGAAACAACCTAAATGCCCCAAAAAGGATGAATGGATCAAAGAGTTGTGGTATATTTATACAAAGGAATACTACTCAGTGATCAAAAAAGATAAACTTAAGCTATTTGTGACAACATAGATGGAACTGGAAGGGATTATGCTAGCCGAAATTAGTCAGAAGGAAGAAAGATAAATATGGTCTCACTCATTCATATATGAGGAATATAAAGAAACCAAGCAAAAGGTGAAGAAAAAGTCAAAACTAGAAAGCTGACCATAGAACTGAAGAACAGCAAAGGAGGGAGTGGGAGGGGGGCAAAAGAGAGGAGGGAGGAACACAAGGGAGTATTTCTTGACTTGATGGTGGTACATAAGTGTTTACCAGTTTTAACTATAACATCACTTTCTTATGTGTGGTGTATTTTATAACATAAAAAAATCAATGATGGAAAGAGGACAAAGCAATGAAAGAACAAAGGAAAGGAGAGAGGGAGGGAGGAAGGATGGAAAGAAGGGAGGGAGGAAGGGAGAAGTGAGGGAAAGATGAACTAAAAAGGAGATGGGATTCAGAAAGAACAATACTTTAACTTTAGAAATTTATGCAACATAATAAGGATGTGTCTAAAGTTTTAGCAAAAAACTACAAGTCTCTCTAATAGCAAACTTAGGAAACATTCTGAAAGTCCAAAAATAAGGAAGCTGACAATATAGCTATATGATGTGGTCTATCTACACTATCGAAGTCTATGTAGCTATTACAGTTGACATTATAAAAATATCTTTATGCCCTCGTGGGTTATGTCCCGTGGTGACACAGAGATGTTAGAGGAATCACTGCCCATGCAGACTGTGTGTGGCAGAGCTTCTACAGCTGTCAACCACTTCCGGATTGGCCTCAGACCCTAAGCAATGGTAGAGCAAAAGAAGGAGGGGTCCTGATCCCCCTTCTTCCCCCCTTACCTGGGCTACTAATACTTTGGAGAAATTAATTTCCTCCCTCTTAAAGCCGCTCTATTTGGAAGTGTATTTTTACAAGAGTGCTGCCCTTTTTTATAATTTATACAGCTGTGTACATTACAAATCAGGAACACTCACATATGAATTCAGATTTCTATTGAAAAACCTGAAGAACTAGAAACTTATAAAATAATTTTCCAGGGGCGAGCAGTGGTTGGCCCTTTCAGTGGGCCCCGTGTAATGGGCAGCTCACCATGGCAGGGATGGAAGGAGGGGTGCGGACCCAATCACTTCATTCTCATAATACCCATCTAGCTACTAAGGAGTTCCCACGCCAGAATGAAATATACGTCTACAGATCTATTCTCCTGATGCAAAAATATTATTTTCTCCCCCCACTGCAAATCACAGCACACAGTAAGAAACTAATGTATGTTATAACTCTGTGCATGGACACACACACACATTCACAAAACATAAGGCATATTCTGATATTTTTTGTTTGATTTTTTTAATGCTGTTCTTCACCCCTGAATTATTTTCATGATCCATTAATGTTACAACCCACAATTTGAAAAAGGTACTTCCATGATTCCGTTTTGTCTGGGTCACAAAAAGTTCTGCTTGTCTCAAATACCAGGTCAGTCACTTAAGAAGTTCTGAGAACTTCAGACAAATTACTTAACCTCTTCAAGTCTCATTGTTCCATCTGCAATATGGGATAATGACTTTTACTTAACTAGGTTGTTGTACGGATTCAGCCTAATGTGTATGAGGATTTAACACAGTGCCTCACACTTAATGAACGGTCAATAAATTGTGACTTTGCTGTCAGTTTTTCTTGATGCTTTTATATCATATTCCTCAGTTGCATGGCAATTTCTCTGGGATGCCCTGGTCCCCAGAAAACTGCTTTGTACCTGTATCTTGGTACATACAACAGGAACACAGTCCTGTCACCTCTTGGTTCCTGCCTTGGGGGCCCAAAGGAGTAATCAGCTGATAGATTCCAAATGGGGAACTGGGAATAAAGAAAGGTGGCGGGGAGAAGGGATAAAGAGCAGGCAGTTTAAATTTCTCTAATGGGTTCTATCTGTTACAGCAGGAAACTTGGGTTAGCACAGTGGTACTCAATCCGGGCAATTTTGGAAGGCAGCTTTTAAAAGTCATATATGTACACATGCACACACATACATACACATGCACACGAAGTGGATTGGTAACAGTAAAAGTGCAATACAGGGTAACGGTGCCATTTTATACATGAGTAAGCTAACATCAGCAGAGTGACTGGCTAACAGCCACAAGTTAACCAAGGTCTGGACAAGGAACACAGTTTTTTTCTCACCAGCGTAGCTCTCTGTATCACTGCCAGCTGCCTACTTCTGAAACATGCCCTCAGATGCCCACTCTGCCTCCTTGCTGGAGAGTCAAGTTACGTATCGGCTTTGGAACTGCCATGAGCACTTAACCTTCCGTTCCTATGTTATACAGGAAACAAGGTTATTGTTTGTTTGCTTGCTTGCTTTGCTTGCTTACTTGCTTTTTTGCTTGTTTACTTGCTTTTTTGTTCCTTCTATTTTTGAGGAAAAGAGCGGATCACAAATTATGCTGAAAGTATCATCACTCTACTGACTTCTTCAGAGGAGCTCCAAACTATCAGCAGAGGGAAGGTCTCTCTCAGGGGTCTTTTCTGAAGGCACCACAGTGGCCATGAAGAAATTGTCTTTCTTCCCATCCTCATATTTGACTCATTTGATTCTGGAAATCAAATAACCACCAAAGCATTATAGTACTGTTGAATCACTGATTGATGTGAAACCAAGAAAGTTCATCGGCAGCTCACTCTTGGCTCCATACCCAGTCAGGGGAAATGCAGAATGTTTAGGCCATAAAGTGCAGGCCAGACCTGATCCACTCCATCTGCAAAATGCAGAAATATCCCATCTATAGGAGGCCAAACAACAGCTCAGTCTCTAAATTTCTAAGCTTTTGTCACTTTAAGTTAGTGCTTTAATGCCATTTTAATAGGTAGTGATTTTATTTTGGATCTAATGAAATCAACAGAGCATGAAAATAGACATCAGAATTTGGAAGATAATGAGTCTGTTAGGTCCGCTGCCAGTGTAGCTGAGCGAGGTACAGTACTTAAGGTACGAAGAATAGACTGCTTCAGAAGATGCTTTTATTAGCTTCATTAGGGCGGTCATCAAATGAATGATTTCATAGCAAATCTAATTAACCAAAGAATGTGCAGGAGCTGCATCTTCTTCCTGCTAATTGGGCATCTAGACACAAGGCATATTAGCTACCTTAGGAATTTTGCATCCAGATAAACTTGATAGATTCTTTGTGGGAAAGTGTTTCATGAGAGGGAATGTTATAGCAGAATTTTAAACACAAGAGAAAAACTTAGCAGCCCTGACTCTTGATGGTGGACAAGAACACCACTGCATCTCATCCCCTTCCCCCACCATTGGAAACGCAGAAATATCCCACTGGTATCAGAAGTAGAATGTTTCAGAGACCCCTGAGAAATAGTTTCACTGAGCTGAAAAGAGTACAGGGAAAAAAGCAGATAACAGAAGTGGAGTGTCTGTCTAAGGGAGCTCTGGAGAAGAGGTAAGTCCTACCAGATACAAGTCATCAGGACCCTCTGCTGTGCCTGGTCCACCCCACGTGAGATGGCTGATCATACTGAAGATCTCTACCCCAGGAGGAAATCCTCCTCAAGTCTCCTAAGGCCTCCTGCCCAACTCCCATCAGCACACCTATAAGGCTGTCCCTACCCACTGACATGAAAGCCCAGGATCCTGCTTCAGGAAAACACTGACCTATACATTCACCGAGGAAGCTCATGCTAGCTATGGAGTGCTGTGGAAAGGGTCAGCCAGAACAAAGAAAAGACATCTTTGCAATTAAAAAATATGAGCACCTGCACTGCACTCTTGGCTTTAGGATCTCCCCACCTTGCAGCACCACCACTGCCGCAGCCCCCACCGCCATGGCCCAAGCCGACATTGCATGGACTGGCCTGGCTGTCATGGGCCAGAACTTGATGTTAAACATGAATGACCACAGCTTTGTGGTGAGTGCCTTTAATAAGATAGTCTCCAAAGGTGCTGATTTATAGGCCAGTGAGACAAAGGAAACCAAGGTGGGTGGTGCTTATTCCTTACAGGAGATGGTTTTCAAGCTGAAGAACCCTTGGGGAGCATATTTCTTGTAGACTGGTCAAGCTGTGTATGATTTCATTGAAAAATGTTACCGTTTTCAAACACTGGTGACATTGTCATTGGTGGAGGAAATTCTGACTACAAGGACATCATAAGATGGTGTCAAGGGCCTCCCTGGTGGCACAGTGGGTTAAGCAACGCACTATGAGACAAACTGCATCCACTACAGCATGAGTTCGATCCCTGCTGCCAGNCCCCTGCGGCCCGCCGGGGGGGGGGGGGGACCCACATGGTGCAGCAGACCTCTCCTGCTGTGCCCGCTGCTCCCAGCAGTGTACTTCTGTTGATCTGCCTGTTCTGCTCCCCACTCTCTGTGGTGAATTCTCTCACCCCACCCCCACACCTCTGACCTGTACCCCAGTGCTTGTATGCATAAATAAATAAACCTTTAAAAAAATAAAAATAAAATAGGAAAATCTTACAGGAAGAATAGTGACATTAGAAGCTAGGATTCAAACATTTAAAAAAAAAAAAAAAAGAGAGATGGTGTCAAGACCTCAAGGCCAAGGGGGTATGGCAAAGAGCAGAGTAACCAGACGGATTGTCACTTGTGCTGAGAGGAAAAAAAGAAGCTTGGCTGCACATCAAGAACATCCCCTAAGGCAAGTGCCCTGCTGGGACTGGATAGAGGAAGGAGCAGGGCATCTGGTGGATGAAGCACAGCTGGACAAGGATGATGAAGACAGCTCATCCTCGAGGTCTACCACCTGCTGCTATGGAGCATGGTGAGATAGTGCAGACATCTGAGTGGAATAGGACAGAGTTAGACTCTTTTGCTGAGTGAAATCACCAATAGTTTCAACTTTCAAGACAGTGATGGCAGACACTCGCCCAAAATCCGGGGCAGCTCAGCACAGAAGGGCACCAGGAAGTGAACTGCCATTTCTGCCCCAGAGAGCGGGGTCCCTGGCTCCCTCGTGGGAGAAGCAGTCTGCTTGATGCCTATGTTCTCTGAAGGAGGGAAGGATTTAAGCTAGCAAGATAAAGAATGGTCCCTGAAAGATCTGTTTTGGAGGTGTTAAGAAATCCTTCCTGGAAGGCATAGAAAAGGCCTTCTATCTTCCAAGATTATCTCTTAAGCTCAAGCTTTATGCAGCTGAGACAGGCAGCCACCAAATTTGACTGGACCCTCCACTATCGTGGCATAGCCTGAAGTGTGTATATGTGTGGGGAGGGCAAGGGGGCTCCATCATCAGAATCATGTTCCTAGGAAAGATAAAAGATGCACTTGGTGGAAACCCAGAACTTCAGAATCCTCTGCTGAATCACCTCTTTGGATCAGTTGTGGAAAACTGCCAGGCAGGGCTCCTGGTGACAGACCATCAGCACTGGCAGCATCCAGACGGTCAACCCCATGGCCTGCCTCCTCTCTGCCCTCTCCTCCTATGATGGGTTCAGACACGACAAGCTGATCCAGTGGGGTTACTTGGGGGCTCACCCCTATGAACTCTTAGCCGAACTGGGACAGTTTATCCACACTGATTGGACAGGCCACAGCAACAGTGTGTGGTCATTGTCTCCATGCGATGCCTACATCCACTAGGGATTCCCACCTGCACATGACTGGGCCACCCCATTTGCCACACAGCTGTCTACAACCCCCTTTGCCCTACTTTCTGCTTAGATCTTTTCAAATAAAGGCTCATAAGAGACGGCTCTGAAAAAAGTTAACCTCAGTTCATTTGTGAAGTGGTTCTGAGAGTCGTGGAGCCTCTACCCTGGCCTCTGGGAACTGACCGGGCATAGGTCCAGCCGGTGACAGTGCTCGCAGGTCCTGAAGTGGCATCTCTTTCCACATAGGTGGGAGGCTCTGCACAATCTGACTGAACTGGAGCCTTTGTCTTAGGCTGCAGAAGTCCCCTTTCCTCCACTTAATGAAAGCTACATTATATTTAAAACAAAAATATATGATTTATTTTTAGAATTTCAATGAAAGGACTAGCAAAGGAGATGGAAGAGAAAGTGTTGATTTAAAGACAAACTCCAAATCTCCCAGAATATAGACAGAGAAATAGGAACTATGATACGAAAGTCACTGTAGAGGGTGTGGATGGGATCTGACCACACTTTGTGGCCTAAATGTACTGCATTTCCTCAGGAAATGGGGTAAAGAGTCTTCCATGAAGCTGATGAACTTATTTGGCTTCCGGTCAATCAGATTCAACAATATTTTAGGTGTTCCAGCAGTTATTTCATGATTTCCAGACTCAGATGAGACAAGTGTGAAAACATATGAGTGTACAGTCACACCTGAGGAGAAGAAGTAATCAAAATGGTAGTAAAACAAGTTGTTCCCGGGCCTCCCTGGTGGCGCAGTGGGTTAAGCAATGCACTATGAAGCAAACCGCAGCCACTGCAGCACGAGTTCGATCCCTGCTGCCAGCCAGGGAGGGG
>JAGFMF010011830.1:19560315-19581954 GCA_019455555.1 Galemys pyrenaicus
GGGAGGGAGGAATCGTGCAGCTTTCAAACTCATCCAAAGCCCCTAGGGCCTGCATGGCATGAAGGAGCCCAGGATAAAAGATCACACAGAGAGAGAGGCCAGAGACCCAGGTGCCCCAGCTGTACTCAACCTCCTACCCACGCCAGCAGAGAGCAGCTCCTTTACATACATGGATAAAATGAGCAAACAGGGCCTCCCTGGTGGTGCAGGGGTTAAAGTCTCAGCACTCTTAAGCTATTGCCAGTCAGCTGTGGCATGCATTCTGTCCCTGGCCAGGGAGCAGACCCACATGGCACAGCAAACCTCTCCTGTCTCGCAAATGCTCCCCTCAGCAGTGTATTTCAGTAGAACCCCACTCTGTCTCTGGTGAATTGTCTCACCGTATCCCCCCCCCCCCCCCCCCCCCCCCCCCCCCCCCCCCCCCCCCCCCCCCCCCGCTTCCCCGCACCGCCCCAGCCTGCACCTCTGGGCTACACTCAGTTCTTGTATACATGAATAAATAAAAATCAAGTCTTTTAAAAAAAAAAAATACCAGCAAACAGCCTGTCAACCACAGCGCTATGAAACTGTCATTGTAGGCCACTAAGGTGTGGGGTGGTTTGTTAACAGCTATAAATAACTGATGCAGCGATCAGATAGCACACACAACCCACTAATTTTACAGCTGAGAAACTAGAGGTAAAACAATTCACTAGGTCCTTAATGACAGAATCAAGGTAGAGCCTGGAAGGACAGGCAGTCAGCTGGGAGACCAAAGGTGTCTCCTTCCCTGACACCTTTGGCAAAGTACCAGGAAACCTCATGATTAGTGGGGGAAGGGTGGGGTGGAAGGCGTGGAAGCAAAAATGGCTGCAGGGTTCCTCACTTGTCCACGGCACCTTAGCTTGGAGACTGGCCAGTGGGAGAAACATCAGAAGAAATCAAAGCAATCCCCTCACCTGAGAAGCTGCAGACCTGGGCTCACGCCCTTACACTCCACCTTCATGTCCTGGTTGGGAACAATGTGACTTTGAAACCCCACAGTTGCCACCACTGCTTCCTCGGGCTGCTCAGGCAGCAAAGTCAGACATGGCTGCACTGGAGTGGGGTGGCCAGGGGACCCTGAATGAGAAGGAGAGGAAAGGAGAGCAGGAAGAAGGGGAGAGATGATAAGAGTGAAGGCAAGGCTCTTGAGGGGCCTTCTCCCTCCCTGCCTTAGCTGGTCCCTGCAGGCCAAGGAGGGACGCCATTAGGGGTCAACTGGCTTCCCAGCGCTTCCACACTCCATCTCTAAGCAGCTGCTGGGTCATGGCTGGAGACTTCTCCCTGGTTGTGGCCACCTCCAGCCTCTCCTCCTTCCAACCTGCTCTCATGACAGCACAGAGGGAATTCCTCCCAAAATCAAAACAGCCATCCCCTTTCCTCAAACAGGCGACAGGCCCCCACGACCTCCACCAGCTATTTTCACACCACCTTTGACATTTTTCCCCCAAAGCCACTGACACCTGTACTATCTCTCATGTTTTTCTTTTAAATGACTCATTTTCCAACTTAAATAAATGTCTCCACATACTAAGCAATAATACCATGACATTGTGGGTTTGATGTGCTGTTTATAGTTTTTCCCAATATGCATTAAAATAATTACATAACTGAAACATTTAAATGTTCCCTGTGTGCCACCTCAAATCATCCCACTGACTGGATTTCACACTGAAGCCGTAATCAGTGCATCAGTCAGATACCTGGGCTGCAAGAAAGAGGAGCTGAGTCTGACCACCATAAATAAAAAGAGACTTTAGTGTATGCGCCTGGTGGCACAGCAGGTTGAGCGCCACACTGTGAAGCATCCACTGCACAGTAGCACGAGTTCGATCCCCAGCCAGGGAGGGGACCCACATGGGGCAACCTGCCTCACCCACTGATCCCCTCAGCAGTGTATTTCACTCAGAATGCCTGTTCTGCTCCCCACTCTGTCTCTGGTGAATCCTCTCACCTCCCACGACTCTGGCTTGTACCCCAGCTCTTGTGTGCATAAATTAAAAAATCTTAAAAAAATAAAATAAAAAGAGATTTTATTAGAAAGCTGTGGGGATGTGGCTGTCATCTTACAGGATAGCAGAAAGCAGAAGAGCCAGGTTCACAAAGGCCTGGGCCTGTAGATCTGCTTGGAGGGGGAAAAGGGAGTGCCAGAAACACTGGGCCCCAGCTCCGTGCCGGCACAGCCACTGCAGTGCATGACATATACGTCGTCTCTGTCTTCATCACTCTGTGATCCAAAGTGCAGGGAGGGCATTTCTGATCTTTGGCTTGGGTGCCTCACCCACCTCCTAACCTTTCCACCAAAACAACCACCATCCACTCTCGCTTCCTTCTTAATTGAAATCTGCCTCTGCAATAATATTCTCCTGGAGCATCTTACCAACTTCACACTGGAGATGGGAATACTTTTGTGACTTTGGGGCAGATTTGGTTCTTTGGGGGGATATTTATGTAGTCGACTTATTTGCTGTAGGACATTAGTCTGTTCTATATTGTTTGGTTTTCTATCTTTGAAAGGTACTGAAACATGACACATCACAGGTTGGGAGATGTGGGTGATGATGAAGATGATGAGGACAATGATGATACACATATATGCATATGTTAAAGTGGGTCTCTTTTAGTCTCAATTTGGGCTGACGCTCCAAATCAATAGGTGTCAAGTCCTCCCCCGTGTCACAGATTGTGCCATACAAGACTTGCAAAAGAGGTACTCAAAAATTGCAATCTTAGATGAAAACCACCTTATGTGTTAATGGTGCTGAAAGGTGGGAGTGAGAGGTTATGAAGAAAACTATCAATATGAGAAAATATTTCTGTCACTTCTTCTATGGGGAGAAGTGGGAGGAGAGAGGGCTTGTAGGGGATTGGGACCAAAAGGAGAGAATCAGTAGTTTTCTGAAGAGTCCCCAATCAATACTCCAGTTCTGCAGACTCACAGTCCTAACACAGAGCTGAGATTATAGGAATCAGTTCTTCACACAGCATTGGTCTTGGGTCCCTGGATGCAAGTTTATGTGATTTCCACAACAAAACATCACTGAACTAAGAAGTGAAAGCGTTTACTTGGAATTGGACCATAGAATTGTTCTGAATTTACCAAAATGTCACTCCACCCAGAAGCCTAGACTCTCCTTAGGAATCTTTGGATTTTTGTTTTCCTGATCTGGGAAGCTTTCCAAGTTGTTCCTTCTTTTATATTGGGCCAGCCCTGTTCCTTGAGGTAAGGATGAGAGAGGTCCTTCTACTGTCAAAGTGTGCCAACCAAGCCACAGTCCTGCGGTTGTCAGCTGAGAGTCTGAATAGAGATGGATTTGGGATGAATAGGGCTGGCTCTGGATGGGTTTGGGGTTTCAGAGCACCAGAGTGGTGGGCTGGGCAGATAGCAGGGAATCCCCAAGAGAGAAGCCTTAAGAAAGTCCGAAACATTCTGATGAGATCATCAACCTAAACATCAAGAGGTAAAACATTGTCTTAGTTCTCCTTAAGCTGGGAGGTTAAACAGCCCTCTTTCATAAAATGTAGTGGCTAAATGCTGTGCTCTCTCTTAAAACTTAATTCCTAATTGGCAAAACGCTTCGGGATTGGGTCTTTCTACAGCTCTTTAATGATAGGTTGTACTGAATGTTCAATACCTATTAATAGATGTGGGAGGAAGAATGGATTGTGCCGCTTACAGCAAGTGGTATGAAATTCTAGCAGATCCATTCACCTTGGGTTAAATGTTTTATTACAATCACTGAAGAACTAAGAGATTCAAATAATAGGTTCAAAATAAACTTTTGCTTGTTTTCCTGAGGTTTTGGCTTTGGAACATTATCTTTTCCGAAAATCAAAACCACAACAAATGAGATTCTTTTTTTCTCCTCCTTTTCTTTGTTTAATTACTTTTCATTCACCTCTGGGATTGTACCTGATAGCTACAAAATGAGAGATCAAGACATCCCAGGGCTCCTTATTAATTCTGCACAGCAAACATTTCCAAATAACTCTCTATAATACGCTGCTGCTAGTAAATAGTTTAGCCTGAGAAATATATATTTCATTTGAAATTTATGGTTTGGGGATAAGTTGGTTCTCTGTGTCTTAAGCTTTTTATTGTTTCCCAAAAATTTCCCAAAGGTAGATATTGAAGAAGGACTTTTTCAAAAGGAATCTTTTAATGAGTTATCAACTCATTAAAATCATATCAAAAGACACTTCACCGAGCCCTTTCCCATTTGAAAACACCCACAATATGAGTCCATCCTTCTAGAGAAACCAAAAGGGGCCAACAGTTGCAATAAGACCCAAACCACTCAGCTGACTAGTCAGACAGAGGCAAGACTAGACGAGAATCCAGTCTGCTGGTGGCTGAGGGTCTGTGCTCTGGGCACCTCTATTTCCACCCATTCTCTAAGCAGGGTTTGCCTGGCTTCTTAGGAATTCTAGGAGCTTCCCATTAACTCCCCAGTCAGCACTCGTCAGTTTCTATTGCATGCAACTAAGAACTCTGGTTCATTCAGCATCCAATTAGAAATGTGGAGATGAATGAGAAAATTAGGAGATGGGAATAGGTAGTCAGGATCAGGGAACCCCAAATCCACTTAATAATCTGAATAATAAATAATCGGTTTGAACAGGGAGGATGCCCCAAACCCAGGTATCCTGAGTCCATTTGTCAAACTGAGAGAGCTGGAGGCAGGGTGTCCTCGACCCAGTTAAAAACCGAGTGTGCTATAACACCAGCACAATAACACAACGTTAAAGCAGACCAGAGTTTGTTTCAGGAAATCGGGCCAGGTAGCCTGAGAGACTAAGTGGGTCTCAGTGACCTAGCAGACCCCACAAGTCCCAACCAATCAGGAAGAGACACAACACTGAGACACCCAATGGCCAACCCCCACTCCTTGACCACTCTACCAAGAAACACTTGCTCCTTTCCTCCTCGGCAGCAACCCATTCAGGACACCCCTCTGTCTTCTTTCTTATCTGTCAATAAACTTCTTGCTTTTCTGCCTGACTCTCCCAACTCAACTCTGAATTCTTTCCTTGCTGGGACAAGAACCAACAGCCCCTCTGGCTCCTTGGACTTCCAGACCCAATTCTGGGACACTGCTGAGACCAGATCCCAGACCTCACACCTGCCTCAGTTTCCAACCTAAAATATGAAGCTGCTAACACTAGCCCTTACTCGCCGATTTCTTAAAAAGAAAAACTCATAAAAAAGCAAGAGTTCTTTGGAATCAAGTAATGTGGACAAGGCAAGTATGAGTCCATGTATTTGAGCCAGTATGTTTTACTGAAAGGAATGCAAATTTCAGAGCCGGCGGAGAAAAAAGGAGTCCAAGTAGAAATGCTGTTCCATCCCTGTGTTTCTGTTCTTTCAGGCAGTAAGTGGAAATCCAGCCACACAGCAGCCTGACTGCAGTTCAGAATTTACAGAGCCACCACGGAGAGGGTTGTTTTTTGCATATCCAACACTGCCATTGAAAGCTCTCATTGAAAGCATTTTACACAGCCATAGCCACCTTCTGTGTCACAGTTTCTATGTGTTTCTTTGCCCTCTATCTTTTTTTCAGCTACTGAGATGAATGTAGGACCTTGGGCTCTTATTTAACTGTTCAAGCCTTCTCCTCCCACAGCTATCACCTCCAACTGTCAAGCACCCCAGGTGGAGGCTAGGGACTTGGTGGTCATGTGGTGAAGAATAAGCCCAGGAATTGTAAAGCAACAAATGAGGAAACCTTGAACATCAGAGACCCATTTTCAGAAGAAAGTGTCATGAAGGGGAAATAAAAAAAAATATTGAATGTAGAGCATTTGGAGAATATTCCTTCAAAAAAGACTTTCTTTTTAATAATATAAGTTTGAGGTAGGCACCCCTTTACAGAACATCACACCCTTTCACAATTCCATCCAACAGCTCCATGCCTCCTCTCCCTGCAAATGTGCCAGAGAAACGGAATCGGGCAGGGACGCAGCGCCCTGGACTCCGGGGCATTCGACCAGAACAAGCTGTTTGGACTGAGTTAACATTTTCCTGTGGTGTCAATGACTTTGAAAGTCAATTTGATTCCGCCGAGACTTTTTCATCAGTTATGATACCCTGAGCCCATCTTCTTTTCACACCTGCAGCATAAAGAAAAATTCTGTGAATCAGCCTGTCACCAGCCCGCCTTGGGCAGTGCTCCAGCAGGGACAGATATGGCCGTGACCAGCTGGCCTAAGGCAAACACAGATTCCTTTTAGGGGAAGGTGCTACCAAAAGAATGTCAGTCCCAGGACACATGCTGGAGACCTGCAGAGCTTCTGTCTCCACGCAACCAGATCCCTCTTATACCCTCCCGTCCCCGAGGGTGGAAAGGGAGATGGTTTTCTAGCTCCAAAGGCAGAGCTTGCCCATCCTACCCATTCCTGGAAGCAGCGCTCAGCGTAGAGGCAGTCACAAAGCACCTGCAGAATTAAGAAGGAAGGGCCTTCTTGGAGTGCCCCTACAGCATGAAAGTGACCAGTCAGATGTGCTCCCCCACTCCAGAATGGTTTCAGGCCATGTAGAGGGCTGGGGTGACCCAGCTCCCAGGTGGGAGATGTTAGGCACCTCAGGTTTGCCCTCAGCCTGCCATGCCCCTCAACAAAACACAATGAAAATCCTCCTCTTAACTGAAGATGGAGATTTCTTTCTAGAGTTTCCAAATGTGGGCAGCCCCCTGCCTTCAGCCATTGCAAGTTCAAATGGCTTCGGTTCTCCTTAGCCAGTGGGGAAGAGAGGGGAGGGGTTCAGACCTGGACCTAACGTGTCCCTGTAATTTCACTTCTACACAGCGAGGCCGCAACCTATTCACTGACCTCAGCACAAAAAAAACTGTTGCTGCAGAAAGATTGAACAATTTGTGTTAGCATTTTCAATTTTATTCTTAGATGAGACACAACTTTATTACCATCTCTAGCTGCCCTTTCCAATCCTAATATTCTCATATTTGGTGCATCCCAAGGGACCCCTTTCCTGACAAAGGTATTTACCTTAGATACGTGTAACTTCCAGAAGTCTCAAATGGGATCATAAAGCTGTTCGCTAACACAGAAGCTTTTAGCTTCTCCAAAGCAGAGCTCACATCATTAATGTCTTCTAGGCGATTCACCTTTGTATGGCTTTCCTAATCCCCCTTTGTGGGGAGGGCTTATTATAGACTATCTCCTGGATCCACCAGGGGACCACAGAAATGAGGTCTGCATGGCATTTTATTAGCCTAATAGATTATGTTCAAGATGGAAAGGGAGAAAAAAGCAGTTAATAGCCCAGGAGACTTGTAATGGTCAGAACTTTTTCCTTCAGGTTTAAATAAGAGGAGGAAGCCCCAACCTGGGCAAGTGAAAATCAGGCTCCTGATTTTCCTCTCATAGCCTCGCTTCTCTTGAGAAGCCAGGGTTAAGCTATTCTGAGAACCAAGCCCAAGGGGTCATGGAGATTCAGAATTGGTTCAAACAGTGCTTCTCGTACTTGACTGCCTGGCAGAATCACATGAAGGGCTTATTGAAACAGTTGCTGGAGCCCACTAACGTTTCTGGTTCTGTTGGTCTGGGTGGGGCCCAAGAATCTGAATTTCTAACAGTTTTCTAAGATGCTGTTGTGGTAGGTCTGGGAAAAGCACTGTAGAACCAAGATGAGTCACTGATTTAGGACACTCTAAGGGCGTCAGTGGACACTGAACACCCCAATCCAGCTGCTCTGAGGCCCCTGGCCCTACCGTGCATCCCTCCTCAGGACTCCAGCCTGCCCTGAGTGGCCCCAGCCCCTTTCTCACTGACCTCAGGGCCAAGTGTTGTCTGTGCAGCCCCCCTCCCTGCAGGCTTAAGTGCTTGCTGGCTCTGCCCCTTTTTTCCCACTGCAGAATCAGCTACATAATTCATGGAGTCTAATGCAAAATGAAATGTGGGGTCCCTTATTCAAAATTTACTATGAATTTCAAAACAGTAACAACAGAGCGTTAGGCTAAGCATAGGTCTTTTTTCCCAGGGCTTGGTCTCTGGGGTCCCCTGACTCAGACCAGTGTATATTAATTCTCAGTCTTATCTTCTTTTCTCCCTCATGTCTTTTTTTTTTTTTAAGATTTATTTATTAATCATACAAGAACTTGGGTACAGGGCAGAGGAGCAGGGGTTGAGAGGAGTCACCAGAGACAGAGTGGGGAAAAGAACAGACAGATTGACTGAAATACACTGCTGAGGGGAGCAGCAGGCGAGGCAGGAGAGGTCTGCTGCGCCCTGCTGGTCTCCTCTCTGGCGGGGGAGCGAACTTGTGCCGCAGTAGCTGCTGATTCTTCATAGTGCTGGGCCTTAACCGCTTATGCCACCTCTTCTTAGTGTCTTCATCTCCCCCTCTGTTGTCTTCATACTTCTGCTCCTCAAATAAGAGGAATTGTTATATTTTGGGAGGGAAATTTAAATACCTGTCAAGATTTTTAAATGGGGCCTCCCTGGTGGCGCAGAGGGTTGAGCGCCGCACTGTGAAGCATCCACGGCACAGCAGCTCCAGTGCGATCCCCGGTCAGAGAGGGAACCCACATGGCGCAGCAGACCTCTCCTGCCTCGCCCGCTGCTCCCCTCAGCAGCGTGTTTCAGTCAGTTTGCCTGTTCTGCTCCCCGCTCTGTCTCTGGTGAATCCTCTCACCTCCCTTGCCGCTGGCCTGTACCCCAACACTTGTATGCACAAATAAAAAATCTTTAAAAAAAAAGATTTTTAAATGTTCCTCCTCTGTGATAGATCAATTGCAAGCCAAGAGATTTATCTGTCCTCCAGTGGCTAGATCCCCTCGTGTATTCTCAGTGTTCAAAGGGTGTTTATAAATGTGGTGTTTGGAACAAGAAAGTGTTGGAAACAACTTAAATGTCTATCAATAGTAGTCTTAAAATGAGGCAGATTTACAGGTCATGAAAAGGAAGTATACTTAAGACAGTAGCACTCCTATGTTTATTGCAGCACTATGTGCTATAGCCAAGATGTGGAAACAACCTAAGTGCCTCAGAACACATGAGCGATCAAGATGTGGTATATAGACACTACTGAGTATTACTCAGCAATCAAAAAAAGATAAACTCATGCCATTTGAGGCAACATGAATAGATCTGGAAGAGATTATAGTAAATGAAAGAAGTTAGAAGGAGAAGGATAAATACTGGATGGTTTCATCAAATGAAAGGTGAGACAAAGACAAACCTTAAAAGCTGACCATAGATCTGAGGCAATCAGGAGGGAAGGGAAAGGGAGAGTAGAAAAGGGTGAAAGGGGAAGAGCACATTATGACTAAGGCTATCAGAAAGGGGATGAGGGTGGGGTGGCAGCAAAGGGGAGGGGGGTGTCTAATGGAAGATTCCTGGGTCTTTGGTGGTGGTGTGGCAAAATAACATACCATGGTACAGGTGCAAACCTACACCCCTGAGATATATTCTGTGATGTAAATCAATACCACCAATAAATATAACCTTTTCTTTTAAAAGTAAGCCGAACGTGTGTGAGCATTCATGTAGGAATAGAAGGAGATTCAGGAAATCTAAACAGAAAATTACTAGCCATTACCAAGGGAATTTTTCACTACATAGTTTATACTCTAACCTTTAATTATTTATTGTCCCTTTTATTATTCTGAATCTACTTAGAACTAAAAATCACCATGATTTCCACCAAAACTGTTTTCATCCAGAAGCCTTGACCTCCCCAGAGCTGCTGTCTCCACCCCACCTCTCTCTTCGAGCTCTGGCCCTTTTCCACTGAACTTGTCCCCTCCTTAGAACTGCACCCTTGTTGCCCTGAAGCCTCTCGGGTACCCAGTCAAAGGAGACTACAACTGAATCTACTTCAGTAAGTACATTCAGTTCTCTCCAGAAATAGGTTCCTAGGAAAATCTAATAAAATTATAGAAAGCTCTTTCTCACAGTTCTATTGTCATATTCAGTTTCACTTTGAGGTAATAGATATATTTTAATTGTCACATTTGGACTTTGGACAGGGAACAGCATGCTCACCCAACACCTCAAAGTCAAAAGTATCTCAAGGTAGCCCCCACTGAATTTTTATCTTGCTGAAAGGCTCCAAGCCCCCTAACCTCCTGTAGTTCGTTTCCCTATCAATCCTGAGTACTAGTTAGTTGAGGCATTAGGGTAAGTAACGGCAGCTAACAGCAAACTCCTATATTTCAGTACTTAACACAGAGGTTTATTTTTCACTCAACAAGCTCCACAGCGGATGTTTCTCACTGGCAGACAGCTTTCTGCTTGATTGTCCCATTTTCTGGCTGTGCCCTCCCTTGTGTGCTCTGTTCCAGGAAGGAGAGAGTGCATGGACATCTACAAGGGACAGTCTATGGGCCAGGACTAGAAGTGAAGAGCAAAATTCACCTTCTTCTGGTCACATTCTATTGGCCAGAGCTTGCTCTCAGAGTCCCACCTAACTATGGGAGACAGCAAAGACAGAATAATGGTCCCTAAAGATGAGCATGTCCTAATCCCCAAAACTGTGTTATGAGTTACATGCTAATGATAACTTTACAGATGGAATTAAATTAGGAATACTTAAATAAAAAAATACAATGATGAAGAAATTGTTCTACTAAACGTTGCCATCATGTCACTGTAACCAAATTAGTAAAGTATTGGCATGAGAAGAAATAACTAGTAAGTGTAAAGAGAATAAAGCATTCACAAATTGATATAAGGATATAAAAAAATTTACATATTATAATAGTGGTATGTCAATTCATTGAGTAAAGGTTATTTATGTAATAAATGGTGTTAACATAATGAATTATTCATCTGAAAACAAGAAACAGGATATCTCCCTCACTCCATATATAAAACTAATTTCAAGATTCATTAAAGGTCTAAATGTTAAAACACAAGCAATAAGTGTATTAGATGAAATTATAGGGGAAGGTTCATAAAAAGCAGAAGAGGGGCCTCCCTGGTGGTGCAGTGGATTAAGCAAGGCTCTATGAGGAAAACCTCAGTCACTGCAGCACAAGTTCAATCCCTGCCGCAGGCCAAGGAGGGGACCCACATGGCCCAGCAGACCTCTCCTGCCTTGCCCGCTGCTCCCCTCAGCAGTGTATTTCACTAGATCTGCCTGTTCTGCTCCCCACTCTGTCTCTGGTGAATCCTCTCACCTCCTGCGACTCTGGCCTACACCCCAAGTCTTGTATGCATGAATAAATAAATCTTTAAAAAAAAACAGAAGTGGATCTAACTAAGTAAGATACATAGAAAGAATAGACGTAATTGTCTACTCAAAATTTAAATTTTGAGTAGAATCAAAAATATTTTATAGTAAATGATATCTTAAATAAGTTCAAAATAACAGTAGTAATAATGATAATGGCAACTAACATTTAACTTTCTGTAGACCAGGCACTATTCTAGTGTTTTACACATATTAAAGCATTTAATTCTGACAATAACTCCTTACAGTAGACATGTTATTAACTTCATGCTAAATGTGACCTAAAGGAACAAATAGTACACATAATATTAAAATATCTCCAAACCTGTTGAGGACAAAACACAGACAATCCAATAGAAAAAGAATAATGGGCACAGAGTATGAATGGGAAAAGCCAATAAGAGGAAATCTAAATGAAAAACATATGAAAAGATACTCAATTTGACTATTAGTCAAGGAAATGTAAATTAAAGGTACAAAGAGATGGTATTTTTTATTCATCAAGTTGGCAAAATTCTAAAGACGAGACCTCCAACTTGATGAGGATATAGGGGGAAATTTCCTGTCATATACTGGTAATTGAAATGTTAATTTGCAGCTTCATGGAAAGTAAACTTGGAAGATCTATTTAAATTAGAAATGTCTACACACCACAGGGAAAGCATGAGTGTATCAGGGTATCTGCTCAGTCCGACGATTCAATAAATGTGGGAACATTAAACTATATCTATATCAATGTGTGTGTATAATATAAATATAGGATATATTAAACCATAGAGATAATAAAACTGAAAACTAAAGAGAGGATAAAACCCATAACACTATGGTTGAATAAACTCTAAGATTCTTATAGCAAAAATTTGTGACTTTGCGTAGAGCATTGGCATTATATATTCTCTGGAAGGGCCATCGTGCACAATTGTGACATAAGGGGATAAATTCAAATTCGAGAGCACTATGTATAGATACATGATTAAAATCCCCTATATACATATATATGTTTTCTTGACATAAAAAATGGTGTGGAGGATACACACCTGACTGTTAAAAACAGTTATCTTGGGGATAGAAGGTCTCGAGATGAGATTGTCCTGGATTATTGGGTAGACCCAATGTAATCAGTGTCTTGATGAGAGCACTGCATGAAGGTCAGTCCGCAAAAGGAGATGTCAGGATAGAAGCAGAAGATGGAGCAATGTGCTTGAAGATGGAGGGAGGAGACCACACCAAGGAATGTAGATGGCTCTTAGAAGCTGGTAAAGGCAAAGATTCAGATGTCCCCCCAGAAGTTCCCCCCTCCATTGACTATTAGATTTTAGATTTCTCACATCCAGAACAAATTTGCATTGTTTTAAAGTCACTAAATTTGTGGCAATTTAGTTCAGCAACAATGGAAATGCTACAAGTGGTTCAGCCATGTACCACAGAGGAAAAGGCAACAGAATTTGGTAAATAGCAGCAGCCTTTCCCTCAGAGTTCACATCCAGCCCACCTTCTCTGCTGCTGCCATCTTTGTTCACGGTCCTGTGGCCTTTCACCCACGCTCTCTTGGCTGCCTTCCCACTGATCTGACTTCACACCAATGTCTTTCCTACTGAGTTGCTAAAGAGGTTCTTCTAAATTAGAGGTCAGGTTGTATCACTCCTTGTTTAAAATCGCCAGTAGTTCCTATATAAGAAAATCCAGAATTCTCAGTCTGGTATTTAAAGTCTGTAATGTGGTTCCTATTTTTCCATTCTTACCGTCACAAGGTTCCTCTGCTCTTTGAGAGGAAATGCTGGGTGTCATCAGGACTCATGAGTAAATGGCAGAAGATAAAGGTCAAAGAGGCACAGTTAAGCTAAGTGCTGGCAGAAGGCCTGTCCCTTACCCCTTCCTCACCTTCAGTTCCTTCTCAGGAACTACCTCCTGTCCCTCAAAAGTCAAGGAACAGCCTTCCAGATGTGAAGAGAGAGCTGAGAAAAAAATGCCTCACATACTTATCACTTCAACCCAAAGGAGCTGATGCTAAGTCTAAGTCAAGGGCAAAATGCCTCACATACTTATCACTTCAACCCAAAGGAGCTGATGCTAAGTCTAAGTCAAGGGCAAAGGCGCGAACACATCTTTGCTGACTCCTTCAGTTACCTGAATATACTGAAGCCAAATTCTTCAGCAGGCCGGGCACCCGTCATTCCTGCCATCAGCCCACATTCACTGGAGTCCTCGGAGTAAATACTGATCTGGCTACCAGTGATGAAATGCCTGTGGTGTGCAACAAGGAAATGAAGGTGTCCATATGCTACCAAGCCCACGTAGCGGAACTGTTTGTGAGCACAATGAAACCAAACCCAGAGAAGACGAAAGGGGAGCAGAATCACGGCCACCGTCACTTTCACTCCAGACCTCATATCTCCTTGCCCTGCCCCTCCTCCCCAAACTCTGGGTCGTGCCTTGTGCTCTGTGCCCCTTTCCTCTAAATGCAAAAGGACTGCAAGTCAGTTCATCATGTAATATCACAGACTCGCAGTTTTAAAATACCGCTTAAGTAATTTGGGGGAAAAAAATTGGAAAAGGGAGAGGGTAGAGAGTCTACTAGCCTCCTCTATCATCTTTACTGTTTCTCTTTTAAGCATTTTCATATATGTATTTTAACAAAATGTCATTAAGTGCAATGTTGTGTCTGACTGCATAGTCCTCCCAGGCATTATTAAAGGCTGCATAATATTCCTTTAAGTAAATTCTTCACAGTCTACCTTCCTTTGATGGATGTTCAAGCTATGTAGATTTTTTTTTCAGTTTTTAAATAAAGCTTGATGTATGCATCTTTTCCCATATTTTTTCACTTCCTTACACCCTATTGCTAAAAGAGGTATTTCTGGATTAAAGTATATGAAAATATTTAAGACTTGATACAGTTGGGCAAACTGCATTTTAAAAAATTGTACCCACTTAAAGTGCAGTTCGCAAAGAAAGCCAGTCAGTTATTGAAATAAATTTTTATTTCATATAAATATTTAAAAATCATTTCAAATATATTTCTGATGAGATGATGTAAAACTAAGCATTTTGGGGTTGGAAGGAATGTCAGCTCTAACCCAGTGCTCCCCAAACGCAGTTGTACGTCAGAATTACCTGAGGAGTCTTTTGGTAATGAGTTTCACTAAAGCCTAAATAATGACTGTTTTAGGTCCAGAGTAAAAAAACGTACAAAATAAGCCTGGAAAATCTGTCGTTTCAGACAACAAGGAAACTCTGAAAGACCAATGTCTCAGACATTGGTGTCAAAAGAACTCAGGAGCCAATTTAAAGAAGCCCCCACTGGAAAAGAGGGAAATTCTAAGGATAAGAATTATAATAATTAAAATACATCAAATATGTTAAAATCCACAAGGTTATATTTATAGTAAGAGTAATAAAAACCTCATTGGTCACCCTGGAGGATGGTAGTTGTGTTCCAGCATCAAAATGATTTGGGAAACTAGAAAATAAAGGAAAGAGACAGCATCTAGACTGCCTTTCCTATGTGAACTATGCTATAGACCAGTCAATAAGGAAAGTTTCTCTGTATTATCCCAGATAATAAGTGAAGGAAGAATGAACGATGAATTTAGGATACCACCACTTGTAACCATAACGAATTATTGGAACACACGCAATGACCACCACTGGCTACTAACATCACAAAGAGACACGACCAGATATTACATGCACTTCCTCTTGTGTAGTATTGCCAATATTTTTGAACTCAAATCAGATCAAACCTCTAGATCAATTTACATATTTACAGAAAATAAACATGGTTGGGGGCAGGAGGGACAGTCAACAAAATCAGATTATAGGGAAATCATCAGGACAAACACTTCAGTCTCTTCAACAGAATATTAAGGGGGAAAAATGAAATTGAAGGACACCAATGGACTGAAAGTTACTTAAGAGTTTTATTAACCAACTTTAAAGCATGGGCCATATTTGCATTTCAATTCAAAGAAACTGGGAGAGAAGATATTTTTTATTTAGATATTTTTTATTTTATATTTTAGAAGATTTACTTATTTATGCATACAAGAACTGTATAGGGATATAGGCCAAAGGTTTAGGTGATGAGAGGATTCACCAGAGACAGAGTGGGGAGCAGAACAGGTAGACCTACTGAAATACACTGCTGAGGGGAGCAGCAGGGGAGATAGGAGAGGTCTGCTGCGCCTTGTGGGTTAGCTCCCTGGCAGGCCTGGCAATAGCTTGATAGCTTTGTGTCTTCATAACCTTCTGTGCCACCAGGGAGGCCCAAGATATTTTTTAAAGACAATTATGAATCTGCTAATATTTTTTTAAAAGATTTATTTATGGGCCTCCCTGGTGGCGCAGTGGGTAAGACACCGCACTATGAAGCAAACCTCAGCCACTGCAGCATGAGTTCGATCCCTGCTGCCGGCCAGTGGGGGACCCACATGGCGCAGCAGACCTCTCCTGCTGTGCCCGCTGCTCCCCTCAGCAGTGTACTTCTGTTGATCTGCCTATTCTGCTCCCCGCTCTCTGTGGTGAATCCTCTCACCCCCCACACCTCTGGCCTGTACCCCAGTGCTTGTGTGCATAAATAATAAATCTTAAAAAAAAAAAAAAGATTTATTTATTTATGCATACAAGAACTGGGTATAGGCCAGAGGTGTGGGTGATGAGAGGATTGACCAGAGACAGAGTAGGGGCAGAACAGGCAGATAGACTGTAACACGCTGTTGAAGGGAGCAGCGGGCCAGGCAGGAGAGGTCTGCTGCGCCATGTGGATCACCTCCCTGGCCAGGGATTGAATTTGGGCTGCAGTGGCTGCGGATGCCTCATAGTGTGGTGTTTAACCCCTTGTGCCACCAGAGAGGCCCCTCAATTTCTTTTCTGAATGTTCTTATTACCTTGTGTTCTTTTGGAAACCCAAAACCAATAGCAACATTTGCTTTTCCCCTCCACCAAACTACTCCTGCCCATACCCCACCTGTCTCTGTGACCCATTCCCTCCACCATTTCCTCTATTCCCTCTGGTAACCATTATCTTTTTTTCTTTTTTGCCAAGTTCAAATTTGTACTTCTTCTATTGTTTACATATAACTGCCTTTTTATAGAGTTTTTATAGAGTGATATTTTAATAGAAAGATACAATTGATTCATATCAGGAGCCTTTGGTCTTTGGCCTCAGCTGTCAGGGAAACTCAGTGAAGCTCTAGGGACAAGGCTGCCACTCAAGAGTGGTGTATGCAGTGGGGCTGCTTGAGACCACACATTTCTTCAGATGACTAGACCAGTTCCCTCACTCACCTAGGTAGCCTGTATTATAAATCTGAAACATCTCCCCAGCTGGGAACAAGTAATTTCACCCAATTTGAATTTCTTTTCAAAATAGCATGTCACAAATTCCTAAGATTGGTAAAGGTGTGATGAAATATCTAACCCCCAACATTAAAAAACAATGATATATTTTTGGAAAGAGGGTTGGCAACATGCATCCTGAGGGTTTTTTTTTTTTTTAAAGACTTTTTTATTTAGGCATATAAGAGCTAGGGTACAAGCCAGAGTCGCAGGAGGTGAGAGGATTCACCAGAGACAGAGTGGGGAGCAGAAAATGCAAATCGACCGAAATACACCGCAGAGGGGAGCAGTGGGTGAGACAGGAGAGGTCTGCTGCACCATGTGGGTCTCCTCCCTGGTCGGGGATCGAACTTGCACTGCTGCGCCATGTATGGCGCTTCACAGTGTGGCGCTCAACCCGCTGCGCCACCAGGGAGGCCCTATCCTGAGTTTTAGTGTGTATATTCATTGACTCAATAATTCTGTATCTGGGAATAATACAAAATTCTTCTTAAAAATGAAAACAAAATGTTATGCACAGTGGTATTCATCACAGCATTACTTAGAATAGAAAAAACTGATAACCAACTTACTAAGAAGAGGGTCTTGGCAAACTACAGTAAATGATTGTAACCATTAAAGCTATATTTGCATTTCTAGAAGTTTACAGCCCACAAAGCCAGGTCCATAAGTACCCACTTCCAGGAATCCAAACCTCCAGCAGAAGGATAGAAAGGCTGGAGAACTGCAATCCTTTCTGTTGGGAGACTGGCCAGACTGCACACCACTTCTGTACATCTGGCTCCCTAACCTGCCACTCTCATGTTCTGCTGACACTCACATCTGGCTTTCCAGCTGCATGTCAATTCTCTGAGTCTCCACAGGCTTCAACTAAATTCCTTTTTGCTTAATTTAGCTAGAGAATGTATCTGTTGTTTGTGCCAAAGGACCCCGATACATCCATCCACCTTGAATCAGATCATCAGACTCGGAAAAATAGTTGCCCAATCAGTTTGAAAGTGTTTTCCCAAGTAGGTTCAGTGGAACTTTAGTCCTCTGAACCAGGATATATCCTGGGATATAGGATATATGTTCTGCCTAAGGACATATAGTACATATTTCAGGTTCCTAGAAGTATTGCTGTAAAGAAGCCTGTTTAGCCCAGTGTTTCCCAGCTTACTTAACCCACATAACTCCTTTTTCAAAGTAACACCAAGATGTTATACATCCTGCAGGGCAATAGGTTGAATAAGCAATGGGTGGCAGTGAAAATATGAAAGAATGCTTACTTATGTAGTCTACACAATTTATAATTTACTCATACACTAGTCTGGGAACAACAGAAGTGCTATGTCCTGATCAGGTAGGATTTATTTAAGAGAGGTCAAAGTGAAGTTAATCTTAAGTGTGGCTATTTAGCCTCTGTTGGGGAGAAAGGAATCACAGGATCCAAGGAAATGAGAAGAGAGGCTCAGTTATTTACTAGAGAGCTGCTATATGCTTAGAGAAATGTTAGATATTTCACTTGTATAATCTGAACTAATCTTCACATCCAAGAACCTCCTAATTGGTTTACCAGCTGCTCTTGCCCTCCAGCATTCTCTGTGCTAGTGACCCTCCAAATGACATCAGGTCCCTCTCTAGCTCAAAATTGTTCTACCTAATCTCATGTCACACCTTCCTTTCCTCTCCACCTCAGCTGCACTGATTTTTACTCAACACACCTACATCTATGCTTGGGAAGCACCCAGTGCCCTCTCTTCAGATAGCCAGCTCCACCTCTGCTCAGTTCACACGTATGTGAGACCATCTTTGACAATTCTATCTGAAACAGGTATCTTTCACTCAGTTGTCTCACCACCTACTTTCTTTCAGTAACTTTTTTTTTTTTTCAGTAACTTTTGATCTCCTGAAAGGATCTTCATTTGTCTGGCTTCTCCAATTATGTAAATGCCATGACAAAGAGCCTTGTAGGTCCTCTTCATCACCATATATCCAGGACGTGGTTCTTAATGGTGAACCCTGTAAAGTGGATGGCACACATATGTTGCAGAAGGGAGAATGGGCTCAAAATGCCTTAGCTGAGCATCATGACTAAGGCTACACAGCTGGGAAGTGATTGGAACCCATGCTTTGCAATGGCAGAAGACTGAAGGGAAAACTTGTAGTCTTTGGAGTCTGGGCACTATACTGTATGGTTGGCCAAGACCTGCTATGCCACAAAATAAAGCACTAGATTTTCAAGGAGACATTTAATTCTATCAAGCCCTATAGATGCTAATCTAGATTTAGTAGAGATCAAGTTAATAAATTATTTGTAAAAATTACATTCCATCCAAAATATCCAGAATTCTAAGTTTTTGAGGTTTGTCAACTAGACTCATTCACATATGAGATTATGAAAGTGGTTACATCTAATATTTCATACTCTTGCCCCAGACTTTCTTCTTGAATGGTGATTTGATCAAAGATGAGGATCTCTGCAAATTAACCAGAGAAAAATACCATCTTACCCAAGATCAGATCATTTATCATATTTACCTTGTTGTCTACAATATGTTCTGCAAGGAAAGAATCAAGACTTTCATAGAAAGTGGGGAAGGCAACAAGAAGGGGTAAGAAGGGAAAGTTATTTTCACCAAACTTTCATCAAAAGGTTGTGTTTCAACAAAGGTAGTAAACCATCTTCCATGCTGGCAAAGGAGCTTTACTGTACCCTGAAGCGCCTCTGGATCCCCAGTGAGTGCATATAAAAATTCAAGATAAATTGACAAGATGTCAAAGGTTGGGGTAAAGAATGATAGGCATTATTATATTCAGGCATAAAAAGATAATGAAGGTGTTGCCCCTACACTCCAAGTGACATAAAGGCAGTTGAGATAGATTTGAGGTGGTGATCTCTGTAGCTAAGCAGTACAAATTCCATTGTGATAAGCTATGGCACTTGAAGACAATCATTTGAGTTCTTCACTGGTTAGAACATATCAGTGTATGTGCTGTGATAATTAATCATGAATATCAGAGGTTGTTCAACAAATATTCCAAGAAAATCTACACACTTGAATTCTGCAATTTATCATGAATAGTACTATCTGTTCTGAAAGATACAAGTCAGAGTAATTCTTACCTTTAGCACCAACCCTCCTCTTCTTCATACATTAATAGTTTGAGTTTTATTATATAATAAACAAAATAAAATATACTAGGTTTTATTGCAAAATAAACGCAAATAAAGGATATTCTCAGAGGTTTTGACAAGTTCCATGTTGCGAGAACTGAAAACATCACACTGCTTGAAGGCTTTCTCGAACGTATGCCTGCTATTTAAATCAAATTAAGCATGTTTTTAGGGCAACCCATTCAGATTTAAACCAGTATTTTTGGATGTTATTTCTTGAGAAGTACTTAGTAAGTGGTATTTGTGTTTTGTGGCACTTACACACATACAGTACTTGGCAGAGTTGAACATGTTGCGTATTTTTCTAGGGAAGATACATTCTTCAAATAAGACAGGCTCATATTAGTTCAGGACCAGTAGTCCCCTAGGGTCACATGAGGTCCACATATGATCTGGAAATTCACATTACCTAAGTGCTATTGTGATTGGCAAATACAGATTTTTTTTTTTTGTAAAGACTATTCGGAGTAATTTTTGAGTTTTAATTCTTTAATTTGCTACACTTTGTGAGAAAGGCCTGTATTGGGCCCCAGAGTTTACTTCCCTAAAAGTAAGTGAAAGGTTTGACAGATCCTTTATTAAATTGTTAGCATGGCCAAAAGCCATCTGAAAAGCATTTTCCTAAATGCTCTTAATAAACTGCTTACACCCAAACTGCTTACATCCAATAGCTACCGCAATGCAATAAAACAAAACCTGCCGAAATAAGAAAAATCACCTAATAGCACTTCATGTAATAGGACTATTTAGAGGCTACAGTAGCCAAAGTATAGTGAGGTGCTTATTCCTTTCAATTTCAATGTTTCAGCTATATAGAGGACCAAATAGTGTTTTTAATCAATTTTTTGCTCTTCCAGATTCAGTTTGTACAGTTGCAAGAACTCCAAAGAGCTTTATAAATGTCCTCAGGACATTACAAAAAAGTTATTATTTCTGAGTAGAATTTAAAGTGTAATTTCCTTTTAAAATTCAATGTCGTTCCAGCTCTCTATTCTAAAAGTACTTTAAGGAGACATTTCTTATTTCTGCATAATCTGAAAATACAATCTGTTATTTACAAATATACACACAATATAGTTCACACTACTGTATAGCCTTCTCTCAGGATTCTATTGTCTGCCCACTCACTTTGTTAAAAATTGCACATTGATGCTCAGTTCATATTATTTTTTACTTTGAACTTCAAAAAATAATTCAGTTCATTATATTCATAGTGTTCTCCAGGTTCTTTCCACACATACCCTATTTCATCTGTTTACATTTGGATTTTCCTTTACGGGCTTCCTTTCAGGAACTTTGGTTAGTTGATTTCTATAGTAATAAATGACAACAAAAAGTAGTTTTAAAATCTATCTAATAAAAAGACCTCCTGCAAAGGAGACTAAAAATTAAATGTCATTTATAAGACTGGCATAGCAGATTATGAAGTGATAGTGTGCTTTTAAACCATGCCCTCAAGTGTTATAAAATCTGTTAACTAAATACAAATCAAGTACAGAGGGGACAGGAGAGGGGGAAGAAGAAAGACCATAGGTGTCTTGGTGATGAGTGTAGTGTAACATACACCTGCATGATCTTATACCTATAAACCATACACAGTACTGCAAACCAATTACTTCAATGAAAAAATTGTAACTGGTGAAGAAAAAAAATGAAGGTTCAGGTGTTATAGAACTGTACTATTACCTTTTTTTTGTTCTCAGCAATATTGAATGTTTACTAAGTAGCACCACATGACAAATATGTGTCAGTGATAGACATGTGATTTCATCCTTATATAACTATACTTTAAAGTTACTACCCCCTTTATACACGTAAGAAGATAAGCTTCCCATGGGCCTCCCTGGTGGCGCAGTGGGTTAAGCAACGCACTATGAAGCAAACCGCAGCCACTGCAGCATGAGTTCGATCCCTGCTGCCAGCCAGGGAGGGG
>JAGFMF010011830.1:19582004-19595204 GCA_019455555.1 Galemys pyrenaicus
CTGCTCTGTCTGTGGTGAATCCTCTCACCCCCCACACCTCTGGCCTGTACCCCAGTACTTGTATGCATAAATAAATAAATCTTAAAAAAAAAAAAAGAAGATAAGCTTCCCAAAGACCACACAGCTGGTAAAGGAGAGGAGAGCTTATAGCCAAACTATCACTATTTGCAGATAACAGAGAATATACACAGAAAATCCTAACACCACCACTAAAAATCTATTAGAAACAAAAAATCAATAGTGAAGTGCCAGGCTACAAAAATCAATGAACAGAAGTTTGCTTTATTTCTATATGCAAATGATGAAATGAGAAAGTAATCAAGAAAACAACCTTATTTACAGTAGCATCAAATAGTATTAAATACCTAGGAATAAACCTAACAAAAGATCTGAAATACCTATTCAATGAAAATTCTAAGACATCACTGAAAGAAATAAAAGGAAATGTAGATATTTCATGTTCACAGATCAAATTAACACTAAAACGGCCAATTACCCAAAGTAATAGTCAATCCAACTGCTAACAAAATTTCAATGGCGTTCTTCAAATAGAGCAAGCATTACTGAAATTTATATGAACCCACAAAAGACCCCAATTAACCAAAGCAATCATGACCAAAAAAAGGAATAGAGGTATCATATTACACTATAAGGCTATAGTGATCAAACAGTATGACCTTGGAATAAAAGTAGACAGACCAACAGAATACAATTTAGAGCCCTGAATAAAAAAAAAAACACCTGCACTTTAAGCTAATCTATGACAAAGAAGCCAAGAGCATACAGTGGAGAATGTCTCTTCATCAAATGTTGAGGAAACATCACATTCACATGTTGAAAAATGAAACTAAGCTGCTTTCTCACACCATACACAAAAATCAACTCAAAGTGGATAAAAGACTTCAAAGTCAGACCAGAAACCATAAAATACATAAAAGATAATATAGGCAAACACTCCAGAACGTTGGTTTCAGGAATATGTTTAGGGACTCATCTCCCATAGCAAGAAAACAAGAGCAAAAATAAACAATTGGGACTGCATCAAAATGAAAAGCTTTTGTACAGCTCAAGAAACTATCATTAAAATAAAGACAGCCTACCAAATGGGAGAAAATATTTGCATGTCATTCATCCAACAAAGGAGTAATATTCAAGATTCACGAAGAACTCATACAACTAAGTGAGAACAAAGAACCCAATGAAAAATGGGCAGACAAGCTAAAGATACTTTTCAATGAAGACATAAAAATTGCCTACAGGTACATGAAAAAATGTTTAACCATACTTAACCACAAGGGAAATGTAAATCCAAACCACAGTGCGAATGTTCCGTATCAAAAAAAAAAAAGTGTTGACAAGGGTATGAGAAAAAGGGAACCTTCATATACTGTTGATGGGAATGTAAACTGGTCCAGCCCTTATGGAAGACATTATGCAGGGTTCTCAAAATTAAAAATAGATATACCATGTGATCCAGTAATTCCATTTGGCATTTATCCAAAGAATGCAAAAAACCCTAATCTAAATGGATATACGCACTCCTATATTCGTTGCAGCACTATTTATAATAGCCAAATAGAAACAACTTAGGTATCGAAAGACAGATGACTGGATTAAGATGCGGCACATACAAACAATGGAATACTACTCTGCTATAAAGAGATGAACTCTTACTGTTTGCAACAACATGGATGGAACTGGAGGGCATTATGCCAGGTGAGTAAGTCAGAAGAAGACAAATACAGGATGACGTCACTTAGGTACAACATAGAGAAGCAAAGCAAAGGAACTGGTAAAATTAAACCAAAACAAACCCTAAAAATATGACTGCAGAATTGAGTCGATTAGAGGGGAAGAGAACAAAGTGGGAGAGGGGGTCCAGTGGTCTACAGTAAACGTGTTTTTGTGGGTGTAGTGACACACTTCTGAGTAACTGTGAATCTGTTCTAAATCACACACAATGCTGTAAACCAATGCTACCTCCACAAATAAATTTTAATCAAAATTGTGGTGATGGCAAAGGTTAGGGATGAGAGAATGGTGAGTTGTTTAAGTTTCAATTCTGAATGATGAAACTCAGGAGACAGGTTACATGCCAAGGTAAATACTGAATTGTACCCCTTTAAAAATAGACAATAAATTTTGCTATATTTTACAATTAAAAATTTTAAAAGAACCAATGATTTTTTAAATGATACTTTAGTTATGTTTAAAAACAAAACAATTAGAGATACATACTGTGAAGCTGATATTTGTAGGTAGATAGGTACAAGGATATGATTTTACTCTCCTACTCTTACATATGTTTGAAATTTTTCAACAAAATAACTCTTAAAAGGAACCAATAAGGAAATGGAATTTCCTAATCAACAGAATAATTACCACAAAAACATGTTTAAACATAAAATACAGTAACATTTTAACTACAACTGATAAATAGGGCACATCACTTATTTTTCACACATGGGAGAATAACTGCTGAAATCTAGATAATGGTGCACCGGTTTGCATTACAAACACTACAGGTAGAAAATTACATGAGTCTAAAGTTTGCTATGAAAACATGTATTTTTATTAAAGTAATTAAGTCAAAAACAAGAACAAAAGGCAAATTCCACAACCTTTGTTTGCAACTATATAATCTTTATGTAGAAAAACTTATAAAGTGACAGTCTGGAAAGCAGCTCCACAATAAACTTAATCCTACACTGAGAGTACTAAATATGGAATCAGTTCACCCAAAAGAAATTGTCTTGCTGGAGAATATTTCAGCTGAGCTGATTTCAACTATATTGTTCTCATTTCTGAAAAAATTGTTAAATTGTCTCTCCTGGTATTTCAAGCCACCGGAAATACAACATACAAGAGCCTGTGGAAGTAAAATGATAAACACAAACACGCCAAGCACAATTACATGACAAATGAGGGCATTTTATCTATATAAGTCTACAAAACTATATAAATAACCAATTATACATACAACCCATTTACACTGAAGCTCCATGAGGTGGTACTGAGTAAACACTGAGGCATTAAATATCTAACAATGGACATGGCTCACCCTAACAGCAGCACATTCCCACCTTATAGTCTATCATCACAACACTTCCCCTGGGATTTGTATATACCTAAGTCCTGGGAGTTCAATAACAAAAACAGGGGGAAAAAAGAGAATAATGAATCAAATATTCCCTAAAATCTATTCATGCATATGAAATCAGAAATCAAGCACTGTTTTTTACAGTTACATCTTCCTTGAAACTTACACTAGTGTCTCTTCATGAGTATCTGCACTGAATTTGTTTCAACCTCTTCCTAATATTAAAATAGTAGAGAAAAACAACGAAGGAAAAAAGTTCTCTCTTAAATGTACAATCTTCAAAAAATGGGACTACTTATTCTTAGAAACAAACTTCAGAAGAAATCACTGTTGTGGCCTTCAGAACAGGTCAAGTCACTGGCAATAGATTTGCTCCCATTTTTAATAATCATAATGATAAGCTGTTACCCTGCTCATAATTTTTTAGAAATTGTACTCTCACAAAGGTAAATGTGTACAGAATATTTCCAATAAACAAAAACTAGATCATGAAGACACGTCTTAAAAATATTGTCAAGTGCTGAAGAACATTAAAATTTGGGAGGAAAATTAGTTATCATAATTTAGTATTTCCTCCCTTTTAAGCCTCTTTAATCGGGATAAAAGTCTCAGGGTAAACCCACAGGAATGATCTGCAATAAAGAAAAATTAGGTCAGTGTGCAGTGATTTCTGCAAACTGTAGCAGAAAAGCCAAGAATGTTCTGAGCCAAATAAAAGCTCTTTTAGGTCAGGGCTTTTTTTGTTTTAGTTCTTTAATCCTTACTTCTTTACATAATACAGTTCAGAAATGCCTATACACTTTACTAAGGATAAAAAGGAAATACAAGGTCAAAGCAAAAATTCAAACATAATCCATTTTAATTACAGGTCTCCCTTTGGTAAGAAATAGACCACCATTTATTTACTTTTACCTACAGAGGAGATGGAGATTTAAATGGTAGAAACCTGGTGAAGAATCCCTATATATAAATGTTGGGTTGAAGGGTAGAGTGTTTAAGCCACATCCTTTATAAGAATAGACAACAGATTTCCTCTTACATGTAGCTATGGTAGAAGATATTAAGTATATACTGCAGAGCTGGAACAGGGTATTTCCTGTAACCAGAAGGCCATGCCTATAAACATTTCAGTCAGCTAGTAGAAAATTTGCTGTCTAAGAGTGCTCTTTAGAAAGGAAACAGATGAATAATAGGCTATTATAAAAATATGGTAGAATTATCTCCCTTTAAATTCACCATCTTTTAATTTCATTGAACTTTCACAGAATCCATGGAGAATAGACAGGTTTAATCTAGATAATTTCTCATTAAAATCAGAAATAACCCATCTAATATCATTTGCAATTCCAGGGAGGAAACTCAATACAAACTAATACACACATTAACAAACTTCACAGTATATTCTACCAAGCTTACACAACCCTACCCACAAACCCACCCACCCACCGACCCACAAATAAGTATGACCTTCTATAAAATAACCAATCTTCATTAGAGCTGGATCCAGATTAAAAGAACTGCTAAAATCCATTGCAATGGGAAAAATACTACATGTAAGTACACAAAACTGATATAACAAATTTTTCTACTCACTCCTGCTCTCCAGGGTTGTTTTTTTTTTAAGAGAGGATTTAAGCATTTCTTTAAACTTGACTAGCAAAAGCTCTACCAGGCCGATTATTTCTAAGACTATACTATTATAGAAACCAAATGACAGAATGCCCAAATCACCAGCAACTGAACATTACTGTTATTTTTGCAAAGAAAGGTTAAGTATATAAAATTCCATTCTCCCAGGTAATGAATAGGGGAGAAAAACATGTTACTTTTAAAATGGCTCTATTTGTAGGTGTTTTTTAAAAACCAGCACCAAATGTTCATATTTAATCATTCTGAGCAACACTCATGAGTTAACATTTCCTAACAATATGGACAAACAAGAGTGAACATTAAGGGATTTAACTTTCAAGTAATACTGTATGTTGATAAGAACCATTAAGTAAAATAATCTGATTGGCTTATTTCTAAAACTATTGTAGATTTGCCCAATTTGGAAACTACACGCCTCACTGCACAGCTAATATACCTATACCCCAAATCATGAGTAGAGCATATTTTATTAAGCTACTAGGCTAAGTTTAGTAAAATGTGAAAAAAAGGTATTTTTAAAAAGAAAGATAACTCAAAGCAATCCATTAAAAAATAGTTTTCTATTTTTTCTGTCAGGGGAGAAAAACCATCCATCAAACCACTGTATGAAGTGTCTAAATGAAAGACTGAAAACAAGATTCACAAGTACTAGTATCAGGTCAAGTCTACATAACCCTTTATTATACTATATGTACAGCAATAATATGATCAACATTATACAAGTTTTCTTATTTCTTGCTCATACTGTGGCAATTATAGTCCCATTTGTAAAATAGATTTCAACTGTGCAAATGATCTAGATTAACTTTTTGCACTTTAAATTTATAAACCATGGGATGTTATGTTTCCTGTAAACTATTTTAAATTTTACTTAGATCTAAACCTAAAACTAAATGAGTTTTAAAAATAATAAGGTACTTTAAAACAGAACCTTGTAGAAATAGACTGATACCAGTGTTTGAAAGCTAGCTTACTGAGGAGGGTAACTATCATATAAAAAACTATGGCTAACTCCTGTTAGAAGACTCTTATAAATGAATTTATCATGATAGATAAAATCAAAAGATGGAGATTTAGTTTTTCCTAAAATTAAGCAGTTGCTCAGGAGACAGGTTGTATATTTTTAAATCATACTGCTTCTTTGAAAAAAGAAACATGTTTTTCCAGGCATTCCATTAACAAGACATCATGCCAACTTTCACCTAGTATTTTGATCACTGGGTACTAGTATTATCCAAGAGAACCTTATCAAAGAAATTGGTTGGTAAACCTACTAAATCATCTCAGGTCCTTTAATTTTGACAGTCATCTTAGTAAATATAAAACTTTAGTTATGTGAGTAATGGAGCTTATAAAGTGCATTAGGTATAAGAAACAACAGAAATGCCAAACTCACTTAAGTAGGACTCAATGGACTTGATGTCACCAACAGGGCAAAAAAACAACATTATAGTTTTATGTTGAGATTTTATTTGAAATCTAATTTAAATTTTCAAAGCTACAAAAGGGGGGAAGACATCTGTATTATTTTTGCAAAGTCACAACATCCTAAAACAAAAATCTACTACTGCCAGCAGATCCATTATACACATTTCTGATGAAATTCATTAGCACAATAAAAATTTCATCTTGAGAAACAGCCACAATGAAAGTAATTTATACAATATAAAACAATGACATGTCTACAGATGCAGTTACTCATGAGTTTACACATGCATTCACAAACAAATAAACAAAAACCCCAGGAATGCTCTTTCATTTTTTTTTTTTTTTAAAAAACAGACTGTTCAGGCACAAAACAAAATCGCATTTCCAATAAGTGACAGCAGCTTAAAAACTTTTGTCAGTGTTTGTTTTTCTTTGACTTTTTATGAGACCTGTGTGGAGATCGGGACTGAGATCTGGATTTCTTTCCTGATTTTTTAGGGGATCTAGACCGTGACCGCCTAGATCTTTTAGGTGTCCTTGAACCAGATGGTGATCTGAGGAAACAAAAAAAATAATTTATCAAAGGGTTCATGTGATCAATGATGAATGTCATTAAATTATCTAAAATAATCTCTAACAAAAGACAATAAAAACTGCTGCAAACTTCTCAATGCATTTTTTTTGCCTACTATACACAAAACACACATATTTTGTACTTACGATGCAACAAGTTAGTAATCACCAGTGGTGTGTTTGCTTAAAAGGGGACACATTCTCCAGTCTTATCACTAATTTACTGAACCAAAATTTCAAGAGGTAGAAATTGGGAATATGCATTTTAACATGCTCCTCCAGGATTTTGACATACCACCAAGTTACCACCAAGTCCACACATTCAAAATGGCATCTAAGTGCATTCACAAAATTTTAAAAGCAGTTTTGCAGCCTATCTTCTTGAGGGGAAAAGTACCAACCACTGAGGTGTCATTCAAGGTAATTATAAAGACAGCTAATTTTGTTAAGCGCTCTTTGTAAAGATTACCAAAACAAATATGTAATACATATATGTGCATGTTTATATACACATATGTGTGTACAGAAATATGCATACACCCAAGTCCTATTTACAAAAGTGGAAAGCTATAAAAGATTTTACTAAAAATAGTCACAACAATCAGCTTTTAGGATATAATGCAATTTGAACCCACTCAGGAAAATCCCTCAGTATAAAACACCAGCTAACTAAAACAATACTAAATTACTTTTCTGTAACTACCAAAAAAAATCTATATATATATAAAAAACATACTAAATTATACAGTGAAGAAATAGTATTCAAGTATTTATTTTCACAAGTCTCTACCCAAGAACTTGCTAATAAGATTGCTGGAAGAAGCTTGGGGTATTTTTCTTTCAGCCTTGACAAAGTCAAAGAACACTGTACAGAAATGAAAGAACAGAAGGAAAAGTAAAGCAGCTAGTCCTATTCCATACAAAACAATGGACGTGATGTTGAAATTCTTGACTGATCTTTACTTAATTATGAGGTTTCTGGGCTTTAATCATTAGGAGACTGGGATGGGGAGATAGCTCTCTTTGGTTTTCTAAAATTCTTTAAAAATGACTGCCAAGCAAATTATTTCAAAAGCTGTTAGAACAAGAAGGAAACTGGCATTTGAAATATGAGAAAGAATGACTTTCATTTACCTTTTGGCCTTTTTGCTAACATCTCTAGGAGAATCTTTGTGAGATGACCTGGACCGTGAGCTCTCTTTATGAGATCTTTCTGAACGCTCTGATCGCTCCGATTTTGGTGATGGGGATTTCACTCGTCTACCACTGCTACTGCGAGATGGGCTAGGGGAGGTACTGTGTCGCCTTTTCCTATGGAACAAAGCCCCCAAAACATTCCATACATGAGCAAAGGATCAGGTATTCATTTTCCTTCTACTAAATTAACTACCAATTTACACTAACTTTATTTTCACTAACTGTATTAATGTGATTTTCCAGCAACATTCAAAGTCCTTTATACCAAGAACAAAGAAGTCTTAAAAATAGGCTGATGGAGACAGAAACTGAATTCAACTAAAATGGATTTTCTTTTGCTTTAAGTGAGATTATTTGGACAATGGACAAAATTTCCTTAAGGTCTTTGATTAGATAATACTGGTTTTTTATGTTAATTTCCCAATCTTGAAACTTTTATTACAGTTATGTAAGAAAATAGGGCATCATACTGGCAAATTATTTTTAAAAGCTTGGTAGGGAGGGAGTTAAAGAAGTAACGAGAAAGGGAAAAAGCATTAAGTAGAACTATTTTAACATTTGGGAATATGGGTGAAGGATTGACCTAAAAATTCTTTATACTACTCTTCCAACTTTTCTGTAGATTTGAAATTACATCAAATTAACAACTAAAGAAAAAAGTGATGGATTCATTATTTAACCACTTAGTATAACTATGTTATCTGTAATCAGAGCATTACCTCCAGAATAGCTAAACCAGATGCTCTTTTCCCCATTCGCTTGCTTTTTATTAGGAAAACCTCAGTTCTGTTAACTGAATCAATTTTCTCTACTAAATCAGAAATTTAGAACTGTGAAAGCAAGAAAAAAAAAATCTAGTAGAAGAAATGATCCTAGCTAGAATGAAGACTTGAATTAAGAAGCAAGTCCAGTAGGCTATACAACCTTTAGACACAGGACTAGGAAACTCAAGTTTATAGGTAGCAGCCTCAGCACAGAGAGTCTGGAAGAAATGCTTATATAAGAGGCAACAAGAAAGATCTGCCAAGCTGTTTAAGTTATTTAATCCTTAGGTTTGATACCTAATACAGTAACTAAACTCTTACACTGAACTGAAGCTAAGGTACCATATTAACCACGTAAAAGGATGATGTCCCAGTTAAGTGCCAACTAATTACACCCTAGTTTTCAACTAATTCTGCCTCCTGCGGGCAGAAAAAATACTGTTTGTTGGCATCAGTAATAAAAATGTCACAAAATAAACACCACTACAAATTATGAAATCCGTAGAGGCTTTAAATGAGAAATGTTGTTATACCTTTCTTTCCGTGTTGGAGTACACTCATCTTTTTCCTTCTTATCTTTGGATCGAGATTCCATTTTTTCTTTATCTTTCTTATCTCTCTCTCGTTCTCTTTCTAATTCTTTTTCTTTCTCCTGTTTTATTTTTAAAGAAAGATCAGTCATTAAAATATACCAATCTGAGTTAGTTGCATCTATGTAACAATATTTTCTCCTCTAGGCAACTACTTTTTAAAATCACAACTGCAGATATAAAACCAATTTAAAAAGGGGAAAAACTGACTTCTAGTTGTACTGAAAAGCAATACTGATACAAATGAGAAAGTTAAATATTTACTGAGTGCTTACCATAAGCCAAGGCATTATTAAACAATGTCCCCTATACCAAGTCATATAATTCTTCAAAACAACCTCAGGTACAGTACTATTATCCTCAATCTAGAGATAAAAATTGAGACTCGGAAAGGTTAAATACCATACCCACAGTCACACAGGATGGTGAAGTCAGGATTGAGCCCAAGCTCCAGAGTTCTCTACCACCTATAAAGCACTATCTTTCCACGTCAAAAAGATTAGAAAAAGCTAACACCATTCTGACCCTTCCATCTCAGGTTACAAATAGTAGTAGTGACTCTAACTATAGAAAGTTGACTTAATCAAAAGAGAGTTCTTTACTAAAGCAATATGCTGAAAGGGGGGATATAGTTGTTTGCAATAATCACCTATCAGAAAATTTTATTAGTAGGAACTCACCAATTATATTAGAAATTTTAAATCCTAATTTATAAAAGTACAAACCAATTACATGATTATGTCATTATATAACCCAAAAAAGTAACTTAGTTGTTTTATCCCCAGCTGCTGTAATTGCTACTTCAATTATGATTTCTGTTGATAATGTAGTTAATGGAGTGGGCTACCAATAATGAACCCACAAACTCAACTTAGCTCTTCATTATCAGGAATTTAATTTTTTTTTAATTTGTATGCATCAAGAAAGCTACTTGTTTAGCTGATTACAAAAAGCCTATACCAGACATTGGCAAACACTTTCTGTGAAGAGCCAAATAGCACGTATTTGCTTTGTGAACGAAACACAGCCTCTGCCACAAGTATGCAACTCTGCCACTTTAGTACAAAACCCACTATAGACAATACATTAAGTGAAGCATGGACTGTGCTCCAGAAAGTTTATTTACCAAAATCAGACAAAGACCATGGTTTACTGATCCCAAGCATATACTTTCAAGGAACTGGTCCTCTCAATTACAATCATGGAGCAATTCAGCAAGGACACTAAAATGTTAATAAATGCATTGCTACCATGGATCTGAGAGCATCTCAAACTATAGTATTCCCTGCAGATCAAATCTCATTTCCAAAGGACAAATGGAGTACAGATACATAGCATTTTCTTGAAAATCTCATTTGCATCTCTTCTACCAGTTTCTGCATCACTGACAGTTTCACAATGATTATAAACTCCCTTCTAGTTTTATCCTATTTCTTTCTCAGCCTATATTTCTGTAATGACAACAAGCATATAGGTAAAATTAGTAGCAACCCCGATAAAATTTCTGGGTTCTTTCAACAGTTATCTATGGGGCTCCTTGCTCTAAAATTCTCTGTATATTACTCCACTTTTTTTTTAATGTACAAGATAAGATCCCTCAAAAGTTTAAAATTCATTGATGAGGTTTTCTACTTGCTGTTATGCTGTGCAAATGGAAACTGAGTGCTATGTGAACTCTCCAACCCCAGAACTACCCAAACCCTAACTCCATCTTTGCCTCTGTACCATTTCTCAGTTGTTGTTGTCTATAAGATCTCCCAGTTTTGAAGACATGATCTCAAGCAGGATTTCCTAGTCCACAATTTGCATAGAGAGTAAGTGTACTGTTGCCATAAACCCATTCCAAGTTCAAATGATCGTAAAATATCAAATTTCAAGTCTTTCTAATAGCCTGCCAATACTTCTGCATTTATACATCAAAGGAAATAATCTGAAGTATACTTTTGTATTCCAGTATTCTCGTTAGTCAAGCAAATAAAGAAAAGGCGTATTAGTGAGCGCCTCCACAACTGAAGGCAGCGCAAGTTCAATCCCCAGCCAGGGAGGGGACCCACATGGCGCAGCAGATCTCTTCTGCCTCACCCGCTGCTCCCCTCAGCAGTGAATTTCAGTAGATCTGCCTGTTTTGCTCCCTTCTCTGTCACTGGTGAATCCTCTCACTCCCTGCACCTCTGGCCTGTACCCCAGTTCTTGAATACATAAATAAATCTTTAAAGAAAAAAAAAGCATATTAGTGAGTAAACTTATTTCTTACTCGTTGAAGAAGTTTATCTCTGTAGTGTTCTACTTGCTCCTGAAAGCTTTGGCCTGGTTTTTTAGGTCTTTTTCCAGATTCTAATTCATCTTGGAACTTCATAACTTTGAGCTGTGAAATAAGACATTTTAAAAATGCATCTTTTCATCACTATAGCTTCTTAAGCAGTGCTTTGCTCCTTGTTAAAAAAAAAATCTTTTCTCAGGAACAAGTGTGTAAAAAGGAAAAACATAATAAACACAGCAAAGTGGCACATAATTAGGACTCAGTCAAAATACAACCTTAAACACTCTTATGTGAGGATCACTTGTCAGACAAGGCTAACTATGCAAAATTCAAGTGACAGGCATGGATTATAGGAAATGACTTGATGGTGTAATGACTCAAAAACCAAGAACTCACTCTCAACACAATGATCATCAATTTGGTATATGGTTCCCCAAACTATAAGGGCAATGATACTAAAGGCAAGCTTAACTTTAATGACAGGCAATAGAACACAAGAACCTAAGCACAAATTTAGCAAAAAAGGAAAGGTTTAATTCTATTTACAATATAGTGCAACCACTGGATTTTAAAAGAACTCAGAAAGTACTTTTTTAGATAGTATTTACTGACCAAAAAAAAAATCCTCAGAAATATTTCCAACATCCTTCAGAATGTTCATATATGAGCATAAAGCTATTTCTACAAAAATATTCACTACAAAATTGTTTATAAAATAAAGATTGCTGGCAGATATATATTTTATACATATATAACACACACATATATGCATACATCCTTACTAGACTAAGGGTGAAAAACATGAAAATTCAAAAGATGTCCAAGGCAAATGTGGAAAGCACGCCAAGTCCTGGACAATACCACCAAGCTGCAGACCAAACCTGTCCAATCTTGCTTCCCTCAAAGAAAAGAGGTAATAAAAAGACTCTTTACAGAATTACTGTAGATGCAAACATCTCAACTGATTTATTTAGTCACTGATAAGTACTTTAAATGCCATTTTAGAGTTTTAAACAAGACATTATTTGTCATATTTTCCCCTTCATTACAAATGAGGCTTTCCAATAGCTTACAACAAAATACAAAAAATTTCTTTCCATTGAAAGTAACATTTCATTACTTTTGACGTCATAACCTTTTCTAGTATGTTCTCTGATTTCTGCCTTTTTTCTAACTAATTCAGCTTCCATAATTAAGGTCATTTCTAATCAGAGCTTTAAGGTTCTCTCCTCTTCTTTCAAAACTCTTAAACAGTGTTAAGATTTTTTTTCTTGCTTTAATAATGACTTCAAGTACTAAGGGTAAAAAAAATGGGAAGGGGTCTGGGATGGAATGTAAACATTTGAATTCACCATCCACAATGACCCCCCATAACCACAGTGACTCTTTTCTACAGAATGTAAACCAGTCCCATTGTGGTAAATAATTTAAGAGTTAAGCACCCACAAGTCAAAAAACAGATCTGAGTGTTATTGGGGCGGGGGTAGGGGGTAGGGGTAAAAGGCATTCCTAGAAAAACATTTAAAAATGTTGTAGTTCCTATGGATGGATCTGGAGGGGATTATGCTTAGCGAAGCAAGTCAGAAGGCAAAAGAAAAATACCAGATGGTTCCTCCCTTAGGAGGAACATAAGGGAAC
>JAGFMF010011830.1:19595254-19658349 GCA_019455555.1 Galemys pyrenaicus
CCTGGTGGGGAGGGGATGAGGAGGGTTGAGGGAGGATGGGAACACGAGGGACTGAGGTGATGGTGCACTGGTGAGATGGTGATGGGGAATACATGGGGACTATAATTGATGGCAAGTATATGTAAATTTTTAAATATTTTAATAAAAAAAAAAAAGAAAAAAAATGTTGTAGTTCCTGATGATACAGCTGAATTCAGGTCCAAGTCCAGAGTACCCAGATGTAAAAGGGTCACAACTCAAGAAAGAGCAGGGCACACTATGGCTGTATGTCTTTCATCTTCCTGTTGCCCTGGGACAGTGTCCAGCTGTCACTTTCTTACTCAACTTTCCTCAGGATCAGAACAGAAATATCTACTGAGGCTGCTTCATTTGAGATGAGGAAAAAGATTCCATTACAATACCCTTTCCTCTCTGAAATGTCTGATACCTTTGGTAGTTAGAAGTGGTACTTAAAAAGGGGAGGGAACAGAGTGAGGAAGGGAGGGAAGTTTTCTTGAGATTATTTGGACCTTCCTTTACATTTTTCCCTTCTCTTATCGAGCCTCATTTACTATCTAAACGGTTCAGACACTTAAATTAAGCCCACTATAATAAAATACAAAGATAACTTGAGAGTGCCAGAAAATATTTCTTATCTTTGCTATATTATGTACACTCAAAATATTTCAAAGGCTCTTCCTATGAGCCATCCACTAAAAATAGATCGATGAACAAAGATGTGGTCTTTTTTCCTTCTTAGAATTCAATCTAGTAGGGAATACTGATATTATGCAAGTCAGAAAAAAAATAATGTATATACAATATACACACACAAGAAGACATAGAGAAACAAGCAAACCCAGAGGATAAGGAACTATAACAAAAGAGGGATACGTCAATGCAGAGGCCTAAATGAAGTGAGTTTATATGAGGATTCTAGGCAAAAAAGGAGAACAGTATCTGTCTACACATGATGCCAAAGGGAGTCTAGTTTGTTGAGAAAAGTGAAAGCAAGTCAGTGAAGTGTAGCTAAAACTTCAATGCCACACTAACCTCAATTTCACGAAGTTTAGCTCGTTTTTCCTCACTCATTTCAGGATACTTAGAGAACTTGGACTCAGTCATTTCTTCTTTAATGGGATTAGAGTACATATGATGTTCTTCAGATTTGGAACTTTGAGTATCTTCTTCATCTTCACTTTCTTCTTCCTGACTTTAAAAATAAGTGAAATATATTGTCAAGTAAATAATTTTTTTAAAAATTATTTCCTTCACAGAAAAACTGAGCTTCAACATATAAAATACCTTACTTTTATTAATGCTATCTGTGTGCCTTTCATCCTGCAACACTTAAATGAAATGAATAATCAATGACTTCCGTAAACTCCACAGTTCAGAGTGATTTCATGAAACATTTATAAAAACCAAATGTTCACCCTTCCTCCAGCAGAGTCTATAAACTAAAAATTACATGGGTTTATATTACACAGAATTACTATGTAATAATGCTGCATGTAAAGACCTTATCAAATCAACATGTAATCCTGGGAGCAATGTAGAAACTTTAAATGTTTAGCATACATTTGTACTCATGTCATACTTCAATCTGAAAATTGAGCTGGTTCTATATCAGATAAGAAGAAAATGAAAAACTGAGTGATTACCCTATAGGTAAGGAGACAAAGAAAATAAATTCTCCTGCCTTCTAGAAGCAACAGAGTGGAAACTGGCAGGTAACTGTGTAAAGTAGTGATCACTGAAAGAAAAGAAGTAGCAAGATATTTCTGGAGCACAAAGGATGAAGGCGCTTAAAAAAAATCTGTATTCTAGAATTGAGCTTTGTGTGTATATGAGCAAAGTATTATAAAATCATGTCATCCATGTACAAACTAACTCAGAATATTTATGTATACACAAAATTCTTTATAAACAATATTTTGGTAATAATGTTACTACCCTAAAAAATCTATCATTTTCCCTTTAACATATGAACCTGGTAAGTCTTTGTATGTTGTTATCGGGGTACTTAATATTCTACCATAAGTAAAGAGTCGTTACCAACTTCTTCACAATAAAAATTAAATTTTAAAGTAATACATACTGAACAACAAAAAATTAAGCAAAGGCAGATAAAAATAAAGTGCTGGCAACACATATTCAGAAAGAACATGGTAAAAAGAGGTCCTCTGTAGAACATTACTAAAATGTTTTATAAACTTTATACTCTCAGAGTCCCACTAATCATTAGTACCACATACAGGTACAAATCAATATAAAAGTTAAAGAAAACAGTCAAAACCATTCATAAAGGTTAAAACCATATTCTCTTTGGAAAGGTATATTTTATTGAGTATTTCTTGCCAGTTTGCCAGTTACTTCCTTCATAGTTTTAATTATTTAGAACAAAAAAAGTTATTTATTTTATAGTGCATAAAAGTCTTACAAAGTATTTCAGATGATCTTAAACTGGGTGTATAAATACAAATATTTACTGAAGTATTCTAGAAATGATCAATCAATAAGGATGTGTCACAGATAATTAAATTGTGGGGTAAGTGCAATGGAAATTAGCCTATTCCAGTCTGTTGTTTACAATTTTTTTCAAAATAACTTTTTTTGCAGTATCAAATATTCCCTGGCAAACATCCTTATACACTGTATCTGAATGCTTGCTTTCAACTATAGATTAGTACAGAGCAGATAAATATATGGACTGACATGGGATATTATCCATGGCACTTTAGTGAAAAGACTGGATCGTAGAATAGTATATACAATTCCATATAATTTGTATTTAAAATAGATATGCATGTTTTTATATACATAGAAAGACTTAGATGGCTGCACTAAATAATCACATAATTTAAGGCTTTAAATGAGCTACCCTTTGGTCATTTTTTAAAAATGTAAAGTTACGATTCTAAAACCAAATTTCTTCATAAAAGAAATTAAATTACTACTTGCAAAGTTTTTCCAAAGCATTTGACATATATATATATATATATTCAATCACATTTCTGCCACAAATGCAATTAATTACTAGTTTCTTGGATTCAGTCACTAGAGCGCAGTAGTGAGGCTTAAGGAAATATCAGGAGTCAGAAAGCTGTATGTGAAAAGGTATTTTTCTCTTGCTACAAACTTTCATTATTTTTATTATCAGAATTTATTTGGGGCCTCCCTGGTGGCGCAGTGGGTTAAGCAACGCACTGTGAAGTAGACCGCATCTACTGCAGCACGAGTTTGATCCCTGCTGCAGGCCAGGAAGGGGACCCACATGATGCGGCAGACCTCTCCTGCTGTGCCTGCTGCTCCCCTCAGCAGTGTACTTCTGCTGATCTGCCTGTTCTGCTCCCCACTCTGTCTGTGGTGAATCCTCTCACCCCCCACACCTCTGGCCTGTACCCCAGTGCTTGTATGCATAAATAAATAAATCTAAAAAAAAAAAAAAGAATTTATTTGGAGCTCCTGAGAAAACTGAATAGAAATTTTACTTCTAGTAATCCAATGCTTCACTGTAGGACTGCATTCACATTCCAAACATTAACATAAATATCAAATGTGTGCAAAAAGAGACTTAATACCTTTAGAAACAAAACTAATTCAACTTTGAGTTAGTTCTGTGATGGCTTTTGTATTTTTCCTTTCCCCTAAATTAAATAATTACCTTATGAGTTCACACTCATATTAAAACTGCTTCTACGGCCTCCCTGGTTGAGCACCGTGCTGCCACACTTATGCAGCCACTGCAGCATGAGAGTTTGATACCTGACCAGGGAGGGGACCCACATGGCGCAGCAGATCTCTCCTGTCTCCCCTGCTGCTCCCCTCAGCAGTGTATTTCAGTAGATTTGCCTGTTCTGCTCCCTTCTCTGTCTCTGGTGAATCCTCTCACCCCCCTCAAAACCTCTGACCTGTACCCCAGCTCTTTTTATATATAAATAAATCTTTAAAAATAAATAAATAGAGCTCCTTCTGTGATGGTAAGAGATGTTATTAATTACAGGATTGCAGACATTACAAAAAATGAAAAATACCATTTAAAGCAAACTATTCTCAATTCCTGAATTCCTAAACAGACTTCCATAGCTATTTCCATCAGCACACCAGGGTTATATTCTGTTAATATTTTGTCACAATCATTGCTGACTTGGTCTGATCACACCAACATTTCTGGAAAGATATCACTATTGCCAAGTTTGCCTCATTATATGAAAACTTAATAGCATAGTCATAAAGCAGTATTTTTCTTGGCAATATACAAACCAAAAGAAAAGCATTAACTTTCCATTCACATTTAAAAAACCACTTTTTTTGTAGAGCCAAAACAGTATTAGATGACAAAGATTTGACAAAAAACACAGCTGACCATTTAGTATCTGCAAAGTGAAAATGCAAAACCTAGTTAGAAAAATAAACTCAAAAGCAAAGTGAAACCAGATGCAACAAGACCAGAAACTAAAAGCTCTTTAATTCACTGGAAAAACAATGGCAAACTAAAAGTGATCCTCTTCACAAGATTTTTATAAACAGTGAAGTTTTCTTCTTCACTATTATTTCAAGCATACCTCTTAATGCATAAGGGAACATACATGCTATAAGAAACAGTATATTTGAACTCAGATTCTTACTTTTGATTTTCTTCTTCTTCTGATTCTTCATGCTGGTCAAATAACTCCCATTTAGAAGTTGTAACCGCTAAATGGAAGGGGAAAAGGAATGTAATTTTATAAGGTAAATTAGCATTTTTGCAGTAGCATAGTAGAGATCCTACTTTAGAACTAAGTGTTTCTAGCACTAAAATCTTTTTATCTTTTACATTTATCTTTTCTTTGAATAGCCACTTGTGTGTACTAAATCTATTTCTTTCCTCACACCTACAATACAATTTTATTTAAATTCATTAACAAATAATGCCCTCATCTTTATTTTTGTGTTGGATGGTTACGATTTATTTCATTGGAACCTAAAATATAATTATAGATTGTATGGGTTACATGTCCAACTAAGTACAAAAGGAGGGTTCAAACACTCCCAATAAAGTCAAGCATTATGGAATGGTAATGCTTGATTTCTCTGAAACTGACCTCTAAACAGATTTCCAAACAAGATCCCTACCTGTATTTTCTACTGAAATGCCTTAATCTAAAAGGTTCATAGATTTCGCTGATTACTCTCAAAGGTTCTAAACTGAAGGATCTAAGAAAATTAACTATAACAGTAACAACAAAAAGCCACTAAAAATAAAATATGGTAATGTTGGGTCTTAAGGTTGATACGTTATAAAACATAAAACACACACACCAATGATAAATTTTAAACACCCAATTACTTAAAGCTCGATATTTATTGTTCTTTTACTTACCCTGTGCTTCCAATTCAGATTCATCTACAGCTTCCCATTTTGATGGGGCAACTTTAAATATAGGCTCATTCTTCTTGGAGTCTTCAGTTGCGTCCACTGTTGGAATAAAAATGAGTCATTAACCCTACTAGAGGATGACTTAAATTGAAGAGTTCATGAATATTCACTATTATTAAAAAGCAAAATAAGAACTACACACAGACTAATTAATAATAACGCTAATGTCAAGAACAAAGACTATGATTAATCCAATATCTGCACCTGAGGTACAATTTTTATAAGTATACACACACGACTTTTATATAGTTATAGTTATGGTGTGTGCATAAAAATTCAGAACAGGTGTTCTTTCAGGCAAAAGAAGGAAGTAAATAAAATCCTTAACACCCTTACTTATTTTTAAGCTATATAATTTACTATTCATTATTTCAATATATAATTCAAATGTACTTAAGATTGTGTACATTTCCTTTTAGGCAGTTAGGAAACTGAACCTACAATTTAGGAAAATAATAAAAACTGACAGAACCAGGCACCTGGGATTATAAATAAAATTGACCCCAAGAGTTTGCCTATAGCTTTCGTACAACTATGACAAAAACAGAAATTTGAAGGCCTCCCTGGAAGCCTAGGGTTTAAGTCTCAGAACTATCACATGGCCTAAGTTCAATCCCCAACCCCGGAGCTAACCCACACAAGGCCAGACCTCTCCTGTCTTGAGAGCAGTTTATTTCTGTAAACCTGCCTGGTCTGCCTCTGGTAAATCCTCTCACCACCACCACCCCTATCCTCCTTACACACACACACCTCTGGCCTACACCCCAGTTCTTCTATGCAAAATTTAAAAAAAAAAATTAGAAACTTGTTAGTATCTGAAGAGGCTGACCAAACTAGAAATCCTGAAAAGAAAACCCTTTTCTTGACAGAGTCAAATATATTACAAGACACTGAAAAGTTAAAATCAAGACAGAAAAAAAGTTAACAATTAACACCATAATCATAAATGACAACCCTGTTCCATAATAGCATGTATAGAGATCAAGAGTTTTAGAATCAATTTACTAGCTAGTCCTAATCATAGTGAAACTTGAACTTACAAGGCACTCCATCAAGATCATCATCAAGATTCTTTATAGGGACTCCATCAAGATCATCGATGGGAGTGGCATCAATAGGAATTCCATCCACATCTTCGAGAGGTGCGCCGTCAAGCTCCTCCTCAATGGGAGCACCATCCAAATCATCTGGTACATCCTATGAAAACACACATACTAGTATAACATTTTCTTTTGCTTGCTAAAGTCATACTGCCACAATTTTGCAAACCAGGACAAGCCGAATAGGTGGATATTCATATTCCCAGTTCCAATGTGACGACACAATAAGAATATATTTAATTATCTAGTCTGACAAAGCAGCAGTCATTTGTGCACTATTTACCAAGTATTTACAAAGTGCTGACTAATGCAGTACTACAGACACAATAGCAAGCAAAAATGAACTTGGTGCTACTTTTCCTGTTACTGAGTTCAGTGTAACTGAGGGGTGCGGTAAGGACTGGCAGTAGCCAGGCAATCAGATAATTACTATGATATACACGTATTGTAATTACAATGACTGCTACAACATATTATTAGTCTATAAATAGGTTTTAGCTGAAGAGGTTAGAGAAGGCTCTATGAAGTTATTGCTTAACCTGAGATCTAATGGATCCCAAATAAAGACAAGTTCCAGAATGAAGGAAGAACATGTACAAAAGTCTGTGGTAGGAGGAAGAACTATATACCTAAGAAATTGGAACAGGGACTATGTGGTTGGACCAGAGAGGTCAATGAGCAGGAGCTTGTAGGAATGAAAATGAAAATATAATGTCTGGACAAGGGAGTAGAAATGAAGATGAAGGACTCAAGAACCATTGAGAAGGTAAAAAGCAACAGAATGGTAAACAATCTGCTGCTGTTATGATACATTTTCATGTACATATTTACTTACAGCGCTATCTCTAACAAAATGAAATCATACTATGTGTACATATACTGCTCTATTGCTTGGGGCTTTTTTCCTACTAACAAACTTTATTGTGTCATCAAATTAAAAAAAAAAAAATCACCAATTTTCACCTAAGGACACAACAGAGAATTTCTGTTATAGGGAATTTCAAGTATTGGGCTCCAGAATTTCAGCAACAAGAACCTGCTACTTAGTGGCAATCAATTGTTTTTCCACAAAGAAATTTACTCACATCTGTAACATATCACATCCATAGCAGAAATTTAATATAGCCAGACAAATACACCAAGTGCCTACCTCTGTTTCCTTTTCTTCAATAATATTTACAAGTCCTAAGAAAATATTCTGTAGTTTAATCAAAAATGGCTCTGGATATATTGCCCAATCTTCCCATGCTCTGAAGCAGGTCATTACCCGTTGCTAAATCGGTAAGAAAAAAACAACCAATTACTTAGGCTTATATGTCTCAACTCTCATGAGAATGACATCACAGTTTGCTAATTTTCCTTTATAAACCGACAGTCTTTTAAAATTTAAAGAAAGTAACAATTTGTCATTACCATATTTTAAAGAAATTAATCACCTTCCAATTAAAAGGAAATTAAAAACTAAAATTAAAAGTAATGTAAAAGGGGCCCTCCCTGGTGGCGCAGTGGGTTGAGCAACACACTATGGAGCAGACCGTAGCCACTGCAGCACAGGTTCGATCCCTGCTGCTGGCCGGGGAGGTGACCCACATGGCACAGGCAGACCTCTCCTGCCTGGCCTGCTGGCTACCCTCAGCAGTGCGTTTCAGTCCTGCTGTGCCCGCTGCTCCCCTCAGCAGTGTACTTCCGTTGATCTGCCTGTTCTGCCCCCTGCTCTGTCTGGTGGATTCTCTCACCTCCCTGCACCTCTGGCCTGTACCCCAGTGCTTGTATGCATAAATAAATATATCTTTTAAAAAAAAAAAAGTAATGTAAAAGAAACAATAACTGCTTAAGCCACCAAAGATCCATGCCCCATACCACTAGAGGATACACATGAGGCCACGTTCTGGGAAACATTAGCTTAGAAACTTAAGAAAGCTAGATATCAAGCAGGTAGGTTTTGACCCAAATTCTTTAATGGTCCAAAGAAGTATTTTCTAATTCTGGCTTATAATTTTCTGTACTACATCCCTGAACTTCTCCTTAAAACTGTCAAAAATTTAAGGTGAAAGGACAAAAAAGTGGAACTGCTTGTTATAATAAATTCCTTACATGGTAGGATCACCGGACATCTTCCAAACTAAAAAAAAACTTCCTTAGTACATTTATTAAATTTTAAGTAAATATTTGACTGACTTCTCTTAACAGTGATCTATAGCTTACAAGGCTATTAAAAAATTAGTACCTGAATACACTTTCTAAATATGAATGAGAATGTTCCTAATTCAGCCAAATTATATATACTACTACAACTAAAGTGATCATTTGTGTCTTGTTAAGAAAAACTAATATTTAAAATATTTAAACAAATACTTTAAAGCAAATATACTAGGATATTATATTTTTAAATTTCAGACATTTTTTGAGACTGAAGATAAAGAGCTGTATATTTTCAAACAAGTTTCTCAAACACACCAGTTGTCTTAGTTTATGTACTTTTCTAGTCACCAATTGTGCTTCCCAGTGCCCATTCCATTTAAAACGTTAGGGTAGGGTAAAAAAAAAATAATAATAAAAGAGTGAACATACCTTAAAGTTTTCAGACTGCAAATGGCCTTGAATTGTACGATAGGTAGCATTGAGGTCTGAAAATATCTGACATAACTTTGTTTCAAAACTGAAATTCAAATAACATACTCTTTACAATAAAATCTGTTTAAAAATCCTCATTCACTTAATTATACTAGCCAATAAAAATCCCTCTTGCACTTAAAAAAATTTAGAATTACTTAAAAACAAAAATCAAGAAATGGGTATTTAAACTCAAAAACTGTAACTGAACTATTTTAACACCTAGTATTTAAAATGTTATGCCTAAAAAAAAAACCATAAAGAGCCTTAAAACAACCTCTCTTGATCAGTAAGGAAATTTATATCTAAGATACTCCGAGCCATCTTATCCAACCTTCTTGTTTGAAATTAGAAATGGGAAAGTGACTTGAGGAAAAAAAAAAAAAAGGACAAAACAAAACTAAAACACCCCAACAACAGATTATTACTTACATCAGGTGTCATGGGGAGCTCAGAAAGAATTCTACATTAAATATGGTAGAGCAACATAACTTCCTATTGCCTCAGAAAACATTAATGATGAACTAAAATCAATACAGGGATGATCAGAAGAGAACACAGAGCCTATGAATAGTTAATGTGCTGTCTTTGGTCTCTTCCTTTATGTTTGCCATTATTTTTATTATTTCACCTACTTATTATACACATGAATAAATGCAACAGAAAAAAAATTTGTTTTAACTTTTCCTACTTTTCTATTATCAATAGCTAAATCAAGACACTTTTATGGAAACACTAGTAATATAGAATAAAATGGTTTAGACCAATGAAAATAATTCAATTTATTAGAAAATTCTATAACCATTAAGAAATTCAAATTATTTATTACTGAAGAGTGTTAATAGTTAACTATTAATAGTTAATAGTTCAATCCTTTTGAACTATTTACCTTTAAATATTTTATTTCAGGAATACCAACTTACATTATCATACTTACAATTTTCTATAATATGAAGCATTGGCAACTTTGGCTGAAGAATTGTACAAAACATCAGAAACCAAATATAATCTGGCAATCTAGAATATGAAAATATTAACATAAAATAGATTAAAATTTAAAATTATCAGTAAACCCATCTAGAAAGTCCTATAATGAAATTTTTTTTGAGTCAGTGGCATAATGTTTTGCTGTAATTTAATCACCACTCATTAGAAGAGTTATAAGAAATTCATCACTATAATCATGATTGTGGAAAGGATAAATTTGTAGTTTATTCATATCTCAACCTGTTGACTGACTTGTTAATTAACAAAGCAAGTTTTCCAGGCAGAAGATAAATAAGACTACATGGGACGGGAAAGATTTCGTTAGTCAGCTTCTACAAACAAAAAAGAAAACACTTTCAATCCAAAAAGAAGTTAACTATTATTTCTCCTCTACTTAACTGTTCCATAAAGAGAAATAATTCCATACCTTTTTGGGAAGGGGTGTCTTTAAGATGGACAATGACTCAGTAATACAATCCACTATTTCTTCAGCAGCTTCAGCATTATTAAGACAGAAAACCATAGCATCTCCAATATCATTTTTCCTTGGGGTCAACCCCCGCAAGATTTCTTCTAATTTATCCCTCTGTCTGAATACAAATTTTAACTTATAAGTATATTTACAGATATAAATTTCAAATGTCGCTGTAGTTTTTACTCAAACTAATTTCTTGAAATCCCACTCAGATGAAATCATTCTGAATGCTGAATTGTATTAAATCTCATTTGTGTTAAAGTTTCCAAACTATATTACATATTTTTTGGGTTTGTTTTTTTTTTAAAGATTTATTCATATAAGAACTGGGGTACAGGCCAGAAGTGCAGGGGGTGAGAGGATCCACCAGAGACAGAGTGGGGAGCAGAACAGGCAGATCAACAGAAGTACATTGCTGAGGGGAGCAGCGGGCACAGCAGGAGAGGTCTGCTGCACCATGTGGGTCCCCTCCCTGGCCGGCAGCAGGGATCCAACTCGTGCTGCAGTGGCTGTGTTTTGATTCATAGTGCATTTCTTTACCCACTGCGCCACCAGGGGAGGGCCCTATTACATATTTTTGGAAGAACTTACACGGTAAAATATTTTTCCTGAAATAAAGGATTCCAGCGATTTTTAGTTTATGAATTAAATACATTTAAAATTACAGACATTTTTTCCAAGTCTTTGAGAGTGTCCCTGCCCTATAACCTCATCACATCAAAAAAGAATTTTCATATTCTTTACTCTCCTTTGACATAAGTCTATGTGCTACTTTAGCACTTCTGCAGAGGACAATTTAAAGCAGAGGTTGATAAACTTTCCAAGTCATATGATCTCTGCTGCAGTTACTCAACTGTTGCTGTAACACCAAAGCAGCCACAGACATGGCTGTGTTCCAATAAAGCTATATAAAAATAGTTAAGTTGCCATATTTAGCTTGCAGATGGAGTGAATGAAATGATGACTATAAACCTTCAAAAACGAGTATATTCTCAAAAACTATAGGCTCATTATTAGAAAATGCTCACTAAAAAGTGTGTCACTGCAACTAGTATTGGTTCAGACTATGAAGAAAAATATACAATTCTGTATAAAAGTACTTTTAACTCATTTTTTCTAATCAAGTATACAAACTTCCTCTGAACATGCAATTGTTAAATTTGTGTTCACTTCTTAAACTACGCTAAATGCACTATTCCAGTGCTGACTAAGCACAAGCAATAACAAATATTTATGGTGGCCACATATTGCAAACTCTGTGGAGAGAGTCAACCATCTCAACCTGCTAAACCACACAGTAATTTTTTCTCTTCATGTTGCATTCAGAGGCAAGAATTCTAAGAGTTCCTAGATAATTTCTGTATTCCACTGTTAGAGTAAGAAGTTAACCACAGCTTAACAATATTAATTTTTAATCAGTAAAACGAGATCAAGGTCAGCAGACTAGATATTAATACCTGCCAAGATGATTAAAATTACAAACCATTTGATGAGACTGCTTCTAATTTACACACTCACGAGTTTAAAAAAACTTACTTTAGGTTTAATATCTTAATAAGACTACTAATTAAAGTGACCATTAAAATACCTTTCATCAATATATGAGAAAGGAAAAGAACCTTACTCTTCCTTAAGTGCTCCTTTTTTACTAGGTTCCTCTACAAAAGCTTCTGTTTCTTGCTCTTCTGACATCCCATGCAGATATGGATTTAATGGTGGTGGTCTCCAAAAAGATCCGTTTTTGAACATCCGAAAATCTTCCGTTCGCCACTTAGTTGGAGAATCCCCCTATCAAAAATATCCAGATTCTTGTTAGAAAAGTTTAAATGCCTTCATTAGACAGCTTATTATATATTTTGTACTAGTGGTTCAACAATATTCACCAAAATAAAACCATCCTTAAAAACTTGTCAAAATTAAAAAAAAAAAACACAACAACAACAAACCAAGGGACTATTATCAGCATCAAATTAAACACAGTAATTGATTCTACTTGCCTGCAGAATAGAATAAAGTTTCCACCTATAGTAAACATGGGCTGGTGTCTGGTTTTCAAATAAGAACCTAAAATAAAAAAATTAAACATTCTTTAGTGAAGCTCTGTTTTGAATATAAAACAAATAAGAACTATTATTTACCTACTTAGTTCTAAAGAAAACCAAAAACAAAGATCCCTGAAAAGGGCCTCCTTAGTAGCACAAGGGGTTAAGTTGCAGCACTATGAAGCTATCCAAAAGTCACTGTAGCACAAGTAATCTGCCTGCTCTGCTCCCCATTCTCACCCCTTGCACTTCTGGCCTATACCTCAGTTCTCGTATGCATAAATAAGCAAATCTTTAAAATTGTTTATAAAAAAATCCCTGCAAAGAAATTCTCAGCCACTGCCATCTGCCATCTACCCTCTTCCTCACCCAACTCCAAGTGCCTCTGTATGCCTAGCAATAGAAAAATTTTCCCAAGATAAATTTCTTAGGTACTGGCTTTAAAACCACTTAAGAATATTAAATGAATGTCATAGATACCATAGCTATTCAGAAGATAAGCAATTTCCTATAATCATAGGTTCTGCTCTACCTCACTTATGAAAGATTCTTTCATTAAAAAGCAGACGAAAAAATAATATTCTTCATAGAAAATGCTAAAAACACTATTTATTTAAATAAATCAAAATTGAAAGTAAAGACAAGCCTAGTCTATAGGCATACCTCAGATACTACAGGTTCAGTTCCAGATCACAATAAAACTATTGCCATTATAAAGCAAGTCACATAAAATTTTTGGTTTCCCAATGCATATAAAAGTTTTGCTTATACTACACTGTAGTCTAAAATGTGTAAAAGCATGTTTTAAAAAAGTACATATCTTAATATAAAAACTTTATTGCTAAAATATGAATAAGCACACACACTATTGGAAAATGGTACCAAGAGACTTTTTACAAACACTCAATTTGTAAAATGTGCCAGTATCTGCAAAGTGCAATGAAACGAAAAACAGTAAAAAACAAAGTACACCTGGGAATCTTTTTATTAAAACTGCCTCTCATCCCACTGCAAAAATAACCCATATTTTAGAGCTTTATTCTTAGAAATATCTTTAATTGCAAAAAAATAATTTAAAACATTTTTTAAAGCATACATGAGAATAAAGTATGGTATATAAATGCAATGGAGTATTATTTAGTATTAAAAAGTAATGTTATCTGCTATAAAATGGATATACCTTGAAAAGATTATTGTTACATGAAGTAAATCAGTCTCAACAGTACAAGCACTACGTGAGGTACCTAGAGCAGTTAAATTCAAAGAGACCAAAAGCAGAATCATGGGTACCACAAACTGTAGGCACAAGGAAATGGGGATTACTGTTTAAGGTGCACAAAGTTCCAGTTATGAAATATGGGAAAAGTTCTAGAGATGGATAATGGTAATGGCTGTACAACAATGTGAATGTACTTTATGCCAGTGAAGTTCACATATAATAATGGTTAATTTCATGTTATTTGTAACTATTATCATAATTTAAAAAAAAAAACACATACCTGAACATAGGATTGTTGATTTCTCTGTTCATAATCATAGCTTCAAACATTGGCCCTTCACGTACAACAAACTCTATCATTCGATGTATCAGGGCGAGCAAATTCCTACAACAACAACACAGTTAAAGAAAATGGATTCAGACCTACCACTATATAAAACTACACTTGACCTAAGTTACTATAATTGTGCAGAAAAAGATTATTCTGCTGACTAATACAGAATTTTATACCAAAAAAGTAACCTGGAGCATCTGTTAATGTCTTGTGCATTAAGGAGTGGGACAGTGGGGACAGGGGACTGGAAGGGGGAGGAAAGGTGAAGGGAGGGTGGAAAACCACAACACAGATTCATAGTAATAAAGATTTAATTTTCTAAATGCCACTTAGTTTTATTTACCAAATGCAAAATATTAAATTATGAATCACAACTAACTGGAAAGCTGCAAATATATAAAATCGGTAGCTTGGAGCTCATATATTATCATAGCCATCTAAACACTTGCACACTATCTCAATTTTAAAATATATCTAAATCAAGTACTTTTGAGGTCTACTGAAAATGCCTTAAACATAACTATAATTTATAATAAAATGCAAAACTATTTAACAAGTGTTAAGGCCTGATTTAATAAAAAAAAAAATCCATCCAACTCCTGTACTTTTCTAGTACACATTTAGCAGATGGAGTTTTTATTGAATCTGACCTTTTATGAGGCAATATCCCTTTGGACCACAGTTCAAACCAGTTGACAATTCATGACATGTATAATTCTGCCTGTATATGATCAATCACTGAAGGCAATTATATTTGCAAAGTCTTAAATAAATGGAGTCCTCTCCAAAGTATTAAAAAATAAGGGACATGGTGAGATGCCTTTTCCAATATAAGTTAAAAATAAACATGTGAGTAACTTTTCAGTGCAGTCATTTTATTGGTTGGGCTCATACAGAGTATTTTTTAAATCTGAAGCTGGGTTGTAAGTCTTATGACACTTTATTAGATTCCAAATATAATTTTAGACACTGATAACAGGCAAAAATGACTTAGCTGCTTTTGATTTCTCATTTCACCAGTCCCCCCACTATACAGAGTTGGCAAATAATTGGGAAAAGCAAAAGGATATTGGCTCTTGGTACAAGGTACATACTAAATAAAACCTTTAGCATTCCAAGTTCAAATTAAATTCAGGTAAGTGCTAGAATGTAAATAAATAAATAGTTATATAGAGTAAGACAGATTTTTTTGGCTCTATAAAGCTCTGTTTCAAGAGTACATAAACAGTAAAATAATTTAGCTCAATGTGATTATAATTTTTTTTCTCACATTTTTCAAACCAACCTACTTAGGTGGACACTAATTCTCTACATAGTGAAAAAAGTGAATTTTTCTGACCCCCTAAAGGAACCTAAGTGAGGTCAAAAAAATTATATGAATGTTTGAATCTTTACAAAGGGGAACTACATATATTTAAAACTACTAATTCAACCTCATTTTGTTATAACAAAAAACCAAAAACATTAATTTTAAATCTAAAAATTATTTTTCTCTCAGAAGTATTGTTCTGCAAATATGCAATTTTTGACATACTAATGAGAAGGTATTCTCAGCATATATAGTTACTGATATTACTTTGAAGGAAGGGAGATAATGTAAAGTTATCATTCAGTTCCAGAACTCCCACTGGTGAGTGTCAAACTAAAGTGAAGGGAAATTTTATGTATCATAATATATAGAATCAATTCCCAGATGGACAAATGCTATACATCCAGAAACTTATATGAATTAAGTCAAAAGCAACTTGACTTTATAGTGTTAAAGATAAATGAAAAATGGTTTAGCAAGTTTAAAACAATAGATTCATTGTAATGAGTCAAGACTTTTCAGCAAAATGTATACTCAAACTTTTATTTAGAATAAGCTGAGCCACATGTAAAGCTACTGCATAATATGTGCTTTTTGAATGCTACAAAAATACTTTCCTGTAAATGTTTTATCAGTGGAAAAAAAAAACTCACTAGTCTTAAACAGGCTTGTAACTGATAAATCTCTTTAGAAAATTTAAAGTTTAAAATAAGTTTTAAATTGTTTTATCTGATTACTTAAAATCAAAATCTGACAATTATTTGCTGCTAACCTGAATTCAAAACTACTAAAGAATTGTAATTAACTTTTTCCTTAAGGATTTTGTGTTTCTTATTTAAAAAAGGGTGACTTTTCAAATATCAGAATGAAACAGTGTAGTACAAAAAGATGATATACTTTAAAGTGCATTATTTTATTTTTAAATGGTAATTATCTTATTCTGGGCAACAACAACAAAAAAAAAAAAAACAAAAAATGTCTCTCAGTTATAATAAAACCACATTTATTGGAGTCGATCGTACCAATGTCTGGTCAAAAACTGTATACTTTCCCAATCCATCCCATGATGTTTTCCTGGTCCCCCGCTGCCGCAGACAGTTCAGCTGGTGTTGCTCACCAAGGCCAATGTCAAAGAGAATTTGGTATTCTTTTGTGTTCATTTTATTATTCAACCAGTGTTGTGTTCCTGTGTTTGGGAAAAGGCTTAGCTTGACTGAGCAAGAGCATACCTAGAGCATGAATTATTCTGCTTTAACGTTATGTTGAAAAAGAAAAAAGATGAAAAAAGGAAAATAAAAGAACTTCAAACACCTCTGTTACTTTAAAAAAAAGCTTCTAATTCAATGTTATGAAAATAGAAATCTTCTAAAATTCAATTAGGAAAAAACAAAGCTATGTCTGCAAGTGAGATCTCAAACTAAGGTTGCATTATTAAACGTAGATAATTCAAAAACCAAGATAAAATAACAATTGGGCAAAATTGTAACATTATCTAAAATTTATGATACATTTAAAACACCTATATTTCTCCTAGTGGTCTAATATAAGACTAACAACTCCAGGTTAATCTATTAAACACATTCTAACTACTAATGATATAAAATTCCCTTCATTGCTAACAAAAACAAACAAAAAAGATGATATAAAATTGCAAAGTATACTAAAGTTAATTAAATTTCACATATCCCCCAAAAAGTAGTGGGAAGGAACCATTGCTCAGTCAAGATATCACCTTTTCCTCAACACCATTTTTTTTTTAAATTCAGAAGGGGATATTGTCTATATTTAGATCAGTAATAATAAAGAAAAACATGTACCTTTCTGTTGGGATAACCACTTTGACTATGGCTTGCGACAGAGTCTGTATATGAAGTCACATCAGATAATAAACATAGAATATGTGAGTATTGTTAACAAGTAACAAGCAAAAATATACATATGCATTGAAAATACTACACATCTAATCACAAGTTTTGCAGGCAATCACTGCATTTGAAGTAATTATACACTAAGCAATTACATAAATGCAAATGGATGTGTTCAGTGAACAATAAATGTTCACCAAATGCAAAGAATCAGAACATTCCTGCCAGAATGCACATCAATGCACTGGAATAAGTACTACACTGAGAATTATCAGATAAAGATTTTAATTTGTGAAATAATTACTGTTTGCCTCTGACCATACATTTTGCTACTTTGTTCCCAAGCCTTTAAAACCAGACCTGCCATTTTAAGTGTAATTAATTCATAATAGAACCAACAAATTCTTATAACTTGAAATTAAGTTGGTTTTATGTTTAATAAAAAGAAAATACTCACCCTTTGCTTTTACTAGAGTAGTTAACTGTTTTTTAAAAAACCACATACGCTCTCAAATAATCTTAATATCTCAGATCTTGAAAACTAAGTTATCTAGCTGCCATCCAAACAGTTTTAACTATTTAGGAGGTCTTTCTAATTGAAAAGCCACTTAGCCAAATACAAAGTACCACTTTTTCAGAACAAAGTAAATTTAGATACTGCACTTTAAGCAAACCTGGATACAACAGTGGACAAAGGAAAAAACAACAACAACAAAAAAATCAACTTTAAGTAGTCAAAAGGAATGATAGCCACAAATAAAAATATGACCTAGTATTTCAATATAGGGTCTCCATGGGCTAAGGCAGGGAACACATCTACTTATTTAAGAGTTGCCAAACAGAATTACACACACATTTTCTATGAAATTGTTGAAAAGAAATACTACCACAGATTTAGTATTTACAAATTAGATGCAGCCCTATGTACATTTTTTAAATTACCTTCTCAAAATCCTCCTTGTTTTTAGGTGGTGGTAGCATAGGAGCATTAGGGTTTTTTAAACGTTCTCTAGGCTGCGCATTAAAAGGCAGTCCTGATGGAGGTGGGGGAAGCGTATGTTCCATCATAGAAGGCGGAATGTATATTGGATGTGGAGGAATAGGTACAGCTTTTCCCCAACCTAACTTCATTTCAAAAGACATAATCATCTTTCCTACAAGAAAGAAAAGAAAGGTCAGCTTACTACCCCTCAAAAGATTTCTGATGATGTAAATTTTCACTTTCAACCTATTTCTGGTCCCTTTTCCCCACTAGGAGTTTTCATAAAAACTTTTCAGAGGCAAAAATCTGAATTCTCTATAAATGGACAATAAAAACTTCTCACCATTTAAGTTTTTCAAAGCTCTTTCAGCATCTCTTCTATTCATAAAGGCCACAAAACCACAATTTCTCTCTCTCGCTCTTTCTTCATCAGTTCTAGGCCACATAATTTTCACACTAGCTAATGGTCCAAATCTTCCAAATTCTTGGCACAACATTTCTTCATTCATCTATTACAAGATTTAAGAGTTTTTTTAATATACAAAAATGAAGGGAAAAAATTCTAAATGATAGAATGCAGTCATTTTTGCAAAATGAAGACAGACACATTAAAACTACAATTTTCCACTCAAGTAACTACACAGTATCCTGCCCTCATGAAGTATTCACAAATTGTCTTATCAGGATCATTATGTTATATAAACAAGCAGGCAAGGTGAAGAGAGGCTGGATATCTGGAGAAATCTAAAGTACACCTTTACCTCACCCTTTTCATTTTCTCAAGTTTCTACATCTAAAGCAAATGATGATTTGCTGAGGGATTCATCAGCTTTTTTCAGACAGCAGTGATTACCACATTTAAAGCAAAAGGGAAATATTTTTAGTGATAGAAAGGTTCTGATCACCTCTTTTCTATTACCTAGCTACCAGACTAATCAAAAACAGAAAATGGTTAAGTATGTAATGTAAGTATGTAATGTAATGTAAAATATATACAATTTTTAAAAAGAATATTAGTATGTATAACCACCACACTACCCTTAACACAATTAACAGTGAAGCAGAAAAACTTAAAATTTAGAAAATAAAAATCACAAAATACTAGTTTGCTATCATAATAAGAAAAAGGAATGCAATAAGAAAGCAAGCTATGCATCACAAAAGGGTAGTTTCAAAAGATTACTATCTACCAGTGGTTATGTCCTGATTTGATAAATAATACAATGATCATCTAGTAAAACATTTAAAATTTAGGATATAGTCCAATTACAGAAAAAGGAATTAAACCATTAAGAATTATAGCAAGACAATTCGGACCAGACCAATAAGTTTATATTTTTACAAAATAATTTTAGGGAGTATCTAGTTCCATCAAACTTGCTTTCTTTGTTTTCTTGAGTCCATTTTTTGACTGAATTAGTCATTTTCTTCCAAAGGCATATCAAACAAAACATCTTAATTTTATAATATTACCTGTGGGTTAATGTTTCCAAGGTATAAATTAGTAGTGCTTGGGTCTCCTACATCATGTGAGCCAGGAGCATAATCATCAAGAACTAGGGCAAAGAAAAAAGCAAATTATAACCTGCAAAACACAAAGTCTGAATAATTTCTATTAATTAAAAAAGCAAAAAACTGTATTACCACCAGATGATCTATTTCTTCTTGAAGGTGCATCCACTTTAAAAGGGAAAGAAAACAATTCTTAGTTTTTAGAATAATTAATCACAAATATCAACATTAGAATAAATGTCACTTACTAGAACGACGCTGACCATCAGAATCTGACTGAGGCGGCTCAAATCGACTTAACCTGCCTTTTGTTTTATGTCGTTCATCACGTTCTTCTTGAATTCTGTTGAAAATATTTACAATCACTAATAATGAGCCAAAATGTGTTTGCTCATATTTAGTAAGAAGAGAACATATCAGGTACCATTTAATAAGAATAGAACTTATCCAGGGACCATATTAAATAAAGTGAAGTATTTTTTATTAATTAAATGCTGTTGACAAGATTAGTGAGTCTCTCACCTATAACAAAGCAAAAAGCGTATCCATGATATATTATACAAGCAATGGAATGCAAAGCCCACTTTTAAGGTGAAGAGGAAATTCAACATTAAAACTTTATTTTTCCTTTGCTAAATTCAACTACTCTTCTCTCACCCCTCAATGAGTACAACATTTCCACTGCAAACAAGACTAGACATTAAACAAATCAAGTGAATTGTATCCACATACTTCAGGCAACCTAGATGCTGGCCTAAATGCTCATTACTTACAAAGAAACCACACAAAATACCACTGAAATATCTAAACAACCTCACTGTAAATCAGTTAGTGATAACTAATTGTACATTACATTCTTCATACCTGCATCTCAAGTGTCAGCTAAAACCTGTATCAGCCATGCTTGTCATTATAGAACTTACTGTTTCAATTCTTCTTTGAAGAGTTCCAAATTGCTTTTTTTCTTTTCTTTCTCCCCTTTCTTCAGTGGCTATGAAGATATGATAAGTTATACTTCAAACAAAAGATTAAATAAGACAAATGATTCAATAATCAGATCACTTGAATTTAGTGCCATTATGGTCTAATATTAAAAAAAAATTTAAATGCTTTGTTATCATGAGTTTCCCTTCCTCAAACTAAGCACTTCAAAACAAACAAAATGATAGGAAATCCTACAGTAATAAAGTCTCTAACTTTATCACCTAAAAACCTCCCATACTCAGGCCTGCTATTGTAAGATGGAAGAGGGGGAGAAAAAAAAAATCAATGAATATAAAGTAATTGAATTTGCATGTAAACTTATTGCAATGAACAACTACCAAAAATATGTATTCTTCAAATCAACTTAGGAGGATTTATTGAAATTAATGAATTACTTTATTTCAATCACTAAGATTGAAACAATCAATAACATGTTTTGAATTTCCCTTTTTAAATGACTTTCAAAAGTCTTGGGATCCCTCTTTTAAAATACATTGAAATGATTTAATGGGGCAGAATAATCTTCAACAAATGGTATTGGGACAAATATCACATGGGAAAAAAAAGTAGCAGCAGTTGGAACACTACTTCACACCATAAACAAATATTAACTCAAATGGTTTGTATATCTAAGTGTATAAAACTCTTAGAGAAAAACAATGGCTCCTAAAAAAAATCAGTGACAAAAGAAAGAGCGGATAAACTGAACATCGTAATTACAAACTTATTTCTTCAAGCATACTATTAAGAAAGTACAAAGTCAAACCAGAGTGAGAAAATATTTGCAAGTACAGTTGATAAGAGAATTGACTCCAAAAATGTTAAAACACAACTCAACAATTAAAAATGGCCATAGAACTGAGTAGATATTTCTCCACAGAAGACTACAAACAGATGATATGATAATGATACAGAAAGATGCTCAACATAACAGGAAAGCACAAATAAAAACCACAATTAGGTACAACTCCACAACCACTAAGATGATTAAAATAAATTTATTTTAAAATATACAATTTTGGCCTCCTAGGGGTTAAGTCTCAGCACTATCACTGCTACGGCCAAGTAGCTAACACACATGTAGTGCATCAGACCTCTCCTTTCTCACTCACTACTCCTCTTAGCAGTGTATTTCATTCAGTAGATCCACCTGTTCTGCTCACCACTCTTTTTCTAGTAAATCCTCTCACACACACACACCCCCCACACACACCTCTGGTCTACACACCCCAGTTTCACAAAATAATATTTTAAGGAAAAAAAGCTAAGCAAGTGTTGAAAAGATGGAAGAACTGGAACCCTCATAGATTGCTGAGGGGCTGTAAAACAGAACAGCTACTTTGGAAATTAGTTTGGAAGTTTCAAAAAAAAAGGTTAAATGCAGTTACCATATGACCCAGAAAAATGAAAATATATGTCCACACAAAAGTCTAAACATGAATCTTTAGAGCAGTGTTATCCATTATAGCCAAAAGGCAGACACAATCCAAAACTCTGTAACAATGTGGTATATCCATAAAATGGAGTATTATTTAACGATGAAAATGAATGAGGTACTGATAAGTGTCACAACATAAATGAAATTTGAAACATTATGCTAAGAAAAGCCAGACACACAAGGCTATATATTGTATGACTCCATTTACACAAAACATCCAGAATAAGCAAATCCAAAGAAACAGAAAGAAGATCATTGGTTGCAGGGTTACAGAGTATGAAGAAATACAGATGACTGAAAGTAGGTATACAGTATTTTTTTGAAACAAGAAAATGCTATGTTTAAAGAATATGAAATTCTTCTAAAATTAGAGATTACTGACTAATGTACAACTGAATGTATTTAAAAAACAGAACTGCATACTTTATTGTTTAAAACCGTATGATTTTAAAGGGTGAAGTTTATGGCATATGAATTAAATCTCAACAAAGTTGCTTTTTTAATTGTCTTCAGAAATATTTTAAGTCTCATAAAAAAAGTCAGTCTAACCATTATTCACTTACTATTCCTTCACTAAATTTGGCTCCAAATTTCATGACACAAATCTACCATTCCCTATAAATACCCTCAAAACTAAAAATTTTTCTAACACTGAGGATATTTAAAAGAATATATCACTAATTCTTATACTTACTCCAAATAAATTTCCAAAATGTTTTAGGTAACAGAAACATTTTGGCATATGTAGTTTTCAAGGTAACTGACACTCCACATGCTGATATAATTTAAATACCTCAGTTCAGAACTGCCTAAAAAGACAATCCCATTATTTTACATTTATACCTAAAATACAGTCAACTTTTTACTTGAAATGTTATGAGCATAGTAATAGCAAAGGTTCACTGCTCAAAGAGAACAAAAACATGTCATCCACATGTCCGACTCTATCATTTCTTATCTAGGAAGAATAAGCATCAAAAATCAACATTTACCACCCCTATAATTAAAAAGAAACCAAAGTCTTGCTCACAGTGAAAGTACTGACAGTATCATTGACAATGCCATTTTTATCATAAATAATGACTTATGTAAGTATGACTTACAGGTTTTTTGGTTTCTATCACAAGAAGAGATGGTGGTCTTTCATTGGATGATTGATTTGGAGGATTTTTTTGATCTGCAAATCTTGAAGACGGCTTATAAATTTTACCTCTTTTTTCATCTGTTTCATGTTCTTCTGAAATTTAAAATGGTATTTTAAAACTAGTTTCACATTATTTGGATTTTCTTAGCAATTTTATTAATTAATAAAATGGTTCATTAAGATTTATCACTCCTGAGGAAATATGAAATTCAAATACTATTGATCCATTCTCCAAAATACTAATTTAATCATTAAACAGTAAACTATAAAATATATTTGAGTTTTGTAAGGTACTGTTTCTCATTAATCACATTAGGCCATTAATTTTGTTAAGTAATATCACCACTAGAGGGTGCTGACAGAAGGCAAAAAGTGAAATTAAAAGCAACTAAACATTCATAATTACCTGAAGTCATACAAATAAGACTTTTTGGTTTTACACAAAGACTACAATATAAACACTTACCTTTAGCTGCATTAACAACACCTCCACGCACAAATGTTTTCACTTTGTTACCATCACTTCCTTCAAAAGCAGCAAGAAATTCTTCATAAATCTCAGCAGCTGCCTTTTCATCCTCCTAAATACATATGAAGACACTGGTGCCACTTACTATAACAATTATTATACATATGGTAAAATTCATCAAGAAATAATGGAAATGAAAGCACTCCTTTCACTGGGGAAAGTCAGTTAAGCAATTCTAGCAGGTAGTAACTGACCTAGACGTTAGATCTTAACATTGAAACTAAGGGAGGCTTTGTTCCTCAACTAGCAATTTATGGAACCATAAAGGGACCTATTCCATAGACCTCTTTATAGAAACAATTCAAGGATCAAACTGTATTGACAACTGACCATATAAAATATATTATTGTATTAATATTTTTAACACTCAATACATAAAAAATGTTTTACTTCGATAAATATGAAGATTTATTTTACAACCATCAAAGATACATTAGATGCTAATATCTCCTGACAGTTGATATTAAAAAGAACAGCTCAGAACCTTGACAATTCAATTATAACTATTCTAAATGTACCCAAGACATATATGAATAGAAAAAGTCAATGGAACAAAATTTTAAAATTTATTTAAAAATAAATCCAACAGCATGTGAAAACTTAGACTGCAATGAAAAGAGCACTTTAAATTAGTGGGGAATAGGCTCTTTCTGCTCACTCGGGTCTGTGAAAATGTCCTTCATTTTCCCTTTTTATAATAAACCTTCCTTTTTGATATTAAAATAAATCAGTGATGAATAGATTAACGTCAATGAACCCTGTTTGTAATAATGTGACAGCTATCTGAAAAAAGTAAAAATGAACCAACAATCCTATACCGACTAGGAGCAGCTGCAAATGAAATCAGGTTTCTTTTTTTTTGTTTGTTTTTTTAAATAAACTATGATAAGTTTTAGAAGAGACATGGTGAAATTTATAAACTGGGAGAGGGAAAACTTGATTGGAAAAAAAAAATCAAAACGACTGGTAAATCTGATCATATAACCAACATTTCTACATGCAACAAAAAATCACAAGAGGCAAAATAAAAACATAATCAACTGGAAAAAAAATTACACCTTTTATCACTAAGGATCAATACACTAAATGTATTTTCTAAATAGAGATAACATTTATAGGAAGACTGGTTTAGAGATAAGCACCAAAGCAGACAACTTAAAGAAATAAGTACATGAAAAGCTGTTTAAACTTAGTTATAAAAGAAAGTAATTTTAAAACTATGCTGAGATATCATTTTTCAACTAGCAGATTGGCAAAACTCCTTCAATAACATCCTTTGTTGGCAAGGTTATGAGAAAACAACTGTTCATTACACAGCTGATAGGCTGAAAACATCTGTCTTTATAGAAAATAACTGCAAATATCTAGGTGAGCTACATTTATGCATTTATGAGTCAACCCAGTAATCTCACTTACAGGAGTATATCCCAAAGATACACTTAAATAAAAACATGCATAACACTATTTATAATAGCACTGTTTTTTAAGGCAAAAACCCAAAATACATCAGCCCCTCAACAGCATAAACTACTGTATATCTATACAATTATAAAAAAAATAAATTAGGACTATTTATTTTTGCAGTAATATATGCTCTATAATGTTAAGGGGAAAAAAAGCAAAGTTGGGCCTCCCTGGTAGCACAAGAGGTTAAACAATGCACTATAAAGCATCCACTGCAGCACTGTTCCATCCCCGGCCAGGGAGGTGACCCACATGGCACAGCAGACGTCTCCTGCTTTATCTGCTGCTCCTCTCAGCAGTATACTTCAGTCAGTCTGCCTGTTCTGTTCCCGCTCTCTTTGGTGAATCCTCTCACCCCCCACACCTTGGGCCTGTACCCCAGTTCTTGTATGCATAAATAAATCTTAAAAAAAGAAAAAAAAAAGTGGAAGAGTGTACTGTACATAGCACGAAAGATATTTGTTCATCCAAGAAAGGAGAGTGGGTACAATAGATATATATAAAGATAGCTGCTCATACAAAAAGAATAAATCAGAAAATAATCACAATTATTACACAGAAGCGAGAAAACCATGCAAGAAATAAGAACAGAACTTGGACTCCTGTGACTATATCTTGTGTTAGACCTGACATAGGAGTAAGAGCTGCGAATACCCTGGAGGTCAAGAATTTTTTGAAAAACATTTCTGTACTGCCCATACACTTACTGTCTGCTTAGATATAGTTATGTCCAAGGATTAAATCAAAATACATTTTAAACATTACCTTTTTCTTCAGTTCTTCTTGCTCCTTCTTACTTAGAGTTCGCTTAGCTGTACTCATTTTTCCAATACTGAAAGCTTTAAGTTTGTTCTCTAAAAGAGGCTAGAAAATAAATAAAAAGCGTAACTTTACATACATTCTTAATGTATCTACTGTATACACATACACTTCAACTCACAATCAATTCTTCAGAACAAATGACTATTTTAAAATTCACTATGAAGAAAAGCTTCCATTAAACAGATCAGGTGCCTACCTTGAAGATGAGACTGATGTAAGCATTCATTATAGAATGTCTTCATTTGCTAGTTCAATCAATGTCAGTAATATACTAGACTCAATTTTTTAAGAGGTAAAAATAAAACAGATAACTAGTCTTAGAAACTCATTCAACCTACTGGTTCACAAGAGAAGTAATTGAGAGGGCTAAACAGATGTTTCCGGGCAAACACTCAAAAAGAAGACATATATTTCCATGACTAGTAGCAGTGATCTAAATACCACTGATAATCCCCATTTAATCACACAGTTCCTTTTAAAACAGAGTAAATTATCTCATTCTTCATCAATAATACTGATGTCTCTAAACAATTTTTTTTTCTTTGTTGGGAATGTCACATATAGTATTTAAGATTTCAGCAAAAGTAAGCATCAATCAATTTTGATCATGAGAAAATAGTATTTTAATGAAGCCTATGTAATTTAGAAGCAATTTCTTTCTGAAATATGGCTTGAATAAATTGCCTATAGACCTTCAATCGTTCAGGTACTTATTAGAATGTTAGATTATGATTCATAAACTCAAGAAAAATATTTATTAAATATAACCCAAAATTTTAATCTATAAATGAAATCTGAAGGTTAATCTCCCAATTAACAAAATGAAAAATTAACCAGTTACAAAATTAGACTTGATTAATCCCCTGGTTATTAAACAGGTTTGCTTTGGAGATATACAGAATGGAAAAGTAATTTTGTTCCAAACTTTTGTTTACTTTTTCTTTATTGCAGTTACAGTGGTTTACTCCAAACTATTTGAAAATTACATTAAAATCTCTTTGATAAAATAGTTTATAACCCAAGTCAATACTGGTCTTCAGGAATAGATTCAAATAAGATTTTCCCCAAAAATAGAATGTTATCGTTCATCCTTCAACTTCAAAAGTTTAAATAAATTATAAAATTACGTATAAGTTCAATGAAAAACAATTTTATAAAGGGAAGTTTTATGCTCAAATTTTACTTATATGCTAAAAGTTAAAGTTAGATATGCAAGAGAAATAGTTGAGGAAATAGAATGTTTACTCAAAGAAATATAATCACCTATTTTTGAAAATTTACAGAATTTTTGCTAAAACTTAAAATTACAACCCATAACAGAATATTTAAAATGTTACTATAAAAAATTGTAGCAAAATAGAAATACATTTATACTTAGAAAATATTAAACAAGAAAAAATGTCAGCAATAACTAATAAAGGCTGGTGATAACTGTCTTTATTTTCCAAATTTAATCACAACAAAAAATATTTGGCAATAGAAAAAAGACCAAAGATGACAACACACTTTGTAGATATACACAGCAAAGAAGCTCCTTTTGTGGGTTCTTGAATTGCCCTAGGCATGGCACTAACCAGGGCGAATGACGCTTGTGTGCACCAAGGTGAGACCAAGATCTCTAAGAACAAGAACTGTGTATTTCCAGTGACCAGTCTTCAGCATTTGGTTCAGCAAATGTTTAATCAAAAGGAAGGACAATAAATCTAACCACTTGCCATGTTACATACCAGATGCTTTTTCTTTAAATAACTCACTTGATGTAAAAAAAATTTCCTTAGATGAACTTCAGTTAATCTTTAACCCAAAGACAATACATAATGCTATTTTTCATATTGTACAAGTATAAACATAAGATAATATAAAACTAAGATAGTCAATACCAAATGTAATCAAGGGTATATTAAAATCATTAACTATCCTTTCTTATCTTTCCTGATACTTACTCTTGAAAGATTCTGATGAGGAGAATCACAAAGGTTCTCACGATTACTTTCATTCCTATAATTATGTTTTCTTGGGCTCTTAGGTCGTGTCCGACTTGGCATGTCACTATCTGAGGGTCCAGATGCATCCATCTTCAGGAAAAGTAAAACGAGGTTTTTTAAAATCACATATATAGTCCTGAAAACTAGCAACAACTCAAATGTCCAAATAATAACAAATTTCATTATACAGTATCAAAAGTCACATTATACAGTATCAAAAGATCACTACTGATTTCATCAAAAGGTCCTTAATTAGAGGGAAAGTTATTATTTCTAACTTTTACCTAGAACTTTGTATCAAAGACAAATGGCTGTTCTCCCTGACGTACGGGCTCATTTCCTTAATTTTCAAGAATTACCTACCAAATATCAAACTCTGATTACCCATAGTTTGTCAAGTATTCCTTCAAGTAATAATGTTCTTCCATGAAAAAAAGCAGCCAATTTCACTTCTCAACTCAAAACAATCCTTAAATACTTTTCTTCAAGAAAACCCCTCATTTCCATTTCATCATTCAGAAGATTTAGATTAACAAGATTAACATTACTAAATTTTTTATTGTTAATAATTTTTACTACTTCATCTATAGCATTCTTAAGTAAAACCAGCATGTCTTTACTGGGCCCAGTGGGGAAGAAAACAATTACTAGTAAATTCCAATGACAATGCTTTGATTCATGGTGCCAATAGCTCATCTGTTTTTGCACCATTAGTGAAAATGTCCACACAGTGAAAAAGACAAATGTCTTACTTATAAAATAGTTAAGAACTCACAGACAACCTCCCCCTTTTCACACACACACTCCCCCCCCCATTTAAATCTGCAGCAGCTCCCGGGATTCTAAAGACCACACTGGAGCACTGTTGTAAAAGAAAGTTAATTGCATTATTACTGAAAATATCAAAAAATTTTAAACATAGGTATGTCCATCAATAGAGAATTTCAATAAACTGCACCTCCACTGTGGAATAACATGATGTCATCAAAAAATACATTAGTTATGTCTATTAACCTGCAGGGATTTCCAATAGGCACACTGTGCAGTGAAAAAGGAATGTATGCATATAATGCAACCTACAACGAACGTACAAGTACACACATTTATGTACTTATATAAACAGAATTTAAAAATAAGGAAACAAATATAGATTTTAATATGGTTGAAGGGGCCCACTTACGTGAATGGAACACAAAAAAATAAAGAAGACAGACATACAATAATCATATTCATTTATCAAGTAAAACTGTAAATGCAGATATATAAAGAGAAATTAAATTTTAAAGAAAAATAAAAAGATTGACTTTTATACTCACATGTGCATCTGAAGATCCAGATGAATGAACATCTGATGATCTGGTCTGCAAGTGTTGAAAGTAAAGTTAGTATTTAAAAACCACAGAAAACATCACACTAGCAAAACAAGCATTTCTCATATTATACAGACTAAATAAATCTTTCCAAATGTGTAGCAAGTTCTTCTTAGCAGTAAAACCAAATAAGAGTAGTCTATGACTTAAGTTTCTTCAAAATTCAGAAAACGTATTTCCCAAAATATGACACATGATATACTGTAGAGTGGAAAACTAACCACTATTTTCACAAAATATTTTTTGTGCAAAAGTTCTTCTCAAGTCAAAAGACACTTTACTGCCAAAACACAGCAAAGAAATCTTCCCTCCTTTCTCCAGGCAACCAGTGATGTAAGAAGCAGAGAAAATGATAAAATTACTTACACATATATCCTTAATACCCAGTAACAGGTACAAATACTAATGCAAATGGTTAAAGGAACAGAAAATCCTAACATCAAATCCCCAAGAAGGGCCACCATTTGCAAACTGTTTTCAAGGGATTGCTTCTACTTTAGCATACCACTGCTGTTGACTGTTGCATGAGAGTTCAGTTTTCTAATAATGGCACTTCCCAACAATCTCAACTGTTAATATTTCATCTTACCTTTTTAAATGATCTACATTTCAGGTTTTTTATATATGGCAAATAACAATTTGGTTTTTCCCTATGCATTCAAAAGACAAAGAAGTAAGCTGCAAGGCTGTATCTAACATGTGGAATGTTTCTGAAATCTTTCATGTGGAAACTCAGAATTTATGTCACTAAGGTTTTACATTTTTAACATATCAGGTAGTGAAATTTTACTTATTTTCATTAGTAAAAGTGAAATCGAGAATCCTGAGATCACAATTATCTCACATAACCCTAACTCCCAGTTATAGATTTCAAATAAAAAGCATTAAATATTTTCAAGAGAAAACCAAAGAGGTGCATATTATAGAAAATAACTAACATAAGACAACTCGCATGGATACACACACTATTGCTTTATCATACCTAAAAATAAAGCTAAGGGCCTCCCTGGTGGCGCAAGGGGTTTCAGTGCCACTCTGTGGGGCTTCAGCAGCCACTGCAGCGTGAGTTCAATCCCTGGCCAGGGAAGGGACCCATGTGGTGCAGCAGACTTCTCCTGCCTCACCCACTGCTTCCCTCAGCAGTGTACTTCAGTGGGTCTGCCTGTTCTGCTCCCCACTCTGTCACTAGTGAATCCTCTCACACACTCTGCCCCCATGCCTCTGGCCGGCATCCCACAGCTCTTGTACACATAAATAAATAAATGTTTTTTAAAAATAAGCATAAGGCTAAGTAGAGCTGGTCAGATTTTCATGATGAATCAATTTATTCCTCTGAACTCAACTGTACTTACTAGGCCATAGGCAGTCAATTCAAGCACTGAAATGACCTCTGCTATCCTCATTCTTTTTATCCGTCCTTTTTCTGTTACCAACTCTCATTGTGCCCTCCTCATATTGTTTCTTCTGGCTAACTTTTCTTAAAAGGCATTATTATATGAAAGAAGAAAATTTTTAATATTTAAATTTAAGTTTGTGAAATTTAAGTCACCTGGGTACACGTTTATGCAAACACTTAGAAAATAACAACTGGGGCCTCCCTCATGGCGCAAGGAGTTGAGCACCAGGTTGAGCACGGGCTGAGCACCATACTGTGGGGCTTCAGCAGCCACTGCAGAGCAAGCTGGATCCCTGGGCAGGGAGGGACCCAGATGGCAGAGCAGACGTCTCATGCTTCGTCCACTGCTCCCATCAGCAGTGTATTTCAGTAGATTTGTCTGTTCTACTCCCCACTCTGGTGAACCCTCTCTCTCATACACACAACACCCAAAAGCCCACATCTCTGGCCTGTACCCAAGCTCTTGTACACAATAATAAATAAAATCATTTAAAGAGAAAAAAATAAATAATCCCTGTTAGAAGAGGAGTGGGATAAGTTTAATCAAGAGATTGAATGGCCTGGGGGGAAAAAAAATCAGCTCCATAAAGCATATATTAGCCTAACCTTCCAGGTTTACAAAAATATCCTGATAAAATAGTAACAAAAACTGTAAAACACCTAGAAACTAACTAAAGAAATGTATACAACCTGTGGCAAGAAAATACAACCTTTACATACATAAAGAGTCAGTTATTCAATTCACCTTTGGAGGGGGGAAAAAACACCTTCATTTCCTGTATAGCAAAACTCGTTAAGACAAAAGTCAACTATACCCCAATTTATTTACATATTTAGTGCAATTTCACACAAGAGCTCAAAACCCTTAAGAGAAATCTTTGCAAGGGGACAAAGAAGGTTGCCAAAAATAATAATGCAAATAATTTCTACGACTTAAAAGTGCTGACATGGCTTAAAAATATTCATCACACAGCTCTCATCCCACAACTGCCCACCTATGTCTATGAAGGCATCTCTTTTAACAAACCTATTCTTTCAAATGTAGCTCTCTGCCCACCTATGTCTATGCAGACGCTGTCTTGTCCCCTTTTCCCTTTCTCCTAAAAAATCTGCCCTTCCAAATTAAAAAAGACTGCAACCGTTGATTTCAATTAACCTAAAATGGCACTTACCAAATATTTTCCAAATATTTTCCACTGATACACAGCTATAGCTACACAGCACTCAGAACTTTTCAAAAGGCTTAAGAATAATTACAGATGCAAAGAGTAATTAGTGGAAAGAGAATAGTAGTTAAGATTTTTTTAAATAACATCTAAAGGTAGTGGTCAGGTAAACAGTATATAACTTCAGAAGCTAAGCCTCTCCCTCTTCTTAATCTGGAACTGCACTGTTATTTGTCTTGGGTTGGGGTGGTGGGTTTTATGTGTTTGTTTTTAACTAAAGAACTACAAATTAACATTGCTTAATGATATTCTGAAATGTTAAAAACAATTCCTCATCCAAAGAAAAAGACCCAAAACCAAGAAATGAAATGGCAGAATAAGGGAGGCGTCAAGCAATAATCACAAGCAGGTACATGAGATATTTATCTCAGGGCAGAAAAAGCAGAGAGAATAGATATGGGAAGAGATAGTAAGAAAATCCAAAGGGGGGTGGGGGGGAAATCACTCTGATGGCTGTTGAGAGAAAGGTTAAACCAACCACACTATTACCATACTTAAATTTTTAAATTATCAAGCAAGTTATCCATAGCAATATTCCTCCAACACCACCATTCTACCTAGTCAACTTCTCACTTCTGTCTCTTGAAAGATTTCTTGTCCTTTCACCTTCTAACAATTTACTGCTCCACAAGCTTCACAATCTCTCCCAGAGTAAGCACACCAACACCTTTCTTGTACTAAATTGACTCCCAATTCTTGGTCTTCAACCTTGGTGACAATCTGTTCTCAAACTACCTCCTGGTTATCTTCACCTGCATATCTGCAAGTTTATCAACTCTCACACACATAATCTAAAATTCCTCCCAAACTTGCTTCTCCTCTTGATCTCATTTCTAACACTGGGTGTAACTCTCAAGCACTCAAAATCTGTAAGTAGTAAAGGTTAAGAGCACAGATTCTAGAATCAGACTTCTTCCTGGTTTGCCACTAACCAGCTTTACAACCTGGGGCCTAATACCCCCTTCATTTGTAAAGTTAAATAGCACCTGCCTTATAGTATTATTGTAAAGTACAAATAAGGAGAAGCCCTTATGTCTGGTACATAATAATTTCTCAGTAAGAATTAGCCACCAGCAACATTATAACAACATCACCCTGTACTCCTTCCTTGTGCTGCATAATCAACTTAGTCAAATTTTATCCATCCCACCTCTAACGTAATTCATCTATGGGGACACTTCTTTTTCTAAAAATGCCATTGTGGTTCAGAGCTTCCCAGTATTTAGCCGTTTACTGGTCCTGTGCCTTGCATTTAAAATGTAAAGAAAAATAAGACTTAGATCTTGTCTTTATGAGTTGACAACATGGCTATGCCAGAAGAGCACTCTTTACCCCAAAAACACAATCTTTCACCCATGAAACCAACCACCTTGTATTTTGAGATAAAAATTACAATAATAAAAATGTAGTCTGAACTAACACTGGCAAAACTATAAAGAACCTAATTTCAAGGTTTGTGTTTTATTTGGAGTTTTTCATCATATTTAAATACAGTGTACCTCCAGGTACCACCACCAAAAAAAAAAGTATACTGGCAATAACAATATCTGAAGATAACACGCTTTTAACAGGTCCTCATCATCCTTATTTCTTACAAATTAAATATTTTGTCAATCAGGAGTCAAAGAAAATATTTCCCAAACCAATTCATTACTGGATGTCCAAGGAAGACACCAATTTTAAATTTTCTACTTTAATCACTGACCTCTCTAACCCAATTTTTTGATAATATTACAAAAAAACACTGTCTCAGAGTGAAATAACAGTGTAATAGCAGTGATAGGAGCAAAGGAAGTGCAGAATGAGAAAAACACAGTCTCTTCATATCCCCATTTTGCTGGGCAAGCATACAAAACAAGTCTTAAAATCAAGTCATTTTTATACATTAAATTCTAAGGATGTGTGTTTAACAATTTTCTAAGCAAAGAAAGACTTGCCTTTGTCTCTCCTCCCAAAAAGCAAAGCTACATACAACATGACACCAATACCCTTCTCCTTCAAAGCAGTATTTTTAATCAGGTGACAAGCAGCAATATTCTAGCACATTTACTGAATCTCCACATCTGCCAGACTTTAAAATACAAATGGCAAAATTATATAGAAAAAAAAAAAAGGACAAGGGAGTCTTTTCATTTGGGAGAACTACTCAAAAAGTAAGTTAAGTCATTTGACTATGCATACAAATACAATCTTAAATCTAGAAGGAATTGTTGAGGTTATCTAAATCTATTTTAGAATTAATATACATTCAATAATTTGTCATTATCGTGACAAATTGCCTATATTGTAGTTTTTAAAATTAACATTTTCCTCAAGGTGCAGAAACACAATAAACAAGTATCCCTACCCACATCAATAGGACCTTGACTACCAAATAAGAATAATGAGCTTACAATAAGAGAAAGTTTCCTCCACAAGTAATGCAAAATGTGTCACTCATCTTGTTTCCCCCAGTGGAAAGAAAATCGAACCTTAACACTAAAGGCTAGAAATTCCAAATACTGTGGTGTTAGACAAAATGATCTTATCATCTCTCCAATAAATTCTGACCTTGCATTAGAAATTAAGTTACCTGCACTATGAGAGCAAATGATTTAGATTCTAAATCTCAAGATGAGAGTTTATCCTGATACCTCTGGAAAGTACTTTTTAATTCCTCTAAAAACAGAAAAAAAGGGCCGTAGAAGGAATGTTCTCTTTCAAAGTGAATTACACTTGGGTAAGAGGGCTATCAGTTCTGAAATACATGACTGACTCAATAGAAAAAAAATGGGCAGTCAGAGGAGACTTTAATAACTTAGTGTTATAAAATAATTACTTAAATTCATCTGTTTTGGAAAAGATTATAGAGTAATTCTAATCATTTCTATACTTTTTATTGCATTCATATTTAATGTTAAGTTAGACTACATTAGATTATATATGTGAATTATAATTAGACTAATTATACTGACAATTTAGTACTTTCATTGTAAAAGTTTATTGTATGTATAAATATACATACATCTATACATGTCTAAAAAAAAACAGAAAAAAAGATGGGTAAAGATACTAAACTTAATAGATATTAACATATCAGTCTTTTTTTAAAAAAGGGATTATATCCATATTGCAAACAAGGGAGTTGAGAGTTTAAGAAATTTGCCTTAATATAATTAATTACCAAGTGAGAATCTGACATCAAATCTCCTTTGCTTGTATTATCAAATTCCATAATCTTTCCACTACTTGATGCAGTGACCAAATTAATGGAGAAAACCACATTAACGAGCTATTCTAATTCCTTTTACAGACTTCGCAAAAATTCTCAGTAGTATCAACTGCCGATAACCTACAACTATATAAACTTAATAGTTTTATTACTGGAAGATCCAGTGAATTATTTATAGGGAATAGTTACAAACTCACAACCAAAAAAAAGGACAGTAAAAGTCAAGCCTGAACATACACTTCAAAATGTTTTCAATGTATCCAATGCCTCAAATAAGAGATACTTACAGTATTACTTTGAAAATAAATATTGTGGCGCTAGTGTATGAATTATCGATGTAGCTAGCTATAGTAATAGTTCGCCAACAGTAAGTGCATGCTGTTTTTGTCCTAAGTGGAGAGGGGTAACCAGGCCCACCAATTATTCGAGAGGGGAGAAAAGGCAAGATGTGAAGTAGCTAAAATTGATCCTCTATCACAGTAAAGAATTAAAGTCATTATTAACAAAGAACTAATTAGTAACATCATTCACCAAGAGGCATAAAGACCACGACTTAATTAGAAACTGAAAAAGGAAGTTTAAAACAGGTTTCTCAAGCAAACTGTAAAGACAAAGCTCGGTAAAGTTAACTTTCTGAAAGCCGGCTAATAACCTTATCATACACAATAAAGATGTAGCAGTTCTAGAACCTGTAAGTGTTACACAACTCCCTGTATCAGCATCAAAAAGCTTAACTATTTCGGCAGTACCTGTTACTTTCAGTATCACGTTCGAGTTGAGAAACTCAAAGCAAAAAGAAAAAAATGACCCGCTCAACATGGCAACAAAGACCTAATATTAACCAAAACCTTACCAATGCCAAACTACTTTACAGCTCACTAGTTTCACAATACTTGCACAGGGTTCCCAGTAAGCGATTAATCTTAGGTGGCTTCCAAGTTTACGGAAGTTCTCCTTTCAGGGGAACACACGACAAGGAGAGTCCCGAGACCCGAAATTCTCGAAAATGAAGCCCCCAAAGAAGTGCTCATTTTATACTTCCCCTTAAGTGAAGTATGACCACGTGGGGAGTGTAATATTAACCTTGCCCGTACAGCACTGCAAAGGAGAGCTGCTCCCGCCTCTGCACTTCCCACCCGCGTTCCTCCACTACTGGCCTTTCCATCACAGCCAGTCACGCCAGAGGTTATTTATTCCCCGGAGGGCAAAAGGGAAATTGAAAGAGGCCAAAGCAAGTGAAACCCAAAACCCAAAAAACGAGGAAAGCGCGGAAGATACTAAGCGACGGGAGACGATTCCCGCCTCTTCCAGGCGCTGTCCCACGGCCTCAGGGAGCAACAAGCTGAGATACAGGGGCGCGTGCTCATGGCTTCGGTCCTCAGTTAAAACCCTTAACTTCACGCCAATACAAGTACGGACCGAACTGATCTTGCCAGCGTCCCTGGCTCCGCCAGTCTCGAGCCAAATCCAGGCTGGGGCTACAGGGAGGTACCAGGCCTCTCAACCTGCGCACCACGGTGCGTTGGCCTCCCGGCCTACCGTCGCGAACAGAAAGCGGATTCCCACCCAAACCCCCTTCCGCTAGCCAGAAGCGCCAGTAGGTCCCAGGCGACCGTGGCTGACTCACTGACTCACGGAGACCTCTGAGAAATTACCTTCGAACTGGTCTTCTGAGATCCGCCTGGCGTTTTGTCCGCCATCTTGCGCTTTGCCCCTCCTTCGGCGGCCGCAGCAGCACGGGGGAGTCAAGCGCCGAGAGAGCGATTCTGAGCAGAGCCCGCCAGAGGCGCCTGCGAGGCTGAATAGTCGATAGCCGATAGAGTAGTGGCTTCAAGAGCGGCCACGCCACGTGACTTCCGGTGCCAGTCATTCCCCAGCCCCGCCTGCTCCTGAGCTGTTTCTGATCCTCTGTAGCCTGTGGGCTTTATTAGGCCCGGAATTTAGAGAATCTCCTTGTCCTGACTTTCGGAGCCGGCTGATCTTTCACTCTTTCCCAGCGCCAACCCTTGATAGGTGCGAGCCAGTTGGATTTCCTGGGCGAAGAGCGAACGATCCGTTAAGGAAGAAATGCCCGGGTGCTTCTCCTTCGACTCTGAGAACGAGCGTGGAGCAAACTGGAGGGGTCCGCGCCCCAAGGACAGAGACACTGTTCGCGTCACCTCGGGAACGCAAACCCAAGTGGGAGAACCAAACTTGCAGTCTACTCGAGTTATTTTTAAGATAGGATTGTTTCTGGAGAGTAGAGAAAGGAGCATTTGACCAAAACCTGAGAATTCGGCTATGAGTTCGTTAGACTCTGTTTAAGGCATAAACAAAGTGGTACAAGCAGAGTGAGAGAGATTATTATTAATAGACGGTGTTCAAAATCTAGTTTACAAAAGTTGTGTGTGTGTTAAACTTATATTTTATCGTTTAGTATTTTTTTTTTCATTTTTAATCACATGAATGAAGGGAAGCACTGTAAACTTAGGGGGAAGGATTTCAAATTTTTCCTAATTAGTGCTTTTAAAAAGATCCTCACTGGATCTGTGGGCAAAAAACGCTTGATTGGGGAGGCCATAGATGAATCGAGCTAAGCAAAAAATAAAAAGACATTTCAGGCAGAGGGAGTAGTTGAAATAAAACCTGAGGCTGAAACATTACAGTGCATTGTGCTTCTCACCTTAAACAGCCACGTTTTATTAGACCAGCTAATTGAACGGGATGTTACAGAAAGGTGAATGGGAGTAAGTTTGCACAAACAACCAATATTCTTGGTGAGAATTATTTCTATTCTGGAGATAAAGCACGCCTTCAATAAGGTTAAGTAGAGCTGGAATGTGTCAGACTATTTTTTTTTTTTTTTAAGTAACTCTGAGGACTGGGAGAAGAGAGGCAAAAGAAAAAAATCATGACCTTCTCTCCCTAGTTTATTCAAAGTATTTTGGAGCCCCTTTTTGAGTATAAAAGCCTGCCCAAAATGTTGAGAGGCTTACGAAATACATTGTCTTCATTTAAAATTTCCTGAGGGTTGGGGGAGACATGGGGATAGTGAGCTAACACTATGCAGAACCAAACTAATGCTACAAAGAAGGCTCAATAGCCCTGGGAATTGTGAAGAAGTCATGAATTCTGAAGGTAGGGAGTGGGGGGAGATTTCATAAGGTAAGAACCATTTGAACCAGTTTAAAAGAAGAAATTTTGTCTGGTGGGTGGTACATGGTGAGAGGAAGGGGTGGCCCCAGTGTTGGTGAGGGAAGCACTTAGATCTGGTCTGGCACATGGCCTTTTCTTTGGAAAGGATAATGGTCATATATTCCAGGTGCTGAGGAGGAAATCAGGCTAAGGCTCCTGTTCTGTGGACTGGGATTGGTTTAGAACAACAGACAAGTAAATAAGAAAACAGCTTATACATTAAAAAAAAAAAAAAATGAAACGGTGTTTTGCAGCCTCTTCATCCAGTTGATTTTATTTCCAATCTCAGATCTTGTCACACCTTATCAGTTTTGCTCTTCTTAGCCCCTTTGGCCTGACTAATCAGTTTACTCTCATTTAAGATGCCACTTCCTCCAGCAGGCCATACATCCTCCCTCTACCAAACCCAAGTTTAAAATTATGCTTCTCTTTGCATAGGAATCTATATTTTCCCATCCAGGGAGCTCATCACACTAGATCTTAATTGCTTACAATATAGAGTTCAAGGTGAAATCACCTGAGAAGAGAGAAGTGGAATTGGCTGTGCTAATCAAATTCTGGCAGTGCTGCAGGCTAAGTTGTTTGGGGCACAATGAAGCTATCCACAACCACCTCAGGAGGAGTTAGTCCCAGCAAGGGAGCTGACCCACATGGCTCAACAGACTGTTCTGTGTCCCCACTGTTACCCTCAGCAGTATATTTCAGTCAGTCTGCCCGTTCTGCTCCCTACTCTGTCTATAGTGAATCCTCTCACCCACCCTTGCACCTCTGGCCCCAGATGTTTTTTTTTTTAAGATTTTTTTTTCTTTAATTTATGTATGCATACAAGAGCTGGGGTACAGACCAGAGAAACGGAGGGTGAGAGGACTCACCAGAGACAGAGGAGCAGAACAGGCCTACAACTGAAATACATACACTGCTGAGGGGAGCAGCAGGAAAGGTCTGATAAGCTATGTGGGTCCCCTCCCTGGCCAGAGATTGAACTTGCGCTGCAGTGGCTGTGAAAGCCCCACAGTGCTGCCCTCAAGCCCTTGCACCACCAGGTAGGCCCCAGCCCCAGTTCTTGTATGCATAAATAAAAATATGGCTAAAAAAATTAATTGTACGCATGCTTTTTTGTTCAAATCCCTGAAGTCTCACATCTCAGAAACAGTTTTCAATAAATGTTTATCCCTAAACAGTTAAAGGAACACAAACTTTCTTTTTTTTAAATACAGGAACGCCCCAAAGGAAGTCAGACAAATGTGACCTGAAGTAATACCTAGGTCTTTATTAAGGAGTAATTAAGTACAATTTTAAAAAGTCACAATCAGAGTTACGAGCCAATTTTGTTTCAATACACATAAGTCGTAAAATCTTGGCCCAGTTATTCAAACTACAAATTAGAAGGGTGAGATAGCATGAGTATAATTCAAATATTTTACAGATCTGAAATTTTTCATTGTCAGACTACACATAAATAATAAAAAAATATATACAATTCAGTGCAATTTTTTTTTTTACAATTATACTAAAATCATGCCATCTTTCTCTTCGAATGTGCTGGGTCTCTAGTCCTCATACCTGCCAGCTGTTTTTAATGGTTTTCCCTACAGCTATGAATAAATACAAAAGAGATAACAAAACAGTGCCTGTTACAGTCCCAAGAACACAGTTTTGTTTGGTACAAGCAAGTAAACTTTTATTTTTTTAAATGACCATAAATGTTCAGCTTTCAGAGGAATAGGGGAACGGGGAGAAAGCAAGGTGGACTATGGTGGAAAATGATAGGTGCTTTGGTGATGGGAATGCTGAGGTGACCACACCTGTGGAGGGAAATTCTACATAGTCAAAGCAGCAAGGATTTAAAATAATGGTGCTTCAATGACAAATTTTTTAAAAAGGAAAAGAAATGCCTCCTTTATACTGATGAAAACAAGCATCTTTGATTTGAAGGATTAATGCACTCAATATTTCTCCTAAAACTGAATAAAAACAAAATGTAACAACAACAAAATAAGTTGCAAGTATTGATGACTTCACCCCAAACATTTCAATATGCACATCATTGAACTAGAATTCAATATTTGTTTACGGGAATTTTTTTTTGAGACAGGTACAATGTCAAGTACAAATTGCAAATATATCTTTAGATTTATATTGGCAAATGTATACAACTCTGTAACCCAAATGACTTTCAAGATCTGGAATATTGCCATCCCCAAGAGTTCCCATATGCCCAACCTGGCCCATCCCTTTTGAGTCTCCGATAAACAAGCATTGTTCTGACATCTTCATTTCACATTGATTAGTTTTGCCTATTTTAGAATTTCATAGATACGGTCATACCTTATTTTGTGTAAGGCTTTTACTCAGCATAATGGTTTACAAATTCATTTATGCAGTTCAGTGGCCAAGTAGTTCGTTGTGGGTTTTTTTTATTATTATTACTGCTGAATAGTATTCTATTGTATGGATATACCACTGGACACTTAAGAGGGATAGAGTAAGTGGTACCAAAGAAATTCCAGAGAAAAGTTTCCAGGATGATGAGAGGTTGGGGAAGGGGAGACTCCAGACATTTGCCATTAAAAAGAAAAGCACATTTAGGAAAGAACATGAGAATCACTTTCAAATATTTAAAGCAGGAGTCAAGCAGGGGTCAGCAGATATTTTGATAAAGAACCAGATCATAAATATTTTAGGTTTTGTGGAGCCATAGGGGCTGAATAAAGTTACAACTACTTTATTCTGACCATGCAGTAGAGTGAAAATAGCCACAGTCCATATAAATGAAGAAGTGTGGCTTTATCCCAATAAAACTTTATTTATGGATGCTGAAGAAAAATTAAATTTGAGCTAGCATTCTAAAATGGGATATTTTAATCTTTTTTTTTTTTTAAAGATTTATTTATTTATGCATACAAGCACTGGGGTACAGGCCAGAGGTGGTGGCGGGAGTGAGAGAATTCACCAGACAGAGTGGGGAACAGCACAGGCAGATAAACTGAAAGACACTGCTGAGGGGAGCAGTGGGCGAGGCAGGAGAGGTCTGCAGCGCCATGTGGATCACCTCCCGGTGGCAGCAGGGATCGAACTCATGCTGCAGTGGCTGCGTTTGCTTCATAGTGCGTTGCTTAACCCACTGCGCCACCACGGAGGGCTGGATATTTTAATCTTTTACATTTAGGATTTCTTGGAAATCCTGGCTTTTCTTGAAAATGGACAAGTCTGGCAACAATATAGAGAAGGTAAGCCACAAAGTGGGCCATGCCACACACCAAGCCTACCAGTAGGCATTTGAACTTTCTACTTCTCCTGTACAGTGTAAGTCTTCCCTAGGGTAATGATCAAGACATGTAACCATCAGGCCCCTGCTTATTCATGCAGTACAGAATATTTCTAAGAGCCTCTCAAAATGTTTTCATTTCTTTAAGATATGGAGTAGACAGTTTGAAACAAAAGCAATATTTATCAATATATACAATAAAAGATAGAGACCCTAAAAATGATTGCCCCAAAGTGAAAATCATCTTTATTGTACTATTGAAGTTACTTGTAGTAATAATTATAACAACAAAATTAATCAAACCTAGGTCCGGGTTATTTTGGAAATGGATGTTCCTGAGTGTGTGTGTGTGTGTGTGTGTGTGTGTTTTGAAGGCAGGTTATCACAGCAAGCAGAGGACAACATCTAAAGAGCCTCATTTACCATGGCCTGGCAGGTCAATGGTACACTTGACTTTGAACACCCAGACCTCAGACCTAACTTAGTCTAAGATTCTGCCATTAGGGAACATACATAGCCCCATGAAGACTGAAACTCTTGGACAAGACCAGGTAATATAAAAGGCAAAATGAATGGTGAAGCTATGAAGAGAAAATAAACATTATTTCCCTAATCAATTTCTTTGGAATACCATTAACAGAACTCTAAAGGCAGTAGTCTTAATTAAACACATAAAGCTTTATTCCTGTTGTCTTTTTTTTTTTAAAGATTTATTTATTTATGCATACAAGAGCTGGGGTACAGGCTGGAGTCGCGGGAGGTGAGAGGATTCACCAGACAGAGTGGGGAGCTGAACAGGCAGACTGACTGACTGAAACACACTGCCGAGGGCAGCAGCGGGCGAGGCAGGAAAGGACTGCTATGCCATGTGGGTTCCCTCCCTGGCCGGAGGCAGGGATCGAACTCGTGCTGCAGTGGTTGCAGTTTGCTTCATAGTGCGTTGCTTAACCCGCTGCGCCACCAGGGATGCCCTCCTGTTGTCTTTCTATCAAAGAACATGACCTGCCTTTCTTCTCTTGAGTTTTGTTCTGTTTTGGGGGGAAGCACAGAAGAGTTACTACATAGGAGACATCCTTTGTGAAGGATACTATAAAATATTTGGGGTGCCTATACAGGACTTAAGTATTCACCTCTAGGGCTAACTCCCACAAGTTAGTAGAGGCTGCTCAGAGAGCCTGATAGAGACCTTAACACAATGTTGTCTTATGGTAGGAAACTAAAAATGTGCTCATTTTATTATTTTTTCTGGATATGAATTATTTGTTAGATAAGTGTTTTACAAATGTTTTCTCTTTTTTTAATTAGATTTATTTAATTATAGTTGACATTATTTGTAGTCCCCAGGGAATTCCCACAACCATTTCACCCATGCACCATCACCTCAATCCCTAGTGCTTTCTACCCTCAACCCGGTCTCTTCCCCACCCTCCCTCCAATGATCCCTTTGGTTCATCTTTGACCTTTTGTTCTTGTTGTGTTTTGGGTTTGTTTGTCTGTTTGCTTGTTTGTTTGTTTATTTTTAGCTGTAATTGCTCATTTCCTAGAGCTCTCATTATTTTTTTTGTAGTTGATTTTCTTTTACATTCCTCCTAAAAGTGAAGCCATCTGATATTTTTCTCTTGCCTTCTGACTTGTTTCACTGAGTATAGTTCCTTCTAGCTCCATCCATGTTTCTATAAATGACTCTAGTTTATCAAAAAATATGCTCATTTTAAACAGACATAAAAGCCTCCCTTCATAAGTCATGAGGATGTAATGTATAGTATGGTGGCTATAGTTAATAATGTTGTGTTGCATATTTGAAAGTTTCTAAAAGAGTACATCTTAGAAGTTCCTAACACACAAGGAAAGAAATTTTTTTCATATGTCACCATTTATATATGGAAACAGATGTTAACTAGATTTCTCACGGTGATTTCACTATATACAAATATCAAATCAAATATACCAAAAACAACTATACCCCAATCTATCAGTCAATCGCTTAACCAATAAAAAAGATGATGTACACATTTTGAAATGGTATAAATCGCTTCTCATCCCCAATTTTCAAAAAAGCATTTTCATGGATTGTATGCTTCGGAGTCTAGCAAGATGGCAGCAGAGTGAAGGTGCTAGGCTGACTCTTCCAGACAGGCACAACAAACCTGATGTAAAACAAAGCCAAAAGCCCTGAGGGAAAAACTAATCATCAGGGGACACAATAAAGACATGGGCCTCACGGAAAGGGGAAAAGGGTAGGAAAAACTTCTAAGTGAACTTTGTTTATAGTGATCATAGGGGCAGAAAAGATGACAAGAGGGAGGAGCAGCTGCAGCGCAGAGCCCTCTACAACTACTGACTTGGGCACATGCCAACATGGGGCTCCTAAGACCCAGCACTGCACTGGATAGGGGGGTGCCTGGGCTGGCAGCAAGGATAAAGGGTGCATTGTGGGAAAGCTTCCAGAGGTAGAAGCACAGAGCAAGAAATACTGACTTGAGTCCAAGGCTCTTAACAGAACAGTTTAGCCTGATTCATGTTAGAGTACCTGGACTTCCTCAGAGAAGAGAATACTGCTGAAACCCAGACTGAGATATCAGAAACACCTCCCACGCAGCTACCCCTTCCCAGGCTGAGATACCAAAACACCTGCTAGCCCCTACACAAAGAAATGCTTCATAATTCCAAGTTCAATTCCCGAGTGAGCCATTGATGTCTACTGATGGCCTGGTCCTCTTTTATACCTACTACTCTTTGCCACTGCCAGCCCCAACTACTCCAGCAGCTACAAAACCAACAGGTGAAAACCTATGCTTACTAAAACCCACACAAAATAAAAAATTAGGAGACAGAGGAATACAGAGCAAATGCCAGAACAGAAAAATCCTGAAAGGTGCCCCAACTCAGAAAAGTTGAGGAACATGGCAGAAGGGAAACTTAAGGCCACAGTCTTGGGAATGCTGATGGAACTGTAAAAATCAATGGAGGATACAAGCAACAACAGAGTAAAGATACGAAAATATGATTCAGCTACATTCAGAAATAATGGTGTTAAGATCACTATAGTTGATTTTAAAAATATAATTGAGGGCCTCAATAGCAGACAAACAGAAGCAATGGAGAGAATTAAGGAGTTGGAAAACACAGTATTGGAAAACACAACAATAGAATAACATATAGACAAAAGAATAAAAGAAAATAAAAACAGTGTAAGAGCTCTCTGGGACAAGTTAAAGAGAAATAATATCCCTATCATGGTGGTCCCAGGAGAAGAAAAAGAGAAAGGAATAGAAAATCTGCATAAAGAAATAATCACCGAAAACCATCTCAGTTTAGGAAATGAAACAGAAGTTGTGATCTAAGACTCTAACAGTTTCAAACAAAGAATGGTCAGTGGAAAATGCTATAAGAATGAAAGAGATCTTTATGTCCTGACTTGGAAATTGTTCCAGGGCTTACTGCTGCATGACAAAAGCAAGGTAGGAAGACTCTTGCTTAAACAACAATGAAGGCGGCTATAGATTGCAATATAGTATACACTTGTGCAAGAGGCAGCTCTAAATGGCCCCTGAGTGATCTCCAAACTCTAGTTACTATGTCTATTGTAATCTGCTACTCTCCCTCCCAAACCCCACCAACCAAGGGTCCAACTATGATTTACTCCTAATGAAGAGAGAGTATCATTTTGGGGTTTGGGATTATACATCAAGTTATCCAAATACTTTTGACTTCTTGTCTTCAACTTTTCTAGGTCTTCTTGCCTGTTTAGATGGAGCCATGCCATGGCTCTATGTTTAGGTGCCTTATAGAGAGGCCCAGATGGCAAGAAACTGACAGACACCTCAGGTCAAAAGCCAGCAAAGAAAGGAAGCTGTCAGCTCACCGCCCACCAAAATTAAATCCTGCCCACAAGCCCTATGTGAGCTTGGAAACAGATCCTCTCTAGTAGAGCTATGAAATGGCAACTTGGTAAGTATCTGGGAGAAACCCCCAAATCAGAGGGCCCATCAAAGCCTCTGGATTCCTACTATTCAGCAATCAAAAAAGAAAAAGTAGATGTATTCATAGGAATGGGAAGGGAATTCAATGGAACTGGAAGGGATTATGCTCAGCGAAGTAAGTCAAAGGCAAAAGAAAAATACCAGACAGTTCCTCCCCTAGGAGGAATATAAGGGAACCAAATAAGAATCAAGAAAGGAATAAGAGCAATAATAATAATAATAATAACAACAAGAAAGAAACAAAAACCAAAAATAAAAAGACAAGGACAAACTGGGGACATTTGGTGGGGAGGGAAGAGGGGAAGGGTTGAGGGCAGACGGGAGCACGGTGGACTGAGGTGATGGTGCACTGGTGATATGGTGATGGGGAATACATGGGGATTACAATCGATGTCAAATATATATAAATTAAAAATAATAATAAAAAGAAAAATAAATAAAAATTAAGTATTATAAAGCAAAAAATAAAAATAAACTGCTTCTATGATTAAAAAAAAAAGCAAAGCCTCTGGATTCCTGATGGCAGCAAATGCAAGACAATATCTATCTATTGTTTTATTTTTTTTTTTAAAGATTTATTTATTTATGCATACAAGCACTGGGGCACAGGCCAGAGGTGTGGGGGGGGGTGAGAGGACTCACCACAGAGAGCAGGGAGCAGAACAGGCAGATCAACAGAAGTACACTGCTGAGGGGAGCAGCGGGCACAGCAGGAGAGGTCTGCCGTGCCATGTGGGTCCCCTCCCTGGCCAGCAGCAGGGATCGAATTCGTGCTGCAGTGGCTTCGATTTGCCTCATAGTGCATTGCTTAACCCACTGGGCCACCAGGGAGGCCCAATATCTATCTATTGTTTTAACCCACTAAGTTTGGGGGTGATTTGCTAACCAAGAGTAGATAACTAATACAAGATACGCGTTTGTTTATGCACATACACAATATAGTTCTTTAAAAACGTGCCACTGGGAATGGAAACTTAAGATTCCTTAAGATCAGGATGGGAGATATACTTTTTACTGTATGACCTTTGGTCTATTTGAAGTACTGATTTTCATCAAATCTACAAACATGCAAATAATATTTTTAATATCCTCCATTAAACAATTATTCCGAAGGTCCATTTCTAAAATTCTCTTACGATTACTTTTTCTATATCTACAAATACTCACTACTCAAAGAAGCTTTTTCATACTATTTTTAACTTAGGCCTATGTCACATCACTTCACACACACAAAAAAAACTCTCTCCTTTTCAACCTTTTTTGGGAAGAAAAGAAAAATGCCCTCTTTTCAGCTCATCATCTGCCTCTCATGGTCTCACGCTGCTCCAGTCACACCAAGGGCTCCAGTTCCCCTGCTGGGCCTTTTGTTTACAGATTCTGTCCCTTAACTCATATCTTTTTGCAACTCAGATTATTTTCTTCCCGGATCCCTCTCCTAATTAATTTCAACACAAAATTCACGCCCCACTCCACACTCTTCCTCTGACACCCTCAGCACACCCTATCCCAACTCCACTCATTCTTGCTCCCCTGATGCAGCAGTTCTGTTCCTGGGACAAATCCCAGTCAAGCTGTCTCCTCCCTCCTTGAGGCTGTCCCTGTATTCGACACTTAGTCCCAGACAGGTCTTTGCTCACAGCATTGCCATGTTTGCCTTCTGGACCAACAGTGCGCTCCCTGGCAATGAGGGAACCAAACAGGCCTGTAGCTCTGCTCCAGTATGTAAAAGGACAGTGCCGAGGTAGAGGACAGATCGCTGTCTGTGTGTTCTCACTTGCGCACAAAATTGCATGACCACGCAGGTCTAGGAAACAACAGTGATGCAGTTTTTTTATTTTTTAAAGATTTATTTATGCATACAAGAGCTGGGATACAGGCCAGAGTAGTGGGAGGTGAGAGGATTCACCAGAGTCAGAGTGGGGAGCAGAACAGGCAGATTGACTGAAATACACTGCTGAGAGGAGCAGCAGGCGAGGCAGGAGAGGTCTGCTGCGTCATGTGGGTGGGTCCCCTCCTTGCCCCTGGATCGAACCCTGGCTGTGGATGCTTCACAGAGCTGCACTCAACCCGCTGCGCCAACAGGGAGGCTCAATGCAGCTTATTTAAAAAGGAAACAAGGAGTTTCTAAGGCCACAACTGGCTGGCTATCTCACCTCAGATAGTGTCCACAGTATCCAGAAGTTCCAACAAAAGGCCACTCATTCAAGATGGCCCTGTCCCATCAACGAGGGCCTGGAGCTCGTGGCACACTTGCGAGCAGTGGCCCAGACCCACTCACAGTGAGCAGTGCTCACAGATGGGCCTGCTGAAGGGACACCGCAGATGTCACAGCAACAGTCTGAAGGCCAGGCCGGACAGCACCAGATGCTAGACCAGACAGCAATAAAGGCAACAGCACCAAGAGACGGAGGAGGTGGGGAGATGGGGGAAGGGAACCTGTGGCCAGTGCCAGGCCAGCCACCAAGCCCTGCCCACTGGATGGGCTTCCGTGTAGCTGTCCTGTGGCGTCTATGTGTCACAGAGCAGGAGAGGGGCACCCCAGAACTCTTAATCCTGCTTTTTTAAAATGGGTTTTGCCATCTGCGGCATTAAGACAAACATATAAGGCTTTTAATGAAAAGGAACTTTGATACAATTAGGGAACAATATAGAAAGGACAAAGAACATAGTTATTAAGTCAAGCACTTAAAGTTACCCATCTCCTTGAGGGTAAAATTTTAGCTAAACAGGATCAGTTTAAAGCAAGGCCCAAAAGCCTGCCACACGTCTGAAGGACCTTTCAGTGGAGTCCCATAGAAAAGGGTCAGGAAGAGTCAGACAGATCCAGGAGGAAAAGACCAAAATCAAAATCAAGATAAAAGCTGCCATGTTAACCTCGCCACGGGTTTCTCACTCACATCTGTTTAAACCAGTTTAAGACTAAAAAGCAAGCGCAGTTTCTTCACATGTCCCTCTGCTCCACGTGCCTCCTCCAGGTCTCCTTGCTGCTCTTCGTTTTGCTTTCTTTTTTCTCCCTTCCTTCTGTCTTCCTATCTCCTCTCTCCAACATCTTCTTATCCCTACTCAGCTCCACCCACTTAGGGCGGAACTAGGATTCTGGAACTTCCCTGTTTCCTAGGGACCACCCTGTTACACGTGTAGCTGTCCTCTAGCCTCGCACAGCTGGGTGACCTGGGTGCTGCCCAGAGACAGTGCTCTGGGTGGCCTGCAGCAAACTCCCCACTGCTGTCACTGGACTCTAGGGCCCCGGCACTCAAATCCGTCTTGTACCAGAGGAGGGGCTGCCCACGAGCAGCAACCCCAGTGGCTGGCAGGACCACCCACCACCTCTGCCCTCTCAGAGCTGCGTGGCCAGCTATTGCAACAGCAGGATGGGAAACTGCCCCTGCTGCTGCCAGCTCCTGTCAGAGCTTTGCGCACCAGCTGCTGCTAGCATGAGCGCTGGAGATGGGGGAGGAACCCACCTCGGTTTCAGCCTCCAGGCACTGCAGCCCAGGTGGTAGGCAGCAGCAAAGCCAGTCAAGCCCCCGCCCCCCACCCCCCACCCCTGGGGCTTATGCTTATGTTCTTCCCCAGTTTCAGGAAGAGATGGAAAGCAAGAATGTGGAACTCAGGTGCAACATGCATTTTTCACTTCCAATTCCCAGTACATAAGCCTATCTAGAGCAAAGTGTTGGCATGTTTCTCCCAGATAATACTCACTTGCATCCCTGACATAAATTCACAAGAGATAGTTAAAGATGAACATGTGCATCATGTAGGACATACATACAGCATGCCGCAATTTACAAGTCTCCTTACTTATGTGGCTTAGACTATACGGACATTTTATTATTTTACTTGTCAAGGTCAGAGATGATACTGTTTTAGGACTTGTTAATTTAGCAACTCAGCCTCATCAGGGACCCAGATTCTTCCCATCTCTTTACCATCTTCAGCCAATAACACTTACAGTCACAAAGTGTCTCCCCCATGCCTGGAATCACACCAGAGGAAGAAGTGTTCCTTTCTTTATGAAAGCTTGTATGTTTCTTTTTTCTAAGATAGACAGGAAAACTTCCAAGAAGTCACTCCTTCTTGTATCACTGGCCAGAGGTGGGTTGATGCCCATTCCTAAAACAACCCACAGCAGGGGAGTACGATGACTATGATAGACCTATGTGGGGTACCCAGTGGACTAGGGAGCACATTATCTGAATGAGATCTGAGTTCTGCCAAACAGAAGGAAGGAGTGGATAATGTCAACATACTCTTCTATATTGTGAAGTCCTAAAAGTTCACTGACTTATTTTTTAAACTAAATTGCATCTATTATAATTAGAAAGCACTACATCACTCTTACACCTGGAGATCTATCTTTAAAATTATCACACATGTGACCTAAATCTGACTCAGAACACAAGAGTTTTGAAACTTTGAGCATTGCTATTATTAGTCTTATTATTTGGAAAGATATGATGGGTGAATGTGAGGGAGAACAAATGAGTGAGAAGAGTAAGGTAATGAAGGCTAGGAACACCCCAGGCCTGGCCAAGAGGCTGAGGTGGTGAATTTTCCCTCCTTTCCTAATATGTTACAGGGCAACCCTAATATAAAATGGGTTTGCCTGACTGGGTCCTTACCCGCATGCTTGAACGGCACTTATAATGCCCCAACTGCAGGCACAACACACAACAAAGGTTAATAAAGGGTTTTATTTACAAGGGAAGGAGAAATAGCGTAGTGAATAACACAAGGGGAAGAGAGGGATCCGCTCTTCGATAATGACCTTATGGGATTTGTAGTCCTTGGATCTTATAGGTCTGGAATGGGGGTCGAAGTCCATAACCTATTTGTATAATCCATTCAGGAGGGTCTTTCCCCCTAACAATAGGCAAGGACTCTTCCGTGAGTTTAAAGAATAGCATGTTATAGAATGGGAAACACAAGTCTTTCAAGTCATATTAATTTGATTTTAATCCTAGTTCCGTTACTTAAAAGCTCTTGAATCTGGACAATAACATTACATCTGAGGTGCTCCTTATGTGTAAGATAGAGATGATAATACTAACCTTGCATGTTTCTGAGTGGGTTAAGTGAGAATCGGGAATGAACGCACATGGCAGAATAGCTAGAACATAAGAATAAAATAGCAACCTCCTGTCATTGTAAAAACAAAGCAAATAGTATTAGAATAGCACGAAAACTGACAGATTGATCAATGGAACAGAAGATAGTCTGTAATATCTGTCTTTACAAGGGGACTTAATATAAAACAAAGGTATCACAACAAATCATAGGGGAAAGGATGAATCGTTCAACATATGGTGTTGGGAAAATTCACTCATGAAGAAAAAGAAAACCCATTTCTTATCTGAAATCACACAAATCAATCAATGTAATTTATGACATCATAAAAAAGATAAAAATCATATCAATACATATAGAGAAAGCATTTGATAACATTTGACCTCCATTTATGATAAACACTCAGAAATGGAAATAGAATGAACATATTTCAACATAATAAAAGTCATATGTGATGAACCCAGACCTAATGCCATCAATGGTGAAAAACTGAAAGTTTTTCTTCTAAGGTCAGATATAAGACAAAGATGTCCACTTTTTTTTTTTTAAAGATTTGTTTATTTATGCATACAAGCACTAAGGTAGAGGCCAGAGGTGCAGGTGGTGAGAGGATCCACCAGAGACAGAGTGGGGAACCGAATCGGCAGATTAACTGAAATACAGGGGAGCAGTGGGCAGGGCAGGAGAGGTCTGCTGTGCCATGTGGGTCCCCTCCCTGGCCGGCAGCAGGGATTGAACTTGCTTTGCAGCAGCTGTGGTTTGCTTCATAGTGCATTGCTTAACCCACTGCGCCAGCAGGGAGGCCTCAGGATGTCCACTTTCACCACTACTATTCAACATAGTATTGGAAGTCCTACCCAGAACATTCAGACAAGAAAAATAAAAGGTTTCCAAATTGGGAGAGAAGACAATATTGTATTATACACAGATAGGAAACCCTAAAGACATTTGAAAAAAATTTAGAAACAATAAATCAGTGCAATGAAATGGAAGAATACAAAATCAATATTCAAAAATTGTCTGTGTTCCCCTATAGGGAAACAGTGAACCAGAAGAGAAAGAAATCAAGAACACAGTTCCACGTACTGTCTCATCAGAAAGAATTAATAGTAATAAACTTTAAAACAGGAAGTGAATGACCAGTGCAGTGAAAACTATTAGGCATTGTTAAAAGAAATAGAAGATAGAAAGAGATGGAGACAACAGTCCTTGCTCACAGATTGGAAGACTTAACATTGTTAAAATGGCCACCCTAGATAAAGCAAAATACAGATTCAATGCAATTCCTATCAAAGTTTCAACAAAATTCTTCAAAGAAACAGAGCAAACATTACTCAAATAGTGCAGCACTATTTATAACCAGGGTGTGGAAACAACATAAGTGCCTAATTACAAATGAATAAATTAAGAAGCCATGGTATATAATACATAATGAAATGCTAATCAACTCAACTATTTAAAAAAAGGAAAAAAAAAAACATGAAACCCTACCATTTGCAACATGAATGCAACTGGAGAGGAATATGATAAGCAAAATCAGTCAAAAGAAGGACAACTATTGTATGGTTCCATTTGTGTGTGAAATACTGAGAAACAAAACAAAGGAAGAGACAAAGCTAAACCAAAACAAACCCTAGAAATCTGACCATAGAATTGAGCTACCAGATAGGGAGGGAAATGGAGAAGCAAAGTAGAGAGGGAACAATGTGTTATGGTGGAAAACTATTGGTGCTTTGGCAGTGGATGTGGAGTGGTGACAACTCTCTGAGGAGGTATGATGCCGTGTTTCTGAATCACATACCAATTATAAACCAATGTTACCTCAATTTAAAAAATCCCTTTTCACTTTTCAAATTAGCAGAATAGTTTTCAAGGTGAATGAAAGATCTAATTGTCTAAGGGAAACTTGGAAGAAACTTTAGTAGGGTCTCTTTGTGACCTTAGAAGTTGGAAATCACAAACACAAGACAAAAGTTGATGTATTTGATTACATAAAATATTACAGTCATCATAGATCAAAATACTAGATCATCATAGATTATCAACAAAAGTCATCAGAGATCAAAACAGAATAGTAAAAGGCATGTGTATTGTCTAAAAGTTAGATGTTAATACCTAGAATACACAGGAAATGCAAATTATCAAGAAAAGAAAGCAACTTTACCCCAAAAATGGGTGAAGGAAATGAACAGGCAACTTAAAAAGAGGAAGGCCAATCCACCAACCATATAAAGTGTGGAAATGTGGTATCCCTAGAGCTGTTGTTTTTTTTTTAAGATTGATTTATTTATGCACACAAGAGCTCGGAACAGGCCAGAGTCACAGGAGGTGAGAGGATTCACCAGAGACAGAGCAAGGAGCAGAACAGGCAGTTAGAGAGAAAACCACTGCTGAGGGGAGCACGGGCAAGGCAGGAGGGGTTTGTTGCGCCATGTGGGTCCTCTCCCTGGCTGGGGATCAAACTCGTGCTGCTGTGCATCAGATGCCTCACGGTGTAGTGCTCAACCCGCTGCGCCACCAGAGAGGCCCCTAACCTTGGAGTTATTTTAAAACAGGAAGAGAAAAGGCACTGCAAAAGAAAAAAAGAAACAGTCATTTTACTGGGCCAAACACTTGGAATGAGCCAAACTATTAACATTCCAAGAAGCCAATAAAAGTTGACGATCCCGTTTGAAAGGACCGATAAAATTTTACCTACTTTGACTTTGTGAGCCCTCCACCTGACCACTTTACCTCATGACCCCTTATCCTGACAACCACCTCTTCTATGAATTCCTCTTTTTTCTATGAACCCACTGACCTGCGTTCCTCCGTGGGTCTCATTTTGAGTTTCTTTTTTTTTTTTTAAAGATTTATTTATTTATGCACACAAGCACTGGGATATAGGCCAGAGGTGTGGGGGGGTGAGAGGATTCACCACAGAGAGCTGGGAGCAGAACAGGCAGATCAACAGAAGCACACTGCTGAGGGGAGCAGGGGAGCAGCAGGCACAGCAGGAGAGGTCTGCCACGCCACGTGGATCCCCCCTCCCCCCAACCTCCCTCCCTCTTTCCCTCCCTCCCTCTTTCCCTCCTTCCCCCCTTCCCCCCCTCCCCCCCACCGGCAGCAGGGACCAAACTCGTGCTGCAGTGGCTGCGGTTACCCCCACAGTGCGCTACTCAACCCACCAGGGAGTCCCTCATTTTGAGTTTCTAACCTGTACTCCCAAAAGAGCAATTCTTTGGTCTCAAATAAATGCACTTTGCCTTTTTAATGGCCTTTTGAATTTTTAAATTAAGAGAAAAAATACTTTATTTCATTCATAATCCTAAAGAAATCCTAATTAAATATCATGTTAGCTCTATTCTGGAAAATAGAGTGGTTCATCTATTCTGGAAAATAGAGTGTCATGCTCAGGTTAAGTATATTCTTGGTGGAGCAATTCCACCTCTGAGTCTATATCTCAAAAATATTCTCACTCAAATCCATAAGGAGGCATTATTTATGATTAATAGAGAGCTAAAGAAAATTGGGTATACATCATTTGAAGAGACGATTGCTAAAGTGGTAGATAAACAGTATGGAGAATTCTGTAGAACAGTTAAAAAGAATGAATTAGAACTACAGATAACATAAATAGATCTCAAAGGCATAGGCTGAAGGAAAAGAAAAGGAACAGATTGAGCATATAATACAGTAGCATTCCATGAAAAATTCATGTACACTATAATAAGCATTTTGCAAGAAACAAAAAATATATACATTAAACACATTCTAATAGTTATTATCTTTGAGGTAAATGTTAAAGGGGAACAGATAAAGGAAGAGGATATAATAAATGATTAAATCAATCAATCAATCACAAGAAGAGCCCAGACAGGCTCAACAATAACAATATGCTCTGAAATGAGAAGTGTGATTATTTGAAGCCTCTGCATCTGAGATTCAGGAAGGAAAACAGATATGATAGCTCCTTTACCTCATCCATCCCTCCCTGTACTAGACTTCCTTTTCATCATAAAACATTAAAGAATTGCCAACTTCAGAAATAACAAGAACCAAAGCAGAGGGACAAAGTCTTACTTAAGGCTCACATTTTGATGTAAGGGCCACTCACATTGATGGTAAATTTAATAAAATGTGACATGTCAACATCCTGTGCATTTTTGCCGGAATCCAAGGGCATCAGGCATAGGAACTGGATGTTCATTGTAAAGCAGTCCACAGCTCCAGTTGGCCCTCAGTAGTCACAGGGGAGTGGTTGCAGAACCCTGCAGATACCCAAATCCGTAGATGCTCAAGTCCCTTTTATAAGTGATGTAGTATTTGCATGTAACCTCTGCACATCCTCATATAGACCTTAAATTGCCTCTAGCTTATTCAAAACACCTAGTACAATGTATATAACATTTGTTATACTGTATTTTTTAGGCAATAATGACAAGAAAACATGACTGTATGTGTTCAGTAACCATGCAACCAACACTGGCCTCATATAATACAATTCGTTGAATCCATGGATATGGTAGCTAAAGATAGTGCTGATTTGTATCCTGTTTTCCTAGCACTGGCTTGGGTGGAATTGTCAGTTACCTTCATGAAGATGGCCATGATTCACCCCATGCTGAGCTGAACTTTCAGTAATGGAGAGAAGGACTCTGAGAAGACCACACCTCAGCTCTTCATAAACTTCCAGACCTAGAAGTTTATTCAGAGACTCTGGTTTACCATCTCCAGGCCCAAGGCCACCTTGCAAACAAAATGCCTTGACCATTATCCTCTGTGACATAATTTTCTAAAATTTCTATGAATTTTATTCTGAGGTCATTTACCAAAATAAAGCATTCTTGCATTCTTTCATTAACCTATTCCAGTGGCTATATTTTGTGATATATCACTTCAACAAATTTATCCACTTAACTATAGCTAAACTTTGGAAAGTCATATTAGAGCTATATATTTGGCTATATATTAGAGCTATATATATATCTCCAGAGAGATATAAATGGTAAAGCAAATATACTTTTAATGGTTTTCTTTCTTAGTTATTATTTGTTTCTGATTTAAGAAATGTACCTGTTGTTAGAGGTTGAATATTTATGTCCTACCAAAATGTTAATGTTCATTTTCTTTTAAAGATTTTATTTATTTATGCATACAAGAGATACAGTAGGGAGCAGAAGAGGCAGATCCAATGAAGTATACACTGCTGAGGGGAGCAACTGGCAGTGCAGGAGAGGTCTGCTGCTGTCCCTTCCCTGGCCAGGGATGGAACTCCTGCTGCAGTGATTGTGGAAGCTCCACAGTGTGGCGCTCAACCCCTTGCGCCACCAGGGAGGCCCTTAATGTTCATTTTCTATCTCAAGTTTATAGCACTAGGAGGTGGAGTTTTGGAGAGATAATCAGGTCATGAGAATAGATCTACTGAGCTAATCTAAGAGTTTGTCTCGTTCTGCCATGTGAAGGCACGGTGAGAAGAGAGATGTTTATGCACCAGAAAGCAGTGAGTCTGCTCCATACACCATATTTGTCAACACCTTGATCTTTGACTTTCCCAGCCTCTAAAACTGTGAGAAATAAACACTTACTGAAGTCACTCAGTTTATGGTGTTTCTGTAGTAGCTGTCTAAATAGACTAAGACACCTACAATGCTTTTTTTTTCTGTTTAGAACTGAGCATTTTCATTCTGATTTTAAACACAAAAGAAGTCCTTGGTTTTTGAGAAATGAGGTGCTGGTGAGGGTGAGTGTTTTTTTTTAACCACTAGAGGGCACACTGCACTGGGTGACCCACCTGTCCCCACTCATCTGTACAAGTTAAATGTGTATTTCAGGAGAATGTCAAAAAATGAGAAGCAATAAGAGTACTTTAATTCTACAGTGAAAATGTTTTAAAATAAACCTTTCATTAGCAATAAGTGGTTAAATATGGATAAAAGAAAACAAAGGGGAAAAGATCAAAATCCTTAAAAACTATAAATTGGTAAATCTAGATATTTATTTTTCTTTTTTTAAAATGTAGATAATATACATATATTTTATTTATTTATTTATTTATTTATTCATTCATTCATTTATGCACACAAGCACTGGGGTACAGGCCAGAGGTGCAGGAGGTGAGAGGAGGTGAAAGGAGGTGAGTGGGGAGCAGAACAGGCAGGTCGACTAAAACACACTGCTGAGGGGAGCAGCGGGAGAGGCAGAATAGGTCTGCTGTGCCATGTAAGTCAGCTCCCTGGCTGGCAACAGGGATTGAACTTGTGCTGCAGTGGTTGTGGCTTGCTTCCTTAACACACTGTGCCACCAATGAGGCTCCTAAGGCCAGATATTTAACTTGACAATCAAATAAATAAGTACATACAATTTCTCTTCACTTTCTAAGTGGAAAGTCGATAAGTTTAGCTCTCTATGAAGCAAAAAAAAAAAAAGAGTTGATTATCAGAGAAGACTTAAAATATGAAGTGGAGGCAACAGAAGTTGGAGGGGGGGCGGGGGTAGAAATTGCCTACTTAAGTAAAAGTCATTAGATGTTATATTTAGTTTATTGGATTAAAAATACATGCATATCATATACTTTTTACATTTTTATTTTAAATTTCCTTTTATTTAACTAAGTGTAAATTTTGTATATTACATTAACAATAGGAAAGTACTAATACTGATGTATTTATAGAAGAGGAAACAAAATTACTTAAAAATGTTTTCTCTTATAGCTTTAGTCCCTCTCCGTGTTCTTATATCATAAAAATTTTAAAGAGGTTGCAACACTATTTACAATAGTTAAAATATGGAAACAACCTAAACACCCAAAAACCAATGACTAGATCAAGGAGATGTGGTATAGCTATACAACTACTCAACAATGGAAAAGACAAACTTATGCCAATTGCAGCAATATGGATGGAGCCGGAAGGGGTTATACTCATTGAAATAAATGAGAAGGAAAAAGAAAACTATTGGATGGTTTCACTTATAGGAGAAACATAGGGAAAACACATAAGGGGTCAGAAAAAAAAAGACAAAACTAGCAGTCAAATAAAAACTCGGACATTCAGCAGGGGAGGGACGAGAACAAGTCTATGGTAATGGTTCATGGGTGTCTTGGTTGTGGTAATTTTATGGGGACATTACTGGAAAGGAGAAATCAAACATTGTACAAAAATGAACAACAATGTAAAAACATATAAGTGAAATTCAAAAATAAAAAAATAAACTCAGTTACTAGCTAGGAAAAAAATGTTCAAAGAGGTACAATGTATAGTATACAGTGAGATAGTGTTCAGTGAGGGAAAGGTCTTTCAGGGCCTCCCTGGTGCCTTAGGGGTTAAGTCTCAGCACTAGCATTAAAATGACTTTAATTTGAGCCCTTGCCAGGGGCTAACACACCAGGCACTAACACACCAGGCACAGCAGATCTCTCTTGTTTCGCCTGCTGTTCCCCTTAGTTGAGTATTTCAGTAAATCTGCCTGCTCTTGTTCTCCATTCTGTCTTTGGTGAATCCTCTCACAATTCCCTCACCCCTCCTCTTGCCTACATCTCAATTCTTCTATGCAAAAATAAACAAATAAGTTTTTTAAGAAAAGAAGGATAAGGTCTTCCTTCTGCCAATACACAGTTCCCTTTCTTGAACGCCACTACTCTTACTAGTTTCACATTTATCCTTCAAAAAAAATCTATAAATTTATAGACATAACTAAACAAATATACTGAGCTTATTTCCCCCACAGAAATGACATTGTTCTCACTTTGTTTCATTTTTAAACCTAATATAGCTTGGAGATCTTTTCATACCAATCTGTCTTATTTCTGCCTTATTTTTAGTGGCCGCCTGCTATGGAAGTTATTATTTTATAATTCTATTGGAATAACACTCAAGATTTTTTTCATCTATTAGTAGAGAATAACAGACATTTAAGCCATTCCCAATCCTTTAGGTTTTTTCTTTTTCCAAAGTCATTCTTTATAAAAAAATTACAATATTTTCCCCTTTTTTCATTATCAGGAAATTTGAAATATACTAGAAACAGTAAATGGAGGAATTGATTTATTTGATTAATGGATACCAAATTATTATGGTTAAGTTTATTGTTTTAGACCACAGTTCCATGGAGCCATTGATAAATGTAATTGCTTTTGCTAGAATATTCGTGAAGCCCATGGTTCAGAAAGCTGGTAATGGAACATGCTGTTCCACTGCTTTTAATGAGCATACTCCACTGAGTAGTAGAAAAGCAAAGAAAATAATTTATGAATGTGTGTGTACTCAGGAGACTAAGGTAATTTTTAAATCTCCTTACAGTCTCAGAACATGTCAAAAAGGTGTTCTTAAATCTCATTTCCTATTCCTATAAATTTTTCTCTATAGATCTTTTTTTTAAATTTAAAAAAGAAATCTGAGGAATAGTGCTTTTAAATTCTGAAACAATGTGAGATATATGGAGCTATTGGGATTTTAACAGATCTTCTGTGGCATGGAGGCCTTAATTTAGGTGATATGTTTTGGCAGTTACAGGGTTTTACCTTCTTTATGAAGTAAAATAGTTCAAAACTGACAAAGTAATATGATGATAATAAATATATCACTTTGTTGATTCAGGTCATATCCACATTTGTAAAGTTAAATAATATTTACAAAAGCATTGAGCTTTCCACTCAAGGATAATAGATACTCTAGAAGTTATATCAAATGTTAGCTCTTACATGTACCCTTTCTCATCTTTCTCTGCCCTTATATAAATCTATGTAAATCAATGCATGCATATAGAAAACAGTTTTTTCTCTCTTATTTAACATCATGAAATTAAAGGTTTCTATTTCAGTCATGTAGACTAAACATATACATTCACTTCCTGTTGTTTCAGAAACTATAACTAGATAAATTTCTTTAAAGGCAGTGGGGGGACCTCCCCTGGTGGCGCAGTGGGTTGGGCAACGCACTGTGAAGCAAACCGCAGCCACTGCAGCGCGAGTTCGATCCCTGCTGCCGGCCAGGGGGGGACACCCACATGGTGCAGCAGACCTCTCCTGCTGTGCCCGCTGCTGCCCTCAGCAGTGTACTTCTGTTGATCTGCCTGTTCTGCTCCCCGCTCTCTGTGGTGAATCCTCTCACCCCCCACACCTCTGGCCTGTGCCCCAGTGCTTGTATGCATAAATAAAAAATAAATCTAAAAAAAAAATAAATAAAGGCAGTGGGCAGGGAGGTAGGTGCTAAAATTAAAACAACACAGTGAAGGGCCTCCCTGGTGGCACAGTGGGTTAAGCAAACTGCAGCCATTGCAGCACAGCACAAGTTCAATCCCTGCCACCGGCCAGGGAGGGGACCCACATGGCACAGCAGACCTCTCCTGCCTCGCCCACTGCTCCCCTCAGCAGTGTATTTCAGTTGATCTGCCTGTTCTGCTCTCCACTCTGTCTCTGGTGAATCCTCTGACCTCTTGTGACTCTAGCCTGTACCCCAGCTCTTATATGCATAAATAAATAAATCTTTTTTTTAAAAAATCTGTATCTCTAAATAGAAACTTCTCCAAAGAAGACATACATATGGCCAACAGCCAAATGAAGAAAATGCTCATCATCACTTAAAATTAAGGAAAAGCAAGTCAAAATCACAATGAAATATCTCACATCTGTGAGAACCGCTTACAACAAAAAGACTAACAAATTGTTGGTGAAGATGTGAAGGAAAAAGAACCTTAGCATGGTGCTGGTGGGAACATAAATTGGTACAACATTTTGGAAAACAGTATGAAGCTTCTTCAAAAAAAGATCTCTATGATTCAGCAGTCCCACTTTTGGGTATTTATTTGAAGAGTATGAAATTATTAACTCCAACATTTATAAACACCCTAATGCTTATTGCAACATTATGTACAACAGCTAAGATATGAAAACAACCTGTGTCCAATAATAGATGATTGGATAAAGAAGATATGGCACATATACAAAATGAAATTCTATTCAACTACAAAAAAAATCAAATTTTGCATTTGCAACAAAATGGACAGAATTCAAAGAGATTATGAAAAGTAAAATAAGTCAGAAGGGCAAAGATTGGATAATTTCATTTACATGTGAAACGAAAGGAAATAAACAATATTAGCTGATAAAACAAAATGAAAACAGAACTGAGTTTACCAGAGGGGAGCATGATAGAGTAAGAGCAAGGATGGAAGTGTCTGATAGATGGTTTATTATTTTTTTAATTTTTATTTTTTTATTTTTATTTATGCAGGCAAGAACTGGGATGTAGGCCAGATGTGCGGGGGTGAGAGGATTCACCAGAGACAGAGTGGTAAGCAAACAGGAAGATTTACTGAAATACACTGCTGAGGGGAGCAGTGGGCAAGACAGGAGAGGTCTGCTGAGCCATGTGGGTTGGCTCCCTGGCCGGGGATGGAACTGGTGCTGCTGTGGCTGTAGATAGCTTCATAGTGCAGCAACTTAACCCCTTGTGCCAACAGGGAGGCCTTAGTGTATTATTTTTTAATTTAAAAAAATCAAAGCAAATTTTTAAAAAGGTGAAATGTCTCCAAGTGTCAGTGTGCCTAACTAATTCCTCTTATGAAGCAGGAAATGATCACATATGTATTTAAAATTACTCTATTTAAAGTGACAGCCTGTACCATATCAGGTTTTTGAGGTTGGCTTTATAGCCCTGGGGATTCCCCCCAGCAGGGCCATGGAAGCTAGTTTACCTTACTTGCAACTCACTAGTGTTTCCAGAGAAGCAAAAATCAAATGTAATAAAAGCAAAGAGAAGCCAGCACACCCCAGCCCAGGGCCAACCCATAACCCTAACAAACCAGACCGCTCCTGCTGAGCCTGCTGTTCCCCTCAGCAGTGTACTTCCGTTGATCTCCCTGTTCTGCTCCCAGCTCTCTGTGGTGAATCCTCTCACCCCCCAACACCTCTGGCCTGTACCCCAGTGCTTGTATGCATAAATAAATAAAATCTTAAAAAAAAAAGTTCGCTATCATTGTAATTTATATCTCCCTAGCCTAGTCCAGTTGAATCTATTTGGAGTTCTTCATTTGTAAACTGATTATTTCTATTCTTTGCCCATTTTGCTTTTTCTATTTTCTTATCGGATTGGGGGAATTCTTTGTATTTTAAAGATACTAATTTCTTGTCTGTCCTGTATTGACTTTGATTACCATTTTGACTTTTTGCGAGACAGAATTTCCTAATATTGATGTTAATTGAACTCATCATATTTTTCTGTAAGTGCTTTATGCATTTCATATAGATAAGCAAATTGATGAGTAGTGAATTTAAAGAATCAGCAAAGTTTACACAGCTGCTAAGATGTGAATCTCCTGATTTTAATAACTGTATCTTTAATTTACCACCCAATAATATGATGTTGCTGATTGTAATTCATAGTCTTTCATAGGTCTAGGTAGATCCTTCTGTTCCATTTATTAATGGAATTAATAAACTTGGAATTTTTATTAGAAAACCTACTTAAATATCATTTTTTCAATCCATTGTCACCATCACATAATTTTAAAATTTCATTTGTTAATACATTTCCAGTGTTACAAATCATCACAATCCTAGTAAAAGCCCTATATGATTTTTCTTATGCTTCTTAAGACATGTCAAGACCATAGAAAAATACAGAAAGTTCTTTGGTTCACTGTATCATTTTACAATACCTACTACAAAATACATAACATAAAAGGCATCTAACAATTTCCTTATGAAGATAAGCAATTCCGATAAAATATTAACAAATTAAATATAGCTCTGTGTTAAAATAAATGAGTATATTAAAACATAATTAGAAGACTTAGAAGATGTAATAATAAAAACCTTGAGTAAAAAATTTGAAAATGTGGCGCTATTAAAAATCAATAATACTGAAGGCCCTCCCTGGTGGCGCAGTGGGTTAAGCAACGAACTATGAAGCAAAGTGCAGCCACTGCAGCAGAAGGTCGATCCCTGCCGCCACCCAGGGAGCTGACCCACATGGTGCAGCAGACCTCTCCTGCCTTACCTGCTGCTCCCCTCAGCAGTGTGTTTCAGTCGATCTACCTGTTCGGTTCCCCACTGTCTCTGGTGGATCCTCTCACCTACCCTGCCCCCCGCACTTCTGGCCTATACCCCAGTTCTTTTTTTTTTTTTTTTAAAGATTTATTTATTTATGCACACAAGCACTGGGGTACAGGCCAGAGGTGTGGGGGGCTGAGAGGATTCACCACAGAGAGCGGGGA
>JAGFMF010011830.1:19658399-19709657 GCA_019455555.1 Galemys pyrenaicus
GCTGAGGGGAGCAGCGGGCACAGCAGGAGAGGTCTGCCGTGCCATGTGGGTCCCCTCCCTGGCCGGCAGCAGGAATCGAACTCGTGCTGCAGTGGCTGCAGTTTGCTTCATAGTGTATTGCTTAACCCACTGCGCCACCAGGGAGGCCCCTATACCCCAGTTCTTGTGTGAATAAAGAAATAAATCTTATTTAAAAAAATCAATAATACTGAAAAGCAACAGCTTTCTATATACTAATAACTACCAATTAGAAATGGAAATTTTAAAAAAATAGAATTTTTGGGAAAGAAGTATTTTCAGTGTTATTTGGGGATTTCTGAAACATAATCTTGAGTGGAAAGTCAACATGGGTGGAACCCAGTCTGTTGTCTAATGATTAATTCATGCAAGACCGTTTGAAGATAGAGCGCTGGGAGCATCGCTGACTCATCAGATCTTCATTCCCTCAAGAGGGCCAAGGGCAGAGTCGAATTAAATACAATCCTGTAGTTTCCCTGAACATGACTGACTGAGCTGCATTTCACAGGAGAGTTTCTGGACTTAATTTCCTTGTGTTCAGGTTTGACTTTTCATGAAGGCACGCGGATAGGTACTTATGTTGGTTAAATGTTGTGCTCTCATTGTTAACGATTAAAAAAAAAAGCTCCATGCATGGCTTGGATACCAAGTTCCCTGTAGAGAAAAAATGGGGTTCTCTCATTCATTGGAAGTGTCTTACTTTTAGAAATGCATTCACTCATATATGAACTCAACAAATATTTCTCGCACACCAGGTCCCGTGCCGGTGGTAGAGACAGAGTGGCAGCACAACTGGATAGGACTTGCCCCCACAGAGCATACACAAAAGCAGACTGGGGATGGGGCTGTGCAGAAATTGTGATAGACTCATCGCTGTCCTTTGGAACAACAAAGTAGAGTGCACCTGGTAAGTGAAAAATTGGCTCTCTCCACTCCCAGTGTATTCCAATTCCAATACTCACTCCCAAGGACCCTTTTCCAGTTCAGTCTGTGTCCTGCTCCCTTCAACAGCGCTGGGCACACATTTCTCAATAGACAGAGAAGCAGCACTTCCTTTCTGCCTTCTTGCTGGGGCTGAGATCAGCCTTGGGCAGATGCCAGCCTGAGTCAGCATGCCCAGATAGACTCTCACCTGTCTCCAGACAGGTCTTGCTACAGCCTTCATGCCTATGTGTGTGGATCCAGGTTGAGGGCAAAGGTGGGGCATATTCCTGTAGATGTATGTGTGTGCCATTTGGAATTTGTCATTCTGGTCCACCACCAACCTTTCCAAGTCCTGAACATGAGACCAAACTCAGACCCCTCCACCAGCTCCCCGTAGATTGCCTTCATGTCAGCTGCTCATGTCAGCTACAGGCATGCTCCCCAACCTGTGGTTTATGCACTCCCCTCTTTAATTCAACTGGAGGTAGTATCTGGATACAGTGACCTCTCCTGAGGCTGACTGCCTGCCTGCAGCACCTCGTGCCTGTCCACATGTGTGTTCTCCCCACACCAACTTCTTTACAGCTCTTTCACATGAAGCTGTTCCCCTAACACGTAGCATATCACACTGCATGCACCTAGATGAATCCACTCCATTACTGAGTTCTAAAGCTCATGTTTTATATCTCAATAGCCTTTATCTAAAATCACTACTAAAAGATAAACACTCTTGTACCATCTTAAGTCAGAGTTTGAAGTATTTGTGCCTGGGTTTTGTTGTTCCTTGAGTAAAAAGTAGGAGGGCTAGGGATAGGAATAACAGTAATAGCTACCTTTAATTGATACCCAGTCTGACTCTGTCATCAATTATTTATACATCAATCTGCACAACAACCTTGCAAGAAAACGTTATGGTTCCTCGTTGCAAATCAGAAATGTTCACCAACTTGCTTGAGGTCACACAACTGGTATGTGACAAAGCCAGACTTGAAGCCCAGGTTGACCTAACTCAAAAGCCAGGGCTCTTTCAACCACCTCATACTGTGCACCTTCACATCTCAGAGAAAGCACAGGCTAGGCATCAGAAAGCAGCTGTATGGTCTTGCAGTTGACTGCTTCTCTGGGTTCTGATTTCCTCATCTGTCAAAGAACTTGAACTCTGGGCTTCCCTGGTGGCAGCAGGGGTTAAAGTCAAGGCACTATAAAGCTATTGTCAGCCACTGCATCATGAGTTCCATCCCCTGCCAGGGAGCTAACTCATGTGGCACAGCAGACCTCTCCTGTCTCTCCTGCTGCTCCCCTCAGCAGTGTATTTCAGTGGATCCACCTGTTCTGCTCCCCACTCTGTCTCTAGTGAATCCTCTCACCCACCACATCGTGGCCTACACCCCAGTTCTTAAAGGCAAAAATAAATAAATAAAAAGAAAGGTTAAAAAAAGAAAGAAACTGAATTGGACTTGAGAAGTGTCTCACAAGGAAGGAATAGAAGGGGTAGGGAAATGGCCAGAAGGGTCATTGCTCTCATTTCCCATCACCCAGGCCCCCTGACAGAGAGTGGTAGACGACAATAGCATGATTCCAGGCAGCTATCCATTTATAGGGAAGAAAACAGAACAGACCAAGGGTGGTCACCACATGAACTTTCCTCCCTTGTCAAGCACAGGACTCCTTATTTCTTAGAAAGTAAATCTTTTCTGATAAATTGCTCAGCTGGCAATTAAAAACCCTATATTATAAATACCGCCCCAAGGGCTGCCCTGTTGGTACAAGGGGTTAAGGCGCAGCGCTATAAAGCTATTGGCAGCCACTGAAGCACAAGTTTGATCCCTGGGCAGGGAGTTGATCTACATGGCACAACAGACCTCTCCTGGTTCACCCACTGCTCCCTTCAGCAGTGTGTTTCAGTCAATCTGCCTGTTCTGCTCCCCACTCTGTCTCTGGTGAGTCCTCTCACCAACCCCCTCCCCCCCCACACACACACACCTCTGGCCTGTACTCCAGTTCTTGTATGAATAAATAAATAAATCTTTAAAATAAATAAATAACATCCCAAACAATGTAGGGCAAGTACTGGTGGAAATGTTACACCTCATCACCTTGGGTACAAAATTGGGGGTATGAGATCTTCTTGGGACACAATTTAAATTTGCAGAAAGGAATGGAAGAGATACATCCAATGTCATTTTTATACACAGGGTTAATTAATATCTCTGGCTTTGTCATCAATGAAGACATGCAGAATGCAAATTAGAGGAAGTGGTGCAAGTGAACTAACTAACACCCTCCCCTCGAAGATCAGGCAAAAAGGGACATCTTTTTCTTTGCCCTGGAACTACCACCAGGTGCAATCCCACATGTCATCAAACACATATATAATCATCCCTCTTGAAAATATAAGAGAATCCTAAGTTAAGCATATTAGATGAAATTGAATCCAAACTCAAACTGGAAGACATTTAAAATTCAGCTTCAGTCCATCATTTATTGGTGGCAAAATCAAATCTTCCTCCACCTTTCACAAACTCACTCTTCCCAGAGCTGTTTTCCATCCTGATTGTCTGCAGCCAGCACTGGACTGGCCTCTGCCTTCAGACTCCATTCTACAAGGTGTGTGTTTTGGGGTGGGTGGGGGGGAGTCTTGGGGAAGGCAGAGAAAGGGACTGGAGAGGATGGGGCAGCACTTGCAGCAGCTGCCACATCTAGGAGAAAGCACATGGAGAAGGCTTTCGACAAACCTGATAATGGTATTGACTGCTCCCACTGTTCTTCCCCAGTGGGTTTGAACTTGGGGCTAGGTGTGGGCTGGTGAGAAAGGTCACCTCAGACGTTAGTGCTGGGATGAGAATGAGGAAGGCCTCTGCATAAACCAGCTTTCTCTATAGGTGCATTCTTGGTTGCACTCTTTCCAGCAATCCTAAATACTCTTGTGACATTTGCAAAACTGCAAGCATTTTAAAACAGACTTGCAGGAAGAATATCTGTTCAGTTCTAAAAGCTCAGGTCATAGGCAAAGAGAGTATAAATTTGTATACCTTTATGGCATTACATCCACACTGACATTTGTTTCTTTCTCTCTCAGATAAGGTTAAACCATGATGAGACAGCATCCTCAACAGTCTCTGCTGAGCTGCAGGGGTGCTAAATGAAACTATTAATAGAAGAGATTTGAGGAATTCTCTTTGATACAAAGCACTTTGTTAGAATTGACCTTTAAATTCAAATCCAAGTTTTGTACCTCTTTCCTATCAGAATCGTCCATGTTAAATGTTGTTTCTTTCCAGATAAATTACTGGCTTACCAAGTGGCCAAGTCTCCTTCTGCAAGCTCAGCTGAATGGGGGTGGGGGTGGGTTACTCATCATTTTGGGGTTTACTGTTAATATAGCAATAGCTTCTAAAGTGCAGAAACCACTGCCCTAGTCACTGAGGTTCACAGCCAACAGCTTTCGTGCTTTCTATTTTTGGTTAAGCTTTTCTGGGTTGTTGAGGTCAGTTAGAGAAGAGTCTGCCTGAGCGCAAGCAACACAAATATTCTAAGTTGAGTCTAACTCTGTGCTTAGAAAGCCTCGGGGGAGGGGTATTTTTAAACATTCCACAGAAGTCTATTAGGTGTCTAGTACAGGCAACGCATTTGGAAAGGTGCCCTGGGTGAGCATCGAGCAAAGTCTTAACCTCACAGAGCTTCTATTTCAGTAGGTGAGAGAGAATGAATGAATTCATGTAAAAATATATGTATTTTTATAATGTCAAGATAGTGATGATAGGAAGAAAACACAGACTGAGGAGGCAGAGAGTAACACAGTTTGTCTTAGATAGGGCAAGTGGCAAAGTTGTCCAAGAGGTCTAAGCCCAGAGTGGAGAACTGGAAGAGGGGAGACTGTCAGGGAGGAAAGCACTTGAGGCAGAGGAAGCAGAGAGAAAGAGTAAGTGCAAGGGCCCACAGGCAGCTGTCAGCGCCTCCTCTGGAAGACAAACCTGGGCTCAGAGCATGGCCTGGTACAAATCATGGGCCTCTATCAGACCCCCTGCCTCCTCAGCCAGGGCCCTGCACAGGGAGAGTCCAAGTAATCAAAGCTTCTCCTAGTGGCACATGCTTAGGATTTAGGAGAACAGGAGGAAGGTAATACAGTTGGAAAGGAGAGAGGATACCTATGTGATGGTGCATGGGTGAAGTGGTGATGGGAATTTTGCAGGGACTACCCCATTGTCTGGGGAATTGTTACTGCCATCACTAGGGAGGCTAAGGTAGAATTTGAAAACCACATCAGCCCTAATGACAAGAATATTCCAATTTGGAAACTTCAGGCTGGCTATTTCCAAGTCTCTCTTGCACAGAGAAAGTTTCTCCACCCTCCCCCTTTAATTCCTTTCTGTGTAATATTTTACCTGTGCTCTTCTGAGACAAGACATTTTGTGCAGCAGAGTTCAAAGAGCCTTGGCATGAGCGTAAAATCACTAATATTTTTTAAATTACAAAACGACCCACATAAAAAAGACTTTCCTCATCCCTTTGTCCATCTTTATGCTCCACCTTTATGATTTTCATTTTCATTTTCTTGCTGGATTGCTTAAAATGCTTTACAAATCTATTACCTTGACCAGTTCACCTCCAAGGACTCAGTATTATTTAAATTTTTCTTAATAACTTGAGAAAACAAAGTGTTGTGCTATTTGTGTTAATGTGTTCCAGAGCTGGATTAGCCTCCCTGCCTTTCATCCCCGCACCACCCCCCACCCCAGGTGGTTGTTCTACTGGAGTTTTATGACAATAGATAGAATTATGTACTTTGTTGCTAAAGGAACTTTCAGACATGTTCACTGAGGATTCCCAGTGCAGCCTGGACTGGGATTACATAACAGACTTGTAGCCCACAGAGCTGATCCCTTCCCAGGCCCCTTCCCTCTCAACAAGGACTCATCTAAATAAGCTTAATTTCATCAGAAAGTGGCCAAAATACAGGAGCAGCCATTCATGCAATACAAAATGGGAGGTAAGTAAATTCTGCTCTCCAGGATCCAAATCCATTTGCTAATTAAAAGTAAGAGGACATGGGCATTATTATGGTAAAGGAGCAATCAGAGAGCCTGAGATGAAAGCCAGACAGACAATCCAGGATCAAGGGTCATTCTCTTTGAGAGGAACAAGTGTGACTGAGTCATGGCTCTTAGTTGTATGTGGTTTGATCACCAGATGGTGCTTAACTCTCATTTCAGCTCTGTGCCCCATGGAGTGAAGGTCAAGGATGGGGGTGCAGGCATCTGTTTGGCATGTTACTTAAAAGTAGAAACAGTTAAAATTTCATGTTGTTTTAAAATCTTTGAAGTGTTCTTTCAAAATGGCTATATAAAGTAATTAATCATAAAAGATTGCATTCAAACATGTCAAGATCTATTGTTCCAGGTTTCCTTGCTCTACCCTAAGGAAGGTTGGAGCTGGGCTGGAAGGTGAAGCTAGAAAAGACAGAAAAGGACTGAACCAGAATTGCTGGCTGAAGAGAAAAGCAGAAGGAAATAAAGAGATCAAGGAGACCAAGAGGGCCTCCCTGGTGTTGCAGTGGGTTAAGCAACGCACTATGAAGCAAACCGCAGCCACTACAGCACAAGTTCGATCCCTGCCACGGGCCACGGAGGGGACCCACATGGCTTAGCAGACCTCTCCTGCCTGCCTGCCGCGGCCCTCAGCAGTGTGTTTCAGTCCATCTGCCTGTTCTGCTCCCCACTCTGTCTCTGGTGAATCCTCTCATCTCTTGTGACTCTGGCCTGTACCCAGCTCTTGTATGCATAAATAAATAAATAAACAAACAAATAAATAAATTAAAAAGGAGACCAGGAGGAGGCACCCAGAGCAGAGAGACATGTGAAGAAGCTGCACTTGCTTCTCAGCCTTGGACTTGTACCAGGAACTTGGGGGAAATGGAAGGAGACACTTGAAACAGACATGGGTAGGCTCACAACGGCCGCCTTTATCTTGACTTTGGTTTTGATATTGTTCTTTTCCTTCCAGACTTATCTGGCCTCTTCTGCCCCTTTCCTATGATTTCCCACCAGAAGATGACTTAGATTTATGGCAAGTTTTCAGGCCAAGTTGCTTTGGGCCAACTCTGGCTGGGCATTTACCTAGGATAGGATGAGTGACTTTGGGTGTTTGATTTGGAAACTACATTCTTTCTCTTTTTTCTTTTTTTTATTGTGCACTAATTATATTAAAGTTCCTTTCCATTGAAGGTCTTATGCACTAGAGTGTGTTTTGCCTTGATGCAGCAGATGACAGAGCCCATTTAGAGCAGACAGGTTTGGGGGTCCCAGGGTACCCCACAGCCTGCCCTGGAACATTCTGACTACAACTGAAGGGTGACACTGACCTTTCTTTGTCGTGCTCCACTTGTTCCTCTGGTCTTCTTCCTCTGTTCCTCTTCTATGCCCTGAGCCTCCAGTACCAACTTTGTATAGAGGTGGTGTTCACTACTTCTTGTTAAATAAACAACTTGGGCCCATCTTCTAAAGGCTCACTATAATTTATTCAGTAATCCCTATCAGGACCAGGAAGTATCCCCAGACAGTGATTTAAATAGGTATGAGAATGGAGTATTTAGACTTGAGCTTTGTAGGAGGAGGCGGCCAGGGATCAAAAATAAAAGAAAATGAATGTATTTTTACCATAATTCTATGAACATGGATTCTCAGAACATGAGGCACAAGAACATGCCAATAATGATAAACATGTTCTCAGAAAAAAAAGATTTCTTGGTCAGTGTGCAGAAATGAATAAGTATGCTGAGGAGCCTCTTATTGGTAACCCTGAATTTTTGTGGTTTCCACATTGTAGAGGCACAAAATGGACCTAAAATCTCTGAAAAAGACTTTAAAAAATATATATGTATATAATATCTTTATACTAGTATAGAAAATATGTTCTTTTCTGTATTAACCAACCACTGTAGTCGATAATATTCAGCCAAGTGCAAGGATCACAGATGAAATCCTGGAACCTATATTTGCCTCTTCACAGAGATATAGGCTATGGTAACCCTCCTGGTAACAACAGATGTTTTTTGTTTACAGGAAAATACACTAATAAAAGTAACTTCTGGCCAGTCTAATCAATATCCAGCTGTCACATACCACATGTGCACACATCCTACTTGGCATCATGCTCTCTCTTCCTTTTAGCAACAAGATCAAACTAGTGGCCACATTCAGTAACACTTATGGATGAGCTTTGGCCAAGACCCAACTGTTGTTTTGTTACTTTGTTTTGTTTTTCTCATCAGTTGTGCTCATTTAATTATTTACAAAATCTTCCAAAAACAATAATTAAAAAAAATACAGAACATAAAATGGAAGGAGAGTAAATCCTTCCACTGGAGAGGTCCAAGACCAGCCTCTGAGGATGCAGGGCCTGTAAAGGAAAGTGGGAGTTTGGAATTCACAAAGTTTGACTCCAGTGCTGCCACGCAGCTTCTTAACATCTGTGAGCCTCAGTTTCTTGTCTGAAAATAGAGAGTGGATTTACCTGACCAAGAGTATTCTAAAAACTAGAGAAAACATATGAAGAGGGTCTACTGTAGTATCTAGATATAGAATATCATCAATAAATTCAAACAACTTTCATGAACAGAAAGAGAGTTGGACAAGATGAGTCAAAGGAATAAATGGCATTTCTCTTCTAAGACTCAAAGATTCTAAGTTCTAACCTTTTAAGAGCACACAGACCTGAAAATTTCTCCCAATCATAAATGTGTCGAGTGATTCCTACATGCAAAGCACTGTGTTTCAAGGAAAACTGTGAATTAATAAAGGACAGCAGGAAGTCAATAATCTATCTTAAACACTTGTGTGTGTATAATTGTTTCCTAAATTAAATTAATGGAAGCTACAAAAAAGGCCCTTCCAAAGGCAAGCAACAGCCTATGGACATTCTCCTCTCTGAGTCAGGATGAACATGGTAATTTGGGGCCTTTAAAGGAAGACACTATAGCTTTCAGCCAGGAACCAGGAAGAGCAAAGTTGTGAGAGAAAGCTCCAGAATGGAGACCACCATTCAAGCTTGGAGAAGCTGTGGAAGGGGTTAAGGATTAGACATGTCTGGCTAGAGTTTAGGCACTATAAACTGACAGATGGGGATCCCCTCCCCAAACACCTTTTCCAGTGATCTGAGGGACAGGCACAGGGAGTCCATTCTAGATCTGGGGTAGGGGATAGGAGCAGGCTGGACAAGCAAGAGCAACAGACTATAAGACAGTTTGGCTCACACACACTTAGCAATCAAGGTGTTTTGACACATATTTATAAATTAGCACTATACACAATAAGTATATTACAAAATCTTCACAGAGTATAGTCATTTAAAAGAATGAGGTATATTAAAACAGCAGTTGTACCATTTCATTCGTCACTTTCATTAGTCTTCGTATGTACCACGTTTTGGAAACCACTGGTAGAGAAGGGGCTATGGAGTTGTCAGTTCCTGCACAGACCTCAAAAGGTAAAAATATCCTCAGCAAGTGTTCCTTATCTTTAAAACACAACTATATAAGTGGGAAGGAATAGTACTAGATAAAAAATCTCTCTCCTTCCCCCACCTCTCTCCTTTTCTCCCTCCTCTCCATCTAGCATTCAGATTTCATATCTCCCAGAAGGTTGCCATAGTTACATCTCATGCCACTGCTACATGGTTCTCCACATTTAGAAAGCTCAGACCCTACCATCAGGTATGGCAGTGATCATATCTTGACCTGGAAGCATTTGGATGATAACATTATAGCTGTTTTAAATTTAGAGAAAGAGAAGAAATTTGTTTAAAACATACATTCTGATTAAGACCTGAAACTATAAAATATGTGGAAGAAAACAGTCCATAACATAAATCTCAGAAACATCTTTGAGGACTCATCTCCAGAAGCAAGGAAAACAAAGGATAAGTAGTTGTGCTACATTAAACTAAAATGCTTCTGTATAGCAAGAGACAGTAACCAAAACGAAGAGACATCCTACTAAATGGGAGAAAATATTTGCACACCACACAACTGATAAGGGACTGATATCAAAGATCTTCTACAAAGAGCTCACACAACCCAACAAAAACAAAGCAACAATCCAATCAATAAATGGACAAGAGCTAAAAAGACACTGCCCCAAATAAGAAATACAAATGGTGAACAAATATATGAAAAATGTTCAACATTGCTTATTATCAGGCAAATGCAAATCAAACCTCAATGAAATATCACCTCACACTGGTGACAATGGCCCATATTAAAAAAACAAAAACAAAAATCTATAACAACAAATGCTGGAGAAGATGTGGAGAAAAAGGAAACTTCTTACACTGCTGGTGGAAATGTAAACTGGTCTAGCCATTATGGAAAGCTGTGTGGAGTTTCCTCAAAACTCTACAAATGGATTTACTGTATGACCCAGAGAGTCCATTGCTAGAATCAACCCAAAGAACACAAAAACACTAATTCAAAAAGAAACCTGAACCCCTATGTTTACTGCAGTACTGTTTACAATAGCCAAGATATCACAGCAACCTAAATGCCCCCAAACAGATGAATGGATCAAGATGCAGTATATATACATAATGAAATATTACTCAGTAATCAAAAAGGACAAACTCATGCCATTTGCAGCAACATAGCTGGAGCAGAAAAGGATTATGCTAAGTGAAATAAGTCAGAAGAAAAAAGATAAATATTGGATGGTTTCACTGCTATGTGTAATATACAGGAAACCAAACAAAGGGTCAGGAAAAAGACAAAACTTGTAAGCTGACCATAGATCTAAAGCATATAGGAGAAGAAGAAAGGAGAAGGAGAGAGGTCAAAACAGAGGAGGGAAGAGCACAAGGGGCTTGGGGTACTTCGAAGAGAACTGCATAGATTATACCTGAGGGAAGAAATACTATAATATTTCTGCAACACTGTAAAATAGTGTATAAAATGAACAATGACATAAGAATATAAATTTAATTATAAAAAGAACAAATAAAACATTCTGAGAAGAAAGAACAAACCTTAGCAAGTTATCTTTATGCAGGGTTTTGGGTGCAATTAAATACTGGGTCCAGAGTGCGTTTTGTTTAGTTGGTTGATTGGTTTTGTTTAAAAAAGAAACCAGAAAAAAATACTTCTCTTTTAAAAAGATGTATTATTGGGCCTCCCTGGTGGCGCAGTGGGTTAAGCAACGCACTATGAAGCAAACCGCAGCCACTGCAGCATGAGTTCGATCCCTGCTGCCGGCCAGGGAGGGGACCCACAAGGTGCAGCAGACCTCTCCTGCTGTGCCCGCTGCTCCCCTCAGCAGTGTGCCTCTGTTGATCTGCCTGTTCTGCTCCCTGCTCTCTGTGGTGAATCCTCTCACCACCCCCACACCTCTGGCCTGTGCCCCAGTGCTTGTATGCATAAATAAAATAAATCTTTAAAAAAAAAAAGATGTATTATTAGTAAATATCATAGCTGCTTCTCTCTCTCTCTCTCTTTTTTTTTTTTTTTTGCAGATTTTACAAGTAGCTTGGTGTCTCCTACTAGAGAACATCAAATTTGCTTGGAACTTTTATAGACATCATTTTATTACTGCAGAAACACTTTAAAAATAAACCTATAGTGATCTGTAAGAATGTCACTAAACAAGTCATAATGGGAAAAACATTTGTTCAGCTTGTACAGTTCCTATACATGACTGCATTTGGCAGTCAGGACCCCTCAGCACCAGAAAGTAAAGAGCCTCATGGAACTACCAAAGCATACTGCGGTCTTGGTTTGACAAGCTTCCACTTAGGAAACTAGCTGGCTTCTGCCCTAAACTCTGACATTGGTATTCCAATGTAATACTCGGCGATTCTTCGCTGTCAAGAACTTCATAGTCAGTTTTGCTTACCTTAGAGAGATGCCTTATCTCCCAATGCACCTTCAGGGAATGGCAAGCAGCCCATTGCTTCTATCTGTTTAGTCAAACCTAGGGGATGTGAGCATGGCTCTTGCTGACAAGAGGCAGTTACTATAAAATCCAGTCTGTTCTCCAGGGTTTAGGGAACACATTTTTACATCTCAAAAAACTTAGAAAATTAAATCTACAAAGAAAAGGAATGGACAAAATCAAACCAAAACAAAATCCTTGAAATCTGACTGCCAGCTGAGTCTACCAGATGGGGGAGAGGACAGGAAAGGGGAGCAATGGACTATGGTGGGGATTGATGCATGTTTGGTGAAAGGCATAGAGCAATAATATACATTTGAAGAGGTGTGAACCTATGCTCCCAAAACATATACAGAGTTGTAAACCATATGTCAATAAAATAATTTAATTTTAAAATTAATGCTATAGTAAGAGTGAAGGAAGAGTCATATTGCTTTATAAATGTGTAAGTTAAGTCAGCTTGGCTCTTTCCTGAGTTCCTTTTTATTTGGCTTTTCAAGGTATAGCAAGGACAGCTATTTGTATTGGCACAGGAGAGTTTTCTTGAGCACCACTCCACAGCATCAATTGATTCTGTTTCTCATAGTGGGGAGATATATGAGAAAAGAGAAAGGCAGAAATCACAAAGGCTTACTGAAAGACATAAATGTTACTACAGATATTTTGCCTTTATAAAATATGCATCTTTAAAAGAACAGCATATTTTACCACAGCCAACATCACCACTTTTAGAAAGATAATTATTATTTTATCTGGAGTTTTTGCACATTCATTTAGGATGGAAGTCAACTTCCATCCTTTAACTATATATGAACTTTCAATTAAATTTTCTCTGATTAAGTAAATGAGCTGATTAGGCAACTAATAAGTTGGTAAATGTAGGAATTATTATAGGGTCAACATTCTTTTCCAAGGTACAGATCAGGTTATTTGTAGAGTAACAAAAGAGTATTTGAAATAATAAAAAAAAAATTTGTCTGCTCTGAATTCACATTTTTCATAAGCTTGATTTATAAATGCCTGAGTCTTAATCCTTTCACAGATTTGCATGGGTTCTTAGTATAGATGTGAAAAGAAATCCGGTTTTGCTTTTAAATATAAGGCTATAGTGTTTTTTGATAGACAAAATACTAATTAACTAAAGCAAAATCTTATTTACTCAAAATCCTTTAATCAAGAATTCATGATATTTCAGTAAGGCACAAGACTCAGTACCTTTGGCCTAATGGTGTAAGAGTGTTAAGTCAGCTACTAGTGAAAAACATCCCCTCCACCCCCACCAAGAGAAGGATGAAACATCTAATGAGACAGTTTCATTACTGGTAAGTCATTTTACACATTCACCATATTGTGTGACTTCTTAGATGTAAAAATTTGTTTTCCATAACTTATCTATCTTCATTGAGTCATTACTAAGCAAATATTCCCTGACCTACGTATAGGATTTATAAAATGAAAATCTTTGCCTAAATATGACTGCCATACTAGTTTTCTTTTGAGCAAAGCATGTCATCAGCCGTTTTGGATTAAGTACGGGAGATCTAGAAGCAGCTTGCCTGGATTCAAATACTCCTTTTAAAAAAAATGGATATGTCGTGAAGTTTTCATTTCCTAATCTGTAAAATGGGAAAAATACTACCACCATGATTTAAAAACTGTACAGTGCTTAGAAAGAACAGTGCCTGGTCCCTTAAAAGTCAGTTCTTGTTGCCATGACGCTACACAGCAGGTCAGTGATGCAAGTTAGATTCAGTCACATTCCCAAGGCATCACTAAAGAGAACTTCTGTGAAATGGTAACAGAATTTTTAGTACAACTTTAAAATAAGGACACAGAGCTTATCTTCACAGAGCAGTACATCACAACCGTTTTTTTCATTCTTGTCTTCCCTTCTTCTGGCCTCCAGCCATCCAAACTAGCCTGCCAGGTACTCCTAGTTAATTATGCATAAGTTTTTTTCCAAACCACCCCTCTTAGTCTCTACAAATTCGTTCTCCTTTTTCAGTTCGTTCTAGAATGCACCTCCTCCCTGATGTCCTCGTTCATAAACGTCTTCCACTATGATCAGCACAAGCTCTTGGGAACACCTTCTTAATCAGTTCCTCTAACTATAAGCCTTCCAGAGGAGGCTTCCTCTGGAAATTTTTATTTAAACGTTAAGTTTAAGCAGCCCGCACTGAGTTGTCAGACTTGGGGCTCCAGATAAGAGCCAGAGGACTATGAGCTGCGGTCCTAAGGGCTGGTGAGCGCGACCTCGGCTTAGGGAAGGTTCACTTGGACATGACAAGGATAGAGGGAGAAGGAAGGTCGGTGACGCACCTCAATTTGTCCACTCGGCGAAAGGAGGCAAACTAAGGCTTCACGCGGTGCCGAGAGTGACAGGCGGGCGCGCACCTTCCCCAACCCCTCACCCCTTCCCCAGCCCTCCACACACGCACTGACAGGGCGAAGGGGGGAGGAGCAGACCCAGGTATCGGACAATGACACGGCCCTGATCCGGACGCAGTCTCCAAGCCCCCCCGATTTCCGGAGCGCCCGCGCCCCGGCCACCTCGGGAGATTCCTCTCAAGCGCATCTCTCCGCCCTGCCCGGTTCGGGTGCACGGGGCGCCCTTCCCTTCTCCCCTACAACCCCCCGACGCCGCAGCTCTCCGCCCTCCCACGAACGCAGCGCCCCAGTTTCCTCTCCAACGCCAGCGTGGCTGTTGGGTTCCGAACCCGGGCGCCGACCCTCGTCCTCGGTGCACGCAGGCGAATCGCTGGCTCAGCCTTTGGCCCGCGCATCAATCATTAACGGGCCAGCGCCGGCTGCTGCGGCCCGAGGGGGGATGGTACGGAACTCGAGACCGGGGACAACTCTATCCCCCGAGGCGGCGGCGAAACACTAGCCCCGGAGGCCCCCGCCCTCCCTCGGTGCGCCTCCCTCCCGCCCTCCCTCCAGCGCCTCCGCTCGCACATCCCCGCCTCCCGCGCCGGGGGCGGCGGCGGCGGCGGCGGCGCCCGCACCGCGCGATGCCCAGTCACCGCAGCAGCGCCGCCGCCGCAGTCCGCCGCGCCGCCGCTGCTGCAGCCGCAGCGCCGGCAGCCGCGAGCCGCGAGCGGGGAGTGTGACCGAGGGGCCGCCCAGCCCCGCGCGCGCCTGCCAGCAGCTGCTCTGCTTCTGAACTATTTGCTTATGTATTTATCATTTTAGGAACGGCGGCGCGGAGGCTCGGGTCTGCTCTTGAACCTGCAGCGACGCCCCCGGCGCGGGCACAAAGGCTCCGACGGCGGCCGGCGGGGGCTGAAGAGCGCGCGGGAGCCGGCGCCAGAGGTCGCCTGTGCGCGCTCGAGCCCGGCCCTGGGCACCATGCCGCGGCGCCTGCACGCCCGGGGCGCGGGCACAAAGGGCCCCCCTGGCGTGACCTCCCCCGAGGCCGCCCCGCGCCCCCACCCCGCCGCCTCCGGGGACTCGCGGGCAGCGGCCAAGCCGCTGCTGCGCTGGGACGAGGTGCCCGATGACTTCGTGGAGTGCTTCATCCTGTCCGGCTACCGGCGGCTTCCGTGCACGGCGCAGGAGTGCCTGGCCTCGGTGCTGAAGCCCACGAACGAGACGCTCAACTTCTGGACGCATTTCATCCCGCTCCTGCTGTTCCTGAGCAAGTTCGGCCGCCTGTTCTTCCTGAGCGGCGGCGATGTGCCCTTCCACCACCCCTGGCTGCTGCCGCTGTGGTGCTACGCTTCGGGCGTGCTGCTGACCTTCGCCATGAGCTGCACGGCGCACGTGTTCAGCTGCCTGTCGCTGCGCCTGCGTGCAGCCTTCTTCTACCTGGACTATGCATCCATCAGCTACTACGGCTTCGGCAGCACGGTGGCCTACTACTACTACTTGCTGCCTGGCCTGAGCCTGTTGGACGCCAGGGTCATGACCCCCTACGTGCAGCAGCGCCTGGGCTGGCACGTGGACTGCACGCGCCTCATCGCAGCCTACCGCGCGCTCGTGCTGCCGGTGGCCTTCGTGCTGGCCGTGGCCTGCACTGTGGCCTGCTGCAAGAGCCGCACCGACTGGTGCTCCTACCCGTTCGCGCTGCGCACCTTCGTCTTCATCATGCCGCTCAGCATGGCCTGCCCCATCATGCTGGAAAGCTGGCTCTTCGACCTGCGTGGCGAGAACCCCACACTCTTCGTTCACTTCTATCGCCGCTACTTCTGGCTGGTAGTGGCTGCCTTCTTCAACGTGAGCAAGATCCCTGAGCGCATCCAGCCGGGCCTCTTTGACATCATCGGTCACAGCCACCAACTCTTCCACATCTTCACTTTCCTCAGCATCTACGATCAGGTGTACTACGTGGAGGAGGGCCTGCGCCAGTTTCTCAAGGCGCCCCCTGCCGCCCCCACCTTCTTGGGCACCGTGGGCTACATGCTGCTGCTGGTGGTGTGTCTGGGGCTGGTCATCAGGAAGTTCCTAAACAACACCGAATTCTGCAGTAAAAAGTGAGCCTCTGCCTCGGAGGAGGCTGCTGGTTCGCCCACCTGTTTGTTTGGAGTTTCTGTTGTTGCTACTGTTGATTTATTTTCACGTTTTGTTGTGTTTTCTTCTTTGCCTGAGGAGGGTACTGCAAAACTCCAGGGAGAAGTCCGAGGTGACAGGGGGGTCTCAGTGCTCTTGGGGCTTTGGAAGAGGGAGGAAGGTCAATCAGGAGGAAAAGAGGCCCTGGTTGTTGCCCCTGGACAAAAATCAGGTGGTGTCTGTGACACCCAGGGATTTTTCAAAGGCAGTGAATACAATCCCCAATAAAACCCCACGCAGTTCAATTTTCCAGTCGTTTTCTGTGCCAGCGCTAATAACAAGTAGCCCCTGTGAGGTCAGGTATGAAGTAAAGAGGGTAAGAAGACAAAATCCCCCAGTACTTCCATTTAAGTCTGAGGAATGCTTGGATTTGGAGCTTTGTAGGAAACCGGCACAAAGACACAAACCCAGGGTTTAACCTGCTAGAAAATGCATGGAATGTGAACACAAGTTAATGATTTCAAAATGCTTCTCAGATATTATTTAAATAGTAATATATATAGTGACTTTTCATAATTTACAGAAGCCTCTGATATGCACTGAATTTTCTTTGTCACATAATTTGGAATTTTGCAGGCCTTCTGCATTGCATACACTTGAACTGGACGTCAGGGCAAGCTGCTTGAGAGTTCTCAGCTACTTTTTTAAAACAGTGTTTTCTGATGGCCTGTGTGTGTCATGATTCAACTGTGAATTATTCTACTTTAGGGACTCTGGTTAAACTATTGATGAGAAACTCGGTGGTTTGTACAGATCCCAAATTCCTATTTACTTTTATGTATTTCAAAAAACCATCCTATTTTTGTTTTGTTTTTAATCTTATTCTTTCCTTCTCTACTTATTTAAATTGCCACTGGAATAAATGTGCCTTTTGAAGCAATGCCCAAATGACTGGTCCTCAACACAGTTTTTTGTTTTTTGTTTTTTTTTTTGCATGGGGAGAGCAGTAGGAGTAAACTTGTCTTACTTTACTGCAAGTCAAAATTGAGCATTCACTCAGGAAGGAAGGAAGATGATGTCGGTTGTAAGTCATTGCTAGGACCAGAAGTAGCTTATGGTGACAGAAGAGCCTCTGGTTTCTCTACAAAGAGAAGGAGCCATCTGCTAATGTGGCTGTGGTTCTGAATGCATCCATTAGAAAAAGTGAAAAGACACTGATCCAGACTGATACCATCTATCCTTACTTAAAAGGATATATATATATTTAATATATAATATTCAAGAATAAATGAGGCAATTGTATTATGAAAGTCAGGGGCATATGATTTGGGTTATAACTAAACTTTTTCAGTTAAATAAGGTTATACTTGCTGTACTGGCAGGAAGGTGGCACAGGGCAAGTTTGGGATGGTTCTAGCAGACAGGGGGTAAAGGAAGGAGTCCTGGAGCCCTCTGTGGCTTTTATGCTTTTATTATCAGAGGTGGAACCATTCTCTCAAAGGTGACCAGGTACATGTTAGGCAGGGGTGCCGGGGGGCTAGGAAGCTGGCAGGCCTCCAGCCCCCCGTTGCATTTCACCCTCTCGGCTGCTTTGCTGCTTCTTGTTTGGTACTTGCTGCTCGCGTTGGTCAGTACTGGCGTCCTCATGACACTGCCCATATAAGCCCATGTCCAAACTCAGGTGCACCCACCTGAACATGGCCACCTAGGCATGCGCACAGCACTGCAGGTGTCCATCATCATACCAGTGGTGGGAGGGTGGAAAGACCTGATAGTTCTCTGACCCTACACTTGCCCAGTTAAATACTGGAGTTTCACTGGATCCAGTTAAACACTGGATCCAGACCGTGGGAATGAATAGCAGATACCTAAATTGTTGAAAGATTAGGAAACACGTTCCTGACATCCTTTCTAACCACCCACTGACCAGTGTTATTTAAGACATTTCTTATAAAGACTACCTAACCTGTACTTGAGGTAGCAACTCTAACAAAACCTTATACTAAGGGTCACTTAATTTATCATACTTCCTAACAAGTCCTTTCGGTTAAGAGTCAAGTAAGTCATTGAATGGAGAGTCTTGACTCATGGTAATTATAATTTAGATGAAGCACATAAGGTAGATGAACGTTTACCTCTGCACTGGTAGGCTGGCACTCCCAAAAAGATTGCTATTTTTGTTTATGCTTTTAACTGCCATGATATTTGTAAACACAGAGTCTTGGCACAATTTCCTGGAAGAACCAGTATCCTTGTATGTTATATTGCACACAGAAGTTAATTTTATATAAGTCTGTATTTAATCTAGAACCTCTTAGTGGGATCATAAATACCTTTTGCATGTTTGCTGATAGGTATCAGAATCTCATCCTTTGCAAAGTACAAGGAGTTTCCTGTTAAGTTACAGAGATTAAGAATTTGTGATTTGCCCCAGGTATTCTTCCTCATCTGTAATTTAATTCTGTACATGTGTTCGAGAACAACTGTGGAAATGAGGATATTTCCACATGCAAATTTATTTGCATGTCATTGTTGTACAGTACCCCCAAAAATGTTGGGTTGGACATTAGAGAAAGAAGTTGAGGACTACCCCTTTCAGAAGGAACTTTTAAGAGACAGACTTCTCGAAAGGACTGATGAGTTGTTGTTTTTTTTTTTTAGAACAGGAAATAAACCTATATTTGTATTTAAAATTTTGTTGGACATGTTAGGATCCACAAAATTCTCTTCTCACCCTGTGTCTTTATCATGAAGCAGAGGGCATTTGAGGATAACATTATACCCATATCATTTTCAAGTTATTATGATACATGAGCTCAGTAAATGACATACTTTCCCTTCGAAGGTTTCAGCATCCAATATGTTCTGGAGAGAATGAGGACTGATTTCCTCCACTTTCCCCTTCCGGATTAGTTTTTGTATACCACGTATGACAATGACAAGATATTTTGCTTGAAAACAGCAGTCTGGCTCCACATCATGTGTGTAGATAGCTACAGTATACACTATAGAAAGTCAGGGGCAATTTGTGAAACTATATATTTGCTAAGTTACATTGGATTTCTGTAAAAATAAATGATATTTTAGAATCAAATATTTACTGAATTTCCACATTTGCCTGCAACTATCTAGGTATATTAACATATTCAGGGATAAGATGGCCATTAGAATAAAATGTCTTTAAAAATATTTTTTCACTCTCTCCATTTTGCCACAGGAATTAAGATTCAGTGTCCCCTTATTGTATTCAGCTGTTTGAAATGGACACATGATACATAAGAATGCACTTCATTATCTTTGTACAACCTATGTTGGGAGTGGAATTTTGAAGTACATTATGTAATGGATTTTATTTTTACTTGTTAGTCATGATCTCAAATCCCAAGGAGCAGCATCGTAGAGTCATGCCTGGGAAATGGAGGTGTTTGACTTTAGAGCCTGTCACCCCGTGGGCTGATCTTGGTTTGACTCAGGCTAATTTCCTCAGCTAAAGGAGGCTCCTTTCTTCCCTGTCCTTGCAGCTGCATTCTCAGGTGAAGTAAATGACCTTGCCAGAGAGAGGAAGTAAGTTCTTGGGTCATGTCATGACTGACTTGTAAAAATAAATGTGATCTTTTCCATTGGCCATACGCTTTCTATAAATAGCCCAGGAAGAACGCGTGTGGGGCTACAGAGCCACCTGGAGTGGCCTCCACTTGTTTCCATTCATAAATCCTGCGTGTAAGAGCTTGCAGTCAAAAACCACTTAACCTCATCCATCATGCCACTTTAGGGGACCTTTTCAAAGAATGTAACATTTGGGATGGAGGCGAATTTTTTCTGAATTGGTGCTGAATCTGAAGGCTGACAGCAATAATATACCTGAGTTTTTATCTTTAAATCTTCCCCATCACTTTAGTTAAACTGTACAACGCTGTGGTAGCAGACAGATGCAGTAGGAGTTATCCAGTTAGGTTACACTGTTGATCCAGGGTGACAGAATTAAGTTATCCAGTTAGGTTACACTGTTGATCCAGGGTGACAGAATTAAGTTTGTAAAATGGTATTAGGATGTGAGGATAGTGTGCTCAATTGTATTTACTAATTTGCACGCCTCTAAAGCTTGGCCAAGCACATAGACACTAATTGCTCTAATTGGAAAATATGTATGTAATCCAATATAAACATTTATACACACACACATATACACACCTTTAATTAACACTGAATGTAAACTAAAGCAAAGTAAGATATAGTTATCCTTGAAATTCAATTATAAGACCTTAACATGTTATCAGCCACTTAAATGGTTATCGTCTTGGAATGTTCTTCATCCCCTGAAGTCTATACCACTACTGACTTCACCCTGTCAGTGTTCTTTGAGTTGATTTTAATGATTCCTTCATGGTCATTCCACCACCTATATATATCAGACATTGGGAAATATCTATGCATATTATGACAGCTGTTACCCTTTGTCCCCTGATAGAACAGAATTAAGAACACCAGAAAGGCCCTACCGACCAGGGACCAAACTCTGACCTTGGCCGTAAACCAACTGTTCTAAACATCTGGGTCTGGTTCTTTTTCCTTTTCTGTTAGCATCAGAGCGATGCATGCGATCTTAATTCAATTAACATGCTAGTCTACTGATAATCAGTTTACTTCTTTTTTTCTTTGTGGTTTTTTTTTTCTGCCTGCTCTTAGGCCTATGTGAATTTTATTGTTAAAATACTTGAGTATGTAATGTACAATCCAGGGCTAGAAGGCATGTGGACATAAAAAGTTAAAGCTATTACCATCACTTCTAATTAATAAAGATACAGCAATTGCATTTGGAATGCGGTTCGTCCAAAGTGCCTACAATGTGATGTTGTTATGTGGATTTCCTAGCTAGCATAATTAAATTGAAAAATGAAAGCTTACATGCTTACATCTCCAAAGAATAACTAAGATTAATTCATGATCTTTCATTCCCTCTTTTAAGATGCTTTTGTTGTAAACAAGGAAATGTCTTAGAAAACAAATAATTTGGAGGAAATTATAAAGAAAAAGATATAAAAGGGAGGAAGAATGCAAGGGGAAGAGGAGAACAGGAAGGACGAGATTCAAATAACCAATAAGTTTGGGGCAGCAAGTTCATGGACAATTTCACATGAATTTTATATTTTGTTCTTAGAAAAGCATGGAACACCCACAGTGTTAGCTTTCAGATAGGCAAGCAAGGGATTCTACCTGGCCGCTTTTCACCTGAGCACGACTGCCCAGGTATAGGTAAGGTGGTGTACTTTTCCCCTGACTTAACATCTTTTATATGTTCCCAGACGCATAAGGCCAAAAAAAAAAAAAAAAAGGTATTAGGGAATAGCACTAGCCAAAATCACCCTTTGAATTATTTTCTTGAAGGATTGCCAAAATTACTGACATACAACACTTGACAAAAAGGGAACAAGCCTAGACAGACCGAAGGAAGCAGCTTTGATGGGCTGAATCTGAGAATTGTGTGCCTTTGTGAGCAGCCACAGGCTTCCTAGAGAGGATTTTATTCCTTCTTCAATCTTCTTCAATATGACACAAAACTGTTTAATTGTGGAAATGGGGTCAGTTCTCCTTATTAATCAAAAAGTTAATACAGATTTTTGTTGGACAACTGCATTGCATTTTCTGGCTTGCAGATTTCTAACTAGTTTGTAGGATTTTTTGTTTTTTGTTTTTTTAAGAACAGCTTCTTAACAGTCTGTGAGCAAGTTGCAGATTTGAGTGTTTATTTATAGGTCAGAGGCCACGAGTGATCATTTGATTGTTAATTGTGGCAAGATGTGACTTTTGAAAGTTCTGAACATGCATGGATGTGCAACAAAATTCTCACTTATTTACTATGTATCTCAATGGAAAAAGAGCCCTTTCTTTGAGCTTTTGAAAATGTTCCCTAATGTTTCCTGTACTAAATGTAACGCATGAGCTTTAATACTTTCTGTTCCTGAGCAATCTCTAGAATCTACTTCAGACATGGCATTCCTCAAGGAAAATTTCTTGAAAGTGCAAAATTATTCTTGAATGCACAGAAGTGACCACCTTTCTCATGCCTTACAACTCCACCTGAAATATGCAATAAGAGGTGGGTAGAGAGTCTTCAGTTGGGTCATAGTACTGGAGAAAGGGCTCTGCTCCTTGAAGCTCACCACAGCACAGAGAAGGGACAATGAGTAAATCCTGGTTTCTAGATGAAAGTTGTGCGGGAACACATTGATTTTATTTCCTCTCTTAGTTCCAGCTCTAGTTCCCTAATTATAAAGTGTAATCTGTTTTTAATATGTTCAATGCAAAAAAGAAAAAAAACTGTAAGGGTTTTTTAAACTATTCTACTTTTATATTTTAAAAGTTTATAATAGCAATTCGTTTGTAAAAACAGACCTTAGTCCACTAATAAGAACCAGCACTTTTTGGAAAGCCTCATCTCTGTCCTGGAGTTGAATCACTTTGAGCTATTAGCCAAATGATAAAGACCTATAAGGGCTTTAAAAATGTAAATAATGTATAATTTAAAGAAGGATTGAAAAACATTTTTTTTTAAAAAAAGAAACAGTTCAGATAGGTTTTAAGTATGTGACAAGGCTAAATTTAAGTCTTTTTAAAATTCTAGACACTTCACGAAATTCACTCTCCCACCTAGGCTTAGTCCAGAAGGTCTACTTTTCTACCACATTGGTTTCCATTTGTGCAGATTCTTACTTAGCAAAACTACTCCATGCAACTGCTTACTAAGGCAATGAATGGATGAGGCACAGTTCATTTTGACAAAGGTACAACCACAGTGAAAGTTTAGCTCTGTGGGACCCGCTTCCTGCCTCTTTGGAGTAGAAAGAAGAATCAGGTCCCATGCATGCCACCACCATGTGGACCAGGGAAAGGCTTTCTGTGTTCAGGCTTGGGGAGGATTCTATGGCTGCTCTTTATCTGCATAGAGCACGTGCTGGCTCTGAACGCTGCCCTTCAGCCTCCTCCAGGATCATCTCCGCCACCCGTGAGGCCTTAACTTTCCACAAACTCAGTCTTCTAAAAAGACTTCTAAAAGGATTTCATGTTTATCTAGGCTTTCTCAAGCCATCTGTTTTAGAAGGTTCATCCATTTCTAAATTAAGGATTTAAATGCCTGTACGAGCATTTACAAGAATGGACAGCCCGCAGGCCCCCTTTGCAGTAAAGGGCATTCATTGAAGGGCCACACTCATTTTTCCCCTCTGGTCAGTGACAGAGGGAGGACTTAGCAAAGATCAAATACCTTATGTCCATTTTGGCTTTTTTGTTCTTGTTGATCGTTAAATGGTGATAATGGAGGGAGAAGGGCGTAAAGGATAATGCAGGCACAAAAAATAAAACTAATTTTTTCTCCCACTGCTCGTTTAATTAATTCTTGTTAGGTTAGCCGGACTTCAGTCTTCATCTGCATCCTAAAGAGTTGTCTTTAACCAGCGAGAGAGGCTTTCTCAGGAAATGTGAACTTCTATACAGGGTGTATGATGTAGTTTCAGTCTTTAGTATAGTCTGCCATAAATGCTTTATAGGCTTATAATTCCACATTATCCAGTAAACTAAGCAAAATAATCCATAGAAATAGATCTTACCTTGGTCAGTTCTGTGCATGTAGCTGAACAAAATTGTGACTCATTTTTGTTGCAGAGTTTGCTTGGATTTTGATTTTGAGACATTTGTTCCCTCTGGTCTTGAATATGGAATTCTGTATAAAAATATTTAACTATGCACTTTTTGCCGAAAAACAAATATATGAAATAAATTATTTGTAAACATAGTGATTAGGACTGCATTTGTGTGCTTCTGTGTATGTTCATAAGATACCCATCAGCAAACAAATTATTCCTAAATTAATAGCAAAATAAGTATAACATTACTAAACAAAATTTTAAAAGTATTCTTTTTATCAAAATGAGCAGGCAGAAGGAAACAGTATAAGTTTGTTCTGAAGTAGCACTTTTAATATATTACTTTTTACAATTTTAGTTAAATGCATGGAAAATTTATGAGTTACTGAGAAACATTATCTTCTAAGAAAATATTCATGTAACCCAATTAATGAAGCTTTTTCTTACAACCCCCCCCCCCCAACTGTTTTTTAAGAGCACTTGTGATTAGTGGCTTCTGTGCAATACAAAGTGTCCTGGAATCTTGACGATGTGAGGGAATTTGCACTGTCTGTCCTAAATCACCCCAACAAGGAAAAACCAACTTTAGTTCTGTGGTGATCACTAAATCTTTAAATCATGTTGAGTCTTGTTGCAGTTAAGGGTTTTCTGGTTATTGAAACAGAAAAATATCCTTTCAGGAAGGGTCTGTAGATAGAATACTGGGGAGCCCATGGGATGGCCCAGTTCTCAGGAGAGACAGGTGCAGGAGAGTCCAGCTGGGACCTCCTGCCAGTCACTCTCCCAGTCACTGCTACGAGAGTGAGTCAATATCAGCTGCTTTCTGTCCTCAGTTCCAGTTCCTGGGAGAGAGTAACTGACCCGGCTTAGGTCCCGTGAACTCTTCTGGCATCAGAACACACTTTGCAGCCCTTGCCAAAGACACAGGGAGAGGAGAGATTAGTTCCTCAAAGGAAAGGAGGATGAACTGACAAAAACAATAGGTGTCAACTTCATCCTCTACCCCCTTGGCCATCTGAAACAGGTATACCTTGGTGACCCAACTCTTGGGGAGTGTGAGGACAAGAATAATCATAGGCTGCAGGTTTGTGTCGATGGGCACTATGTAAAGCACCGGTCCAAGGTAAGTGTTCTCCCAACGTGGAGTCTCTGTCCAACCTCTGGAGCATCTAGTTACCAAGAGAGAACTAAAAATGTGCCAGCAGCCCAAAGCAGTAGCAACCACAGCCCATATCTGGATGCCTAGCACACCCCTCCTTTACATGTATGCTTTCCTTAATTGTTAAAATAATACTTGTATGACATACATGTTCTTGACCCTTTCCCAAAGGCAACCGGAAGACCTAACTTAGAACTGCAGTCACGGGGCCTCCATGGTGGCGCAGTGGATTAGGCAATGCACTGTGAAGCAAACCGTAGCCACTACAGCACAAGTTCGATCCCTGCTGCTGGCCAGGGAGGGGACCCACAAGGTGCAGCAGACCTCTCCTGCTGTGCCCGCTGCTCCCCCCAGCAGTGTACTTCTGTTGATCTGCCTGTTCTGCTCCCCGCTCTCTGTGGTGAATCCTCTCACCCCCCCTACACCTCTAGCCTGTACCCTAGTGCTTGTATGCATAAATAAATAAATCTTAAAAAAAAAAAGAACTGCAGTCACTTCCCAGAATCCAGGATCAATATGTGACGTGAATTCCACTCATACAGGTCAAGATGAAGCTGAAACACCCAACCATACTCCAACTCACTATACAATGTCAGAGAAGAACTGGCCTGCTGAGAGGCCAACTCACCTCAGGACAGTGGACCACTTTTACAAGCATACAGAAGCCATCACCTCCTGTGATCTAGAAAGGATACGGCACCACAAACTGGCTGTGGGATGAATTCTTCAGTATCTGTGTTTGTGGAGATCTGTGTACCTTGTTACAAGGCCACTCCATTTTTTTTTAAAAAAAGATTTATTTATTTATGCATACAAGAGCTGGGGTATAAGCCAGAGTCACGGGAGGTGAGAGGATTCACCAGAGACAGAGTGGGCGAGCAGAACAGGAAGATAGACTGAAATACAGTGCTGAGGGGAGAAGCTGGTGAGGCAGGAGAGGTCTGCTGTGCCATGTGGGTCCCTTCCCTGGCCTGGGATTGAACTCGCACTGCTGCACCACGTATGCTTCACAGTATGGCGCTCAACCAGCTGCACCACCAGGGAGGCCCAAAGCCATTTTTAAATGCCCTGTACTCTTGTTGAAGTTCTGTTTGCCTTCAGATCCATTTTCCGCTCTTTCCTCTCTTCTGCTTAGTACTGGAATTGATTCCAGGCTTCCTTGTTCTCTAACTCTTTATTGGGCCTGCCAAGGGGAAAGACATTGGGAGACTGGATGGCAGCAGGAGGGCCAAAGGCAGGTCTTTCCCCTCTTCCTTCCCTACTCTTTTCTTATGGTCTCAACTTTTCTGAGATCCTCAGCTATAGCTACAGCTGGCAGTCAAATTGTAACCCTGAGAGGAGCCAGGATAAGAATAAATCCAGAGCCTCCCTGGTGGTGCAGCGGGTTGAGCGCCACACTATAAAGCATCTACAGCACAGCAGCTCCAGTTCGATCCCTATCCCGCCTCACTGCTGCTCCCCTCGGCAGTGTATTTCAGTCCATCTGCCTGTTCTGCTCCCCACTCTGTCTCTGGTGAATCCTTTCACCTCCAGCAGCTCTGGCCTTTACCCCAGCTCTTACATGCATAAATGAATAAATCTTTAAAATAAACAAAGAAGAAATCCAGCACATACAGTAGGGATGAATCACAAAGGGAGACTTGATCAATCTGTGCCTGAAATTGAAATGGAAACATCTTTGCACTTTTCCTATGTCCATCACTGAATTGCTTTCATTATACAATCTGTTGTGTTTACTGTAATTAGAGGCACCTAAACCGAGTCACAAGATTTGCTACCTTCCAGTCATATATAATAGAATTTGTACAGTTCATCCCACATTCACTCAACAAGCCTCACATTTTAGGATCTGCATATTAAATCTTTTAGGTACATATTTTTGTATAAGGACCCCACACTATCCACTGTCTCTTTTGCGTTGCCTGAAACCCTTTCTCTCCTGTCCTCCACTGCAGATATTTCCTGTCACTGGCCCTACCCACCCCACTCTTTCCTCTAATCTCTGATTTCACCAATTCCTATCTCTTCAGGAAGTCCATTCCATTTTTATGCATTGTTCTCCTTCAAGTCCAACTACCTCTGCTTAATGGGATTTTAATATTTAATTATTTAAAATGTACTACTAGTCTTTCCTATCTTCTAAAAAGAGGAAGTCACTTCTCCCCACTATGTCACTCTAATAACCACCCCCTTCTCTTCAAACCAGGTTTTTTGCAAGACTGGTGTACACTGTCTTTTTTCTCATGCATCCCACTGACTCCTTTACCCACTGCACTCTGGCCTCACTAATCTCACAGAGCGGCTCTTGAAAGATTTCCAGCAGCCTCCCTATTGACTGATGGGCATTTCTTGGATCCTCCTTTCCATTCTCCTCTTCTGGACTTGTCCTTTGGTCTCTATGACCCTGTGCTTCTTGGATTCCCTGCTACTTCTCTGGCTATCATCTTCTCTTTCATAATCCCCTTTGCTGATTCCTTCCCCCCACGCCCCTTCATGCTTGAAGTCCATTTTCTGGAAACGGAGACCATCTACATCAGCACATAAAGTAAACATCACTTTAAGGACTTGAGCAGCAGCTTGATTCTGCCACTCCCTATCAGCTCTGACTCACAGCACAAGCGCTACAATTCTTGTTCTGGGAAAGTCAACCGGGAGGCTACTCCAACACTTCCATTGGGTTTGTAAGCCAACCACTCTTGTTATAAACCCCTTTCAGCTCCAACTAGCTTGAGTAGATTCTGTTGTCTGCAGCTGAACTGGAATTGATGTAGACAGATAAACAGAAAAGAGGATATTAGAAATAAGAAACCATAACTCTTTATTTCCCAAATCAATCATTGGTAAGTATTCTCCTAGACTTCTGTTTTTTTCTTTGGATGCCGAAGCATGTTCTGGATCAAGCAGCTTGTATATCAGAGCAAAAAAGAAACATTAGGAAGAGCCTTATTTGGCATTTCCCCTCTGCCCTGTAGACTTAAAATAGATGAAGGGAAGCACAACATACATATTTAACATATGTATGTCAAACAAAAGACACCTAAAATAACAAAGCCCATAATAATAAGTGATGTTCCCATGTATTAATGTAGTTTGCATAGTTTTTGTATTGAGTCAGCCTTTAATAAACAAAAATTCATTATATAAAAGAATATATGGAATTATAACATTAGATAGGACTTTTTAATTGTTTGTAAGCAGTGCCTTTCTTCACTGTCTCAGAAATCCACTACTAGTTTCTAGCCTTCAAAGCTTTTTTCTCAAGAGCTGAAGGAATTCATAAAACAAAATGGAATTTAAGAAATAGGATTGCCTTTCAAACTACAAATACTTCCTAGAAGCCTAGGATTAATTAAAAAGTTTCTACATCCTACCTGCTGAAATAATTTTCACCTTCATATCCTTTCTTATTCATTTAACTATAAAGATACACTTAGAAGACTGATAGATAGGGAGAAGACATACAAACACCTATCTGTACAAAAAGTAATCCTATAAGGGCTACAGAATTAACTCAAGAGGACCTGAATGGGTTTTTACTTCAACTCTCATTTCAGTGGCTCGCTGTATTAGTTCATCCTTATCCCACTAAAATCTGTTTCGATGGTAATCTGTAAATATCAGTTCAGAGTTTTTATCACATTCTTGTTTTAGTTACATAGACATATCATAAAATACAAAAATAAATGAGCTTAAGGAAATAAGCTCATTTCTACCACTATATACATAAAATATGCTAACTATAGAAGACTGTGATCATATTTTGTATCTAAAGGGGAAAAAAAAGAAGTCTTAGTATTTTGTTAATGTTTTGGCTTGAGTTTTTGATTTTCATTTGCTCTTTTTTTTTTTTTTGCTTTTGCTCTGTTCTGTTGGCACTTTAGCACCTGGAGAAAGGATCAAATATAAATGATGCACATGTGCAATCCTAATAAAAGCCCCTTGTTGTGATCTCAATGTTCCCTATATCTTACCAAATATAAGCTTGTTAATTTATCACATAAACATATAAGGAGATCCAAGGCAAATGCTATAAATCATGGGGTCTTGTCAATTTTATTATATAGCTGCAATCAGGTTAAAATTAATTTAAAGGGAATATTTTAAAGGACAAGTTGGGGGTTTTACTTAGCACCAGGTGGCATATCTAAACTGTTTCCTCATTCTATCTTTTATGAATCATGTAAGCCCTGAAGCCATCATTTGCTCCATCCTGTCAGGGGAAGAAGTCCTGGAAGGCTGACTCACAGCTATCCCATGAGTCAGCCCAAGTCTGCTGAAGATGAGGTTCTCCCTTTCTTCCTTGACATATCAAAATGGGGCTCCTTATGTGAGCACCAGGATATCTTAAAATAAAACCAGTTTTTCCCCTTGCTGTCCAGGCCCATAAATGTTGCTGACAAAGACACTGGTTGGGTTGCAGTATCACTTAGTGCATCCGACAAGTGCTAGTGACTAACCCCCCTAAGAAATCCTAAGGAGAAAACAAATGCCATCCTGAAAAATGGGAGGGTGTATCTGCTATAGCCACCTAGATGTTGGGAAATCTTAGTGTCCAACCTGGTTTTTGTATCTTGTGTATTTTCCCCACTGAACCTGTGTGGCCATGTAGCTAGGTCACTGCATAGCCAGGGAACATTGTGGAAGGGCCTCACCACAGGGAGGGAAAAGCTGGATCCCAACGTGGGTCTGGATGGGCATGGGATCCTGTGGCTCCAGAGGAATGATCTGAACAGCTCCACCTGGGGAGCCAGCAAGAGTGAAGACAAAGGGCCTCCCTGGTGGTACAGTGGGTTAAGCGCCACACTGTGAAGCATCCACTGTACAGCAGCATGAGTTCGATCCCTGACCAGGGAGGGGACCCACATGGCACAGTAGACTTCTCTTGCCTTGCTGGCTTCTCCCCTCAGCAGTGTACTTCATTGGGTCTGCCTGTTCTCTACCCCACTCTGTCTCTGGTGAATCCTCTCACCTCCCACAACTCTGGCCTGTATCCCAGCTCTTGTATGCATAAATAAATAAATCTTTTTTTAAAAAAAGAGTGAAGACATGACACTGACCTCAACACTTCTACATATTCACAACCAAATAACAACAAAACAAAATCAACAACCTCTGAAAGATACAGATGACTGTTGCATGTGTCAGGAGCAGTGGTGGAGTTCAAAGGTATGAGGAAAAATGTAATTAGTCTGTTTACAGTGAACTGGGGCCATGCAACCCACGGGAGGAAGGGCGGCTGCTGTACAGAGTCCCTTAGCTATTGTTAACTTAGGACTACGCGCCCACATCAGACACAGGACACCCAGCACTGCTCTGGGGAAGGAGATGCAGAGAGCTGGTGTGTAGGCTGTGGGTGCACTGCTGGAGCACTAGCAGAGTTTTTAACTTGAGTCTTTAACCTCCAACAGAGAATAGTTGAAGCCTAAACTCGTAAGGAGTCAGATTGGATCACTTGTATCTTTTCATTATAAGGATACTATTTTCAGCCTAAGACTGTGTGGTATTCGAAATACCTGTCATACTCCCATCCAAGGCCCAAACCAAGACAACTGAATGTTCTCACTAGCCAGAGTTTAAGCACCTGGATCTTAACAAGAGGAGCATGAGGCCCAAGTCAAGCCTCCATACTAATGAAGCAAAGAGTACATGTCTTGGCTCACAGCCCTGCCTCAACTGTAGTCCTCACCAGCATTACATCTAGTGCTCAAACACAGCCTAGGGGTGAGGCAGGCATGAAGCCACATGAGACATTTAACCACTGAGTTGACCTTGGGAAGGGGTTCGTTGTGAATCTCTACCACACAACTCAGGTATCCATAGTAAAACAAGAAGTTGAACCCATAATACCCACAGAAGATGAGCTTTCTATGTCCTATTGGCCCTGCTCTTCCTTACCTATCACCCCATACTGACAGTCGTGCCCCAGCCATCTGAACAGGGGCAGAGGAGGCAGCAGTCTTTGAAATAATGGACACTTAAATTTCTGGGTTAAAAACCTAGATTATATCTAGCACCTTATGGAAGAGCTAGAAGGCCAATTTATTAAGATAAAAAGAGGGAACTCTCTATTGCAATGCATAAAAACAAAAATGAAAAGACAGGAGAATATGTCAAACTTGGAGGAAAAAAAACCCTGAGAGAAATCCCAATCCACCAGAACCAAAGTACATGCCTAAGGAGAAATTTAAGGTACTAGTTAGAACCATGTTTGCTGAATTAAGAAAAGCAGTGGGGGCCTCCCTGGTGGCACAAAGGGTTAAGCACCACACTATGAAGCATCTGCAGCCAAGTTTAATCACGGGCCATGGAGTGACCCACATGGCACAGCAGACCTCTCCTGCCTGCCCGCTGCTCCTCTCAGCAGTGTGCTTCAGTTGATCTGCCTCTTCTGTTCCCTACTCTGTCTCTGGTAAATGCTATCAACCCCACATCTCTTATATCCCAGTTCTTGTATGCATAAATAAATAAATCTTAAAAAAAAAAGAAATTATATATAAAAAAAGAAAAACATTGGATGATGTAAAACATGAAATAACAAAAATAGTGGAGTATGAGACTACTACAATTAGAACTACTGGGTCTAAAAAAAATTATAGCCAAATTAAAAAATATAATAGAAAACCTCAAAGTAACAGCAGATGAACACAAGTAAATTAGTGACTTGGAAAGCACAGTGACAAAAAACAAACAGGATAAAAAAATTTAAAAGACTGAAACAGTGTAAAAGCTCTTTGGGATAACCTAAAGAGAAACAAAATCTGTATCATGGGGGTTCAGAAGGAGAAGCGAAAGAAAGGTATAAAAATATATTTAAAGAAATAATTGCTGAGAACTGCCTCAATTTTGGAAATGAACCTGATGTTCTGACTAAAAAGGCCCAAAGAGTTGCAAACAAAATAATACCACACTGCAAGACACATTATCATAAAACTATTGAAAAGTCCTAATGAGGAGAGAATATTGAAAACATCAAGGGAAAGAGAAAAACCCAATAGTAATTGCCAATAGTAGACTTTTCAGTAGAATTTCCAGTAGAAAATTTCCTTCCTTATAGAAGAAGGAAAATTTCTATTTCCTTCCTTATAGAAGAAGGAAATAGAAGGAGATACTTAAGGTATCAAAGACAACATTTCCAGCATAGAATAATTTGCCCTTTGAGATTATCATTCAAGCCAGAAGGATGGGTAAGGAGTTTCAGAGTTTCACAGAAAAGCAAAAACTAAAAGAATACATTAGTAACAAAGACAGACATGAAAGAAAGGCTACTATAAAGCAAGATACACACACACACACATATATATATATATATAGAGAGAGAGAGAGAGAGAAAAACACATAAATTATACAAAGGGGGATAAAGAGAGAACAAATGTAGTTCATCAAAACAAATATGAGATCTGACTATCTGAAGACCACAAAAATAGTCTATAATATACAACTCTCAGCATAGCTTTCAAATAAAAATCAATAGAATTAACACATTAAACAATAGAAATGGAACCTAAGCAAAACATAAAATATGTCCAAAAATAAAAAGACAAAGACAAATTAAAAATGTATGTTTAACAAAATTGCAATAAGATCTTAATCACTTTATCATCTTAGTCACTTAATCACTCATTAATCACTTTAAATGTTAATGGTTTAAATTCATCATTTAAAAGGTAAAGAGTGACTGAGTGGGTTTACTATAAATAGGAACATCTCACCAACAAAGACAAGCACAGACTTAGGGTTAAAGGCTGGAAGACAATCCTACAAGCAAATCACAATTTAAAAAATGTTAAGAACAGCTATACTTAACACTAGGTAAAACACATTTCCAATTAAAAAAGGTAATAAGGGTTAGAGACAAGCAGGGCCTAATACAACTAGAAGAGATAACACTTCTGGATGCACCAATGATGGAGCACCAAGACACATATTACATTTATTAGTAGAACTAAAGAGAGATATTGACAACACATTGACATTAGGGGATTTTAATATTCCACTTATAACTATCAACAGATCAACAAGTCAGAGAATAATGAAACAATAGCCTTAAATGAGGATCTAGACCAAATAGGCGTAACAGAGCACTCCACCCCAAAATAGCCACCACATACATTTTTTACAAGTGTCCATGGGCTATTTTTAAGAACAGCTCATATGTTGGGACACAAGTCAGTTGTCACTAAAACTATAAAGACCGAAAGCATACCAGGTATGTTTTCTGGCCATAGAGTCACAAAGTTATAAATGAACTATTAAAAACATACACACACAGGGAAAACCATAAATACATGGAGATAAAAAAATATGCTACTTAATAGTTATTAGATTAAAGAGGAATTATAGAAGAATTCAAAAATTAACTTGAGACAAATGAAAGCAAGAACAAAAACTCAGAATCTGTGGGGTACAGCAAAAGTGGTCCCAAGAGTAAAGATAATTGTCATACATGCCCATGTTAAGCAAGAAAAATCCCAAACAAAGAACTTAATATTACATCTAAAGCAACTCAAAAAGAGGGATAAACAAGATCTAAAGCTAGTATAAGGAAGGAAATAGTAAAAAGAGTGGAAATAAATGAATTAGAAATAAAACAAACATACAAACAGTGAATGAAACTAAAAATTGCATTCACAGAAAAGAAAATGGTACTTTGTTAAAAATAAAAAGAGAAACGCAATTACACACATGGTAGAGGTGTTAGCTAAAGCTACAGTGACAAAACTTTGCAATATGTTAGTGCTTCAAACCAATAAGTGGTACAACTTAAACTTACACAATGTTTTATGTCAATTTTATCTTGATAAAACTGGAACAATAAAGGCATAAATTGGTTAAAAAAGAAACTAAGCATTAATTCTTTGAAAATATAAACATGTTGATAAAATTCTTAATAAACTGAATCAGAAATATAGTAAAAAAGCAAAAAACTTTAACAGAAGCATAAGAATACAAAAGATCATAAGATATTACTACAAACCAATGATATACCAATAAATTTGGTAATCTTGAAGAGACAGACAAATTTCTAGAACAATATAGCTTATCAAGACTAAACCAGAAAAAAAAAAGACTAAACCAGTAAAAAACAAAAGAGTTGAATAAAGTAATCACAATCATGGATATTGAAAGAGCAATCAAAAATCTCCCCCCCCACAAAAAAACCCAGGATCAGATGACTTTACAAGCAAATTTGATCAAATCTTCAAAGAATTTATGCCCATCTTGCTCAAATTACTTTTTAAAAATCCAAGAAGAAGGAATGCTCTCTAAAGCATTTTATGGTGCCAATACACTCTAATACCAAAACCAGAGAAAAAGCAAGAGAAAACTACAGACCAATATCCCTGATGAATACTGATGCAAAAATCTTCCACAAAATACTAGCAAACTGAATTCAATAATATATTAGAAGTGGGGTTTATCTCAGAGGAGCACGGATGGCTTAACATACATAAATTAATCAATGTAACACATTTTATCAACATAAGATAAAAATCATATGACGATATCAATAAATGCAGAGAAAGCATTGGATAAGATTCAATACCCATTTATGATAAAAATTCAAACAAGATGGAAACAGAAAGAAACTACTTCAAGATAATAACGTTCATAGGTCACAAACTTAGAGTCAGTATAATACTTACTGGTGAGAAACTGAGAAGCTTCTCTTTAAGATCAGGAGCAAGACAGTCACCACTGTTGTTTAAATTATTATTAGAGGCTTAAGCTAGAACCATCAGAAAACAGCAGGAAATGAAAGGAATCCAATTTGGAAAGAAAGAAGAGACACTATCATAATTCACAGGCAGCATACTATATATATAGAAAACCCAAAAGACACCACCAAAAAACTACTGGAAACAATAAACAAATATAGCACATTGGCAGGTTACAAAGTAAACATACCAAAAACTGTTGCATTTTTACATACAATGAATGAGAAGAAAAAGAAATTAAGAAAATAATTCGTTTACAATTGCTTCAAAAGAATCTAATACCTAGGTATTAACCTGGCCAAAGAAATGAAGAACTTACACAGATTTTGGATTATGAAATAAAGAAATGGAAAGCCATCCCATGCTCACGGATGGGGAAAATCAATATAGCCAAAGTAAGTTTTTTTTTTTTTTTTTTTTTACCTAAAGGAATATATAAATTAAAAGCAGCAACATCCAATAGTATGCTTCAAAGAAACTGAACAAACAACACTAACATTTATATGAAACCATAAAAGGTATCAAATAGTTAAAACAATCCTGAGAAAAAGGAGGTATCACATTACCTGACTTTATACTATAAAGCAACAGTAAATTAAATAAGATTTTATTTATTTATGCATACAAGAGCTGGGGTGCAGGCCAGAGGCACCCGGCCAGGGGGTGTGAGAAGATTCACCAGAGAGAGAATGGGGAGCAGAACAGGCAGATCAACTGAAATACACTGCTGAGGGGAGCAGCAGTGGAGGTATTGGCATAAAAACAGACACATCAATAGAACTGAATTAAAAGCTCAGAAATAAATCCATACACACACACATATACACACACACCCCTAATTCATGCAGGGCCATACCAAATGGGGAAGGAAAGTCTCTTTAACACATGGGGCTAAGAAACCTGGACAAAAGCACCTGCAAAAGAATGAAGTTGATCATTCTAACTCCATGCACAAAAATTAATTCTAAATGGATTAAAGACTTAGAAATAAGACCTGCAAGAATAAAATACATGAAAGAAAACACTGGCCATCTATTTAATCAAATCAATAAAAATCCAGTGAAATAAAAACAAAAATAATCAACCTGGATTACCTCAAATTAAGAAGGTTCTACACAATGAAAGAAAATATGGATTCAGAAGACATCCCACTGGCAGAAAATACTTACACCTCATAGAACCTGTAGTTAATATCCAAGATATATTTAAAAATCCAAGATACATTTAAAATTTATACAAGTTAACAATAAAAAAGCAAATAGTTCAATTAATAAATGGGCAGCAAATCAGAACAGACAGTTCAGCAGAGGACATCCAGAAGGCCCACAGACATGGAAAAATGTTCATCATTGCTTTTAATAAGGGAAGGCAGATTAATGATGCTATTGATGGGCTATCACCCCACACCTGTGAAAATCGGTGCTGGAGAGGAAAGGGAGAAAGAGGACCCTATGAAACTATTGGTGGTAAAGTAAACTGGGGCCACCATTTAGAAAAACAATTTTTAAAGTTTACCTTCATAAACTACAAATGAAAATACCATGTGACCCAGCAATCCTAATTTAAGGCATCTATCCAAAGGGCATGAAACCTTCAACTCAAAAAATGATATGCTCTACTATGTTTATTGCAGCGTTATTACAATAGTTAGTACACAAAAACAAACTAAGTGCCACTGACAGAGGACTGGATAAAAAAAGATGATACAGTCACATGGAATGATGTGATGATGAATGGAATACTATTCTGTCATAGGAAAGATGAAACGTTGCCATTTACAGCAAAATGGAAGAAGTTAAAAGGAATTGGCCATATTAAAGTAAATCAGAACAACAAAGACAAATATTGAACATTCACATAAAGGATGATTTGACAAGGTCTCAATGTGCTTGTTTTGTTACAAGCAAATACTTATAACTAGCAGACACCAGTTAAGTCAGCTGTCTGAGGTCGGGAAGGCAGGGTGTGATTAAATTAAAAACAAAAACAAAAAACTATGCGTACGCATTCATACACCCCCAAGTCAGAAATATCCCCTTCACTGAAAAAAGATCCCAAGGAGGTAAAGGTCCCCACAAAGGCTTCTTTCAAAACCCAGCGAGACCGAGAGTATGCGGAGATTGAAGGTGGAGGAGGAGGAGGAAAACGGCGCTCTCTGTTCCTGCAGGAATCACTGCAGGGTCTATTGGCGCAGCGGCGGCTCAGGAACTCGCTGGGAGCCGGAGAGGATCTTGGGGTGTTTTTCCGCACCCGCGAGGGATGGGGGAGAGAGAGGTCGCAAGGTCAGCGTCCGGGCAGGCTGGTGTGCCAGGTATCGGGAACTGGTCAGAAGCCAGTGGGCGGATACTTCCAGGACGCTCGCGACCGCTCGCCTTGGGGTCCGGGGGTCAGCGGCTGAGCCTTGACCTGCTAGATCAGGGACACCAGGCTGGCCCGGTGCTTGTGCGTTGTGGGGGTTGAACCGCGGGCGGATCGGTGGGACCTCAGGGGACCTGAACTTGAGGCCCCTGCTGGGGCAGGTCGCGTGGTCCCCAGGTGTCTGGGCACTTAGCATTGAGTCCTTCCTGCTGCTGTAGCTACTGGCCTCTGGCATCACTGGACTGAGTGTGCCTTCTTGCGCCATTGTTTTGTGGTTTTGTTATTTTAGGTGCGTTTCCTTGGCCCTCCTGGACCTCCATATCCTCACCTGTAAAATGAGGTTGGCAATACTTCTTTACAGTAGTGTGAGGATTCCAGCAAGGGTAAAAAACAAAATCAGAGAAATTAATTTCAGGAATATATTTTATTTAATCCACTCTATCCAAAATATTATCATTTAAAATGTGGCACTAGCAGTCTGCAAGATCTGCAGTGTGCCACGTGCTGGAAAACATAGCTCAGACTCCTTGTCACCACTTGGGTCTATTGTATCCACCACCTTTAAATATCAATCTCAGTACCACTCCTGCTGTCCCCTACCTATAGGCAGACACTTTCACCTCTCTTCACTAGATTTTATTTTCTACCTATCGTTCATCACCATGAGAAATAACCTTGCTTACTGTTTCTCTGTCCTCATTAGAACCTAAGCTCTGACACTGCAGAGTTGAATTCTCAGCTCTCAGCCCAGGCCCTGACATATTATATACCTTTAATTGTCGAATGTATGAATTCATGAATTAACAAGGGATTAATGACTAGATGTAGTCCTTGTCGGAGAAAACAGATTTGATGGTGTTAGCCTCTATAATTCCTAACAAGGGGAAAAGGCAGCTTCCATTTCAATACTACCAGTCAATACTCCCCCAGCAACTTAACCTAATGCATTCGAAAGTATACTTTATTTCCTGTAGGTTTTTCAGAGTAAGGGAAGTATGTAGTTTTGCCTTCTGACAGGTGAGAAAAATGAGAGGGATTTCTGTTGGCATGTTTTCTAGGACATTAAATTCTCAATTCCCTATTAATAAAGATAATATAAAGGGTAGAGATAGTTTTCCTTAAATTTTAAAATGAATGATTTCACACTAAAATTTTATAACTGGTAACGAGAACTATTTATTTACTGAATGTAGCATTGCTTCTTTCATATCTTACCAAATTATCTTCTTATTTCACAGATAAGCCTACCAAATTTCTATCAAGAAGATATCTCAGCATCATGGAAATATTATAATTGAAAGAATTCAAAAGGTGCTCATTACTCTCATATGAAAACAGACCATTGTAAATGTGATGCTTAATCAGGCAATAGTAAGAGATTCAGTGACTACATTATGCCCATGTTTTTAAACCGCTTTTCCCAGCTGTGATAACATAAGCATCAGATGTTCTTTAAAGAGCCATTTATTTTATTGATCACCTAAAATATATGCCAACTCAAAGATTTAAGATTTTTTAAAAATAGTTTTTAAAATCAAAATTAATACATAAAATTATTAAACTGAGTTCAAATGGTGAAAAGACAGCTATTTCCAAATGGGTAAACCTTCACTGAAAAGAAAGTTGAGAGGCTAGCATAAAAGTGTGTCCTATATATACCCTGTTCAGACAATTTTAAAATAGAGCGTTCTTAATAAAATTAAACATTTGGCATATAGATAAACAGTAAAAAACCTACTTCTGGAAAAGCAAAACAATTAAGGCAACGAATGTACTTGAGGAAAGTAGTAGTTTCCAAACTTGGTTGCATGGTAGAATTATCTTGGGAACTTTACAAGACAACTGATTCCTACGTTTACCCTAAGAGATTCTAATTCAGACAATCTGTTGGGGCTTTGAAACTTGTAGTTGGAAAATCTCTTTTTTTTTTTTTAAAGATTTATTTATTATTTGCATACAAGAGTTGGGGTACAGGCCAGAGTCCAGGGAGGTGAGAGGATTCACCAGAGACAGAGCGGGGAGCAGAACAGGCAGACTGACTGAAACACACTGCTGAGGGGAGCAGCAGGCGAGGCAGGCGAGGTCTGCTGCGCCATGTGGGTCTCCTCCCTAGCGGGAGGCAGGGATCGAACTCGTGCTGCAGTGGCTGCATTTGCTTCCCAGTGCGTTGCTTAACCCACTGCGCCACCAGGGAGGCCCGGAAAATCTCTTTTGTTGTCTCAAATCATGAGCCAGGTTTGGGAACCACAGCAGCAGATTTATGCAAGCCGTCCTGGAGGCAAATGCATACTTCTTTTATTGATCACCTAAAATAGAAGTCAACTCAAAGATTTAAGATTTTTTAAAAGTAGTTTTTAAAATAATTGATATGTAAAACTATTAAACGGATTTTAACCAAATGTTAAAAAGACCTTTAATTCTGAGCGGGTAACCCTTCACTAAAAACAAAGTTGAGAACCTAGTGTGAAAGTTTGTCCAGGACACCAAAAGGTTAATTTTCAAGGGCTTCTCATTTGCCAGGGTCTCTCCCAAAGTTTCTCCCAAAGTTCCTCCCGAACTGTATTTTCTATTTGTAATTTTGTATTCTTTTTTTTTTAAAGAAGATACCCTTTGCCGCCAAAATTTAAAGGGTTTTCACCCCGAAACCTGGATCTGCCTCTAGCCACAAACCATCCAGTAATCAGAATACTACAATCAAAGAGTCAAATCCTGCCATCTGCCTGTTTTTGTACAACCCAAAGTAAAAATGAGTTTTACATTTTTTAAGGTTGAAGCAATGAAAAAAGAATACTTAATGACATGGAGGTATATGAAATTCAGATTACAATACTTCTAGGTAAAGTTATGTTGTCTCACAGCCATGTTTGTTTATTTGCAGATAGTCTGTGATTGCTTCAACAGCAGTGTTGAGTAGCTGCAACAGAACTCTGTGTGGGCCACAAAGCTAAAATATTTACTGCCTGGCCCATTACAGAAAAAGCTGCCAAATCTTGATCTACACCATCAAATGATAACATCATACATATCATAGAAAACCGATTTGAGGGGCCTCCCTGGTGGCACAAGGGGTTAAGATGCAGCACTGTAAGCTATCTGCAGCCACTGCAGCACAAATTTGATCCCCGGCCAGGGAGTTGACCTACATGGCTCAGTAGACCTCTCCTGCCTCGCCTGCTGCTTCCCTCAGCAGTGTATTTCAGTGGGTCTGCCTGTTCTGCTCCCCACTCTGCCTCTAGTGAATCCTCTCACCCCTCCCCATAACTCCAGCCTGCACCTCAGCTCTTGTATGCATAAATAAATAAATCTTAAAAAACAATTTGGTAGGGCTCCTTTATATAATGAGAATTGTTTAATATAAACAACTTATGAATTATAAGTGAGATTCATTTTACAAAAATCAACAAGTGATTAAATTTAGATACTGCTATGTAAGAGATAGGACAATATTATCGTATTCAAATTTATAGTTTAGAAGCAATGATTGAGAAGATCGAAGTGTTCGTGAAGTGATTCAGGATAGAATGATTAGAGATAAAACAAACAAACAAACAAAAAACAAAACAAAAAACCCTCTCCCAGAAGAAAAATTGAGGGAAATCCTGCAGTTTTTGTAAGGGATGCACACTGTTAGATAAATAGTTGAACATAAAATACTTTGTGCTCTTGGTTGTGGAAAACTATAGTAAATTGTTGTTAAAGTTACACTTGAAAGTTTTGCTCTTAAGTGGGTTAGTAAACCAGTTACCTAATACTTTAAACAAAGCTAGAAGCATTTGATCAATAATGACTGGGTGAATTGGGCAAAAAGTATGGCAGATCATCGAATTCTGGCAGCAAAGAAAATCCCAGTTATTGACTTAGCTGTTTCTGTTCATAGAGACTGATAGAACTTAGGCAAGCTGTGAGGGTCACTCTGAAAATCTGAGACAGAGGAGGGACATCAGATGATGCCAGTGCTGACCGGTAGCTGTAGTTGATTTCCCAGTTAGGCAAACCGTGGGTGGAAAATTAGACCAAAGGGCAAATTGATTTTGAAAGTCAGTGAAGGTGTTAATTAGGTTGGGGTCAAAAAGGCAGAAGCTTTTTATTAGTCTTTCGATCTTACTGCAGTCATGATTGGGACCTTCCTTAGCTGACTTGGGAGCCTGGTTATTTGAAGTGGCAAGGAGTCTGCTGCTCCAGCTTCAGGTGGATTTTCCCTGTTTGAAGACGATTTGCTCGGTGGCTTTTGGAGGAGGCACAGATTGCTGTGTTTCAAAGACCACCTGGGAATAATATTCCCAACACACTGTTGTTGCCATTTTCATTGATAAGAATGTCATGAGCTGGAAGGTAAGCGAACCACTGAGTCCATCTAAAGGATGAGTGATATATCTGGCAGTAGGGGAAAGAGGAAGTAAAACAATTTGGAGCGCCTACTATGTGTAATAGTTACATATGTGACTTCACTATCCCTACATCCCTTCAGTATATTGTATAATTATTATCATATGATTATCATTATTGATGAAACAGAGTGTGAGCTACATGCCTGCAAATACTCAGCCAGTAACTCTAGAGCTGAAGTAAGAACTCACGTCTGTCTGCTTGGTCCCCAGTCCTTACTCCTAACTCACTGTCTTGCTTGCAGCAGAGTCTCCAAACAACACAACAGCATAAATATGTCTCCCACTTTCAGTGACCACAAAGACATTTCTTAAATTTTATCTGAGCTATAAAAATAAAAAATAAGCTAACGCCCTTCATTCACTAGGAAAATTATCCTTAAGAAAAAGGTTGATTACCCATCATAAGCTTTCTTAAAACCAAGTGTCAAATTCTAAATCTAGGAAATATCTTCTCTTGTCCCTTTGAGAATTGACTCACTTTAATGCCCTGAACTGTCAAAATTACCTCCTTTTATGTTGATGTACAACTTTGGTGACTCTAGGTGATTGCCCCAGACTGGCAAGCAGCCCTGTTGGCCCTTGTTCCAGCTGTGACTAGTTTCTTTTTCAACACACTCCAATTAGAAATGAGGTGTAGTTCTGAGTCTGCCCTCCCCAAAGGGTTCCTTTACACAGGCCATTACAGTAATGAGCCATGCGATCTTCCCTTAGGTGATGGTCAGTGGTGAAAACACACTCAGGACATCATTAGAGGATTCTTACAGCCGCTTTAAAAGTTGGTTTAAAAGAAGATATGTTTCCATTTAGAAGTCCTTAGTTGACCAATTTGTAGATATTCCTATTTGTTCTCAAATGGTGTCCTTGCATTTGTCAGAGCTTAAGGTATATGCCTTCCCCTCCCTCTCAGACTGCTCTGAAGAGGCTATTGGAAGAAAGCACTATCAAGTAACACTGTCTTAAAGAATCCTGTCCACTCTAAATTTAGTGGAATTTTTTTTTATAAACCTAGACCTAATGTCATATTAAGCAAAACAGATGGTGGCTAAATAGATGACCTCCTTCATTCTGTTTGCTTTACCACAGCTGAACAAGTCAAGACTCTTAATTTGCAGTTCTCTTCCCAACTTAGAAGCCAAAGGAAAAAGAAAACCAAGTACCAACCTAAACAGACAGTCCATAATTATGGGACTTTAGGTTTGGAGTCACTGTACTTAATCTTTGTGTGACCCAGAATTTAACCGGAAGATTAAAAGAACAGCATTTTCAATTCTTTTCATGAAAGTTAAAGACTTGGCTAGCGTTAATAAAACTGAGGATAAAATATAAGCTGCTAGTTAAAGCAACATAATCCTCACTTCAATGCAAAATGAAAAAAATTGAGTCATACATGATTTCCATTTTAATAGGTAATACTTTTGCTTATAGATTTGTAAAAAAAAAAAAAAAAGACAACAACCATCTCCTGAAATGTTCTGTGTTGGAGAACCATAGGAAGATGCCACTTTGGAAAAGGCTCAAAAACTGATCAGATCTAAATGAAAGATTGATGGTGATTCTGAGTTTAAAATTTAATGTCCAGGCTGGCTACTAAATTTTACATGAAAAGAATGTTGACAGTATTGTAAATCAATAAAATCAATTATGATCTCTTATGGAGTACATTTTATAAGATAAAAATTGTTTATATGTTGTATGTTTTTAAAGAACATTATTTACTTATCTCACTCTTTCAGAATCATATTCTGCCAAAAATATCATTTCACATATAAATTACTGATGGATATGATCATTTCTACCTATAACCACATTATACGGAATTTACTGATACAATCTAATAGCAATCCACCTACTACTAATTGAGCAAATAATCTAATACCCAAATTCAAGGAGATAATTCCCATGCTTTTAATTATGTTTAAACTGGTAGTCTTCCTGGAAAAAAGGGACTTCAAGATGGCTATACTGTACAATGAAGCAGAGAGCGATATCATAATCATAGCTATGAGGCGTCTCTGTAAATTAATGGTAAGTGTCTGTTTATCCAGCACCTTAGTTACTATGTAAGTCTTTTCCCAAAACCAGGTTACCAATTCACAGGAGCTTTATCTTTGACTTAGCCCATCTCTCAAGTGATTTAAAGGTTCATGAAGGAAAGTAAATGACCTTTTATGGGTTTAAATGGGCTGTGAGATTAAGACCCTGGAAATGCCACTGAAAGGCAAGAGTGTATTTTCCACTGTGCTCTGTCATTATCATTTCCATTCCCACTCTTCGCCAATCTCCAGAAGGGAAAAAGACACCTGACTAAATAAAGTGTAAATACTGTATCAATGGGTACCTCTAATGTTTTCATAAAATTATAAGATCAAATTTTTGATCATTTAAACTGCTCAGACACTTGGTTATATTTATAATCAAGAAATAAAAGATGCTAGTGTGAGGGAAAAGTATCAAACATTGTCATAGTAGTCATCTAAAAGAGTTTTCAAAATAAATTATGACAAGAACTTGTAATTAGATTAGAATTACAGATTTCTAATTTGAGAAAGACAATTTTGCTGGTCAACAGTGAAATAATTTGTCTCATTAACACGCAGGGGTATATTTTAAACATGCGGGAGTAATCCTGTTGTCTCTTCCTAAATATTGGATTAATATCATATATTCATCAGGTTAGCTAGGAAGAAGATCATTTTAAAGAGTTAATTACTTCTATTCAGGATAAAAATATAAAGAGCAATAATCAACTATATTTAAGTCCTGAAATAAAAAACTCAAAAAAGCTTTTCTAGGTTTTCATCAGCTGAAAATTATTAAAACATTTTCCAGTATTAAATATAAGCTTTTTTACTTTTTGTTCATCTACTTATATAATTCTTCCCTCTATAAAATGCCATATTTGGAAGAACACAAAATATATAACACCCATTAGAAAATTCACAGTGCTTTAAAAAATTATAGAAGATACAGCTCTTTTATACAAGTCAACCAGAGGTGTACAAAACTTAATAATATCGCCTTCACCCACTCCAAGCTTATACCTTTGAGAAATTCAGTGTTTTTTCCTCTAGATTTGTAAAAATCATATAAAATATCCTGAAATGTACATCCTCCACACCTAAACAATGTGTGTATATACATTCATTTAAACACAAATGCATAATTGTAAAGGTTCTGTTTTATAAAAGTGAGAACCAAATCATTTATTCTATGTATTAGTCAGGACTCTTTTGATTGCAAATAACAGAAATGAAAAGTATTTTAAGAAAAGGGGAGATACACTAGTTCATATTATTGGGAAGCCTTCAAGCATACCTAGATCTAGGGAGTGAATGAACACCTAGTGTTGTCGTGGCTCTGCTCTGCTCTGTATTGTTCCATTCTTGGGCAAATCTCCCTGGGGATGGCAAGATGGGTGTCACAGCTCCAGGTTTACAACTTTATAGCTCTAAACCCTAGAGAAAAGGAAATGTGCTTCTCTTTCAACAGAGCTAATGAAAGTTCTAACATTTTGCTTAACTGCATCTGACTGAATCAAATGCCCATTCCCCAAACCAATACTGGTGGCTAAGGCATGCGCTGGTCCGGATCACCCAGCTTCATGTCATGGCCTTTCGGAAACAGATAACAGGCTCCCTTACTTCTGGCTGCTTTAAGAAAAATACCTTGGACTGGGTGGCTAAAACAACAAACATTTATTTTGCACAGTTATGGGGGCTGTGAAGTCCAAGTTCAATGTGCTACAAGATCTGGTGTTTAGTGAGGGCACTCCTAGCTTGTGGTTGTCTGTCTTAGAAAGGGCTTAGAAGAGAGAGAAGGGGGGAAGGATTGCGAGGAAAGGGAGAAGAAGAGGAGAAGGGCACAATCTCATTCCTGAGAGCGCCACCCTTGTGACCTAATTATCTCCTAATGTTTCCATGTCCTGGTAACATCACATTTAAGGTTATGATGTCAACATATGAATTTGGAGAGAGCCACAAATATTCAGTCCTTAATGCTCCCAAAAGATAAGACTAGGCTCAGTTTTACCAGAAAGGTTAACAAATCCTGAACCAGCAACCACACAGTGTCTATTACATTCTGCATCTTGCTTAATAGTATATTATGGGGACAGTCTTCCATATAAAATAATCAATGTAAATGTAATGTCAATAATCAGAACAAACACCTGACTTTTGTAAATGCCCACAGCATATATCATTTCATTATTGATAGATGTTCAACTGTTTCCACTTCCCATGGAATTTTGTCTTATAAACAAACCTGGAAGAAATAAATTTGTATTATCTAGTTCATTTATTTCTGCAATGACGATTTCTCCCATAGGGCTGCAAGCTCAAAATATAAACACATTTAATATTCTGATATTTGTGAACAAACATAGTTCAAAATCTATATGTCAGAAAAAAAGATAACTTTAAAAATTTGAAAGCCTAAACAGGAACACAAGTGAATGTGTGCTATATTTATGACAAATGAAGGTCATAAACAGTTTAATGACAATTTGATCTTTTCATATTTCTACTGACCACTTGCTCTTCCTTTCCACAATTAACCTCCTTAGGTTCTTTGCACATTTTATTATTGATTGCTAATATTTTTTTGTCTAACTTTAAGAGTTCTTTATATATATGGAATGGTTTCTAATTTTCATCAACTTCTTTTTAAGGGCATGTATTTATTCTAATATAAGGTTACTTACTTTTAATTAGCTAATGTAGTATATTGAATTATGTTTATATATTTCATAAGATTGAATCATCCTTGCACATGACCACAGGACATTGTTCTCCAATACACTTTTACATTCAGTTTCCAATGTATATTAAAAAGAATACATAAAGCTATTGTTTTCTTTTGTTTATACATTTAATTTTAATCTTTCTTTCTGTGTACATTTATAAAAACTCTTACATGTATGACAGTTCTGAGTCCCCACATCCAGTCCTACTGGCCATAAGAATTCCATGGATTTCCAGAATCTAGACTGGGGCCCACTGATTGGGATCCAAATAGGAATCACTGTTGGAAGTGAGAGTAAACCCACGCTTAAAAAAAGGGACTTTTTCAAATAGGTGGATGCATAATGGATGTTGGAAAGAAAATACTGCCTACTTTCCAACTATTCTCATTGCTGTTTCATAGCTTAGATTTTTAATGTTTTCTCTTATTAGCTTTTTTTCTTAATGTATACACTGATTACTGCCCCAAAGAGACTACTGGATTCACAAGAACAAGGACTAAGTTTATAATCTCAGAATTCCCTCAGTGCTTAGCATATGTGAGGCACTCATTAAATAATGAATTAAACATTGGCTCTCCATGGTTCCAGTGTCAGTGAGTCAAGGTCATTATACTAAATCTGAGTTGAGTCAATAATTAATGTCTGCTTTTAACCAGTTGTTTTCATTTTCACAGAAACGCATTAAATTTATACACAAAATGAGAATATTTGTCTATCATATTAAGGGATTCCCTTAAAGGAGTTTTCAACTATTGGGGGAAAAGGTTTCATCTAAATATAAACTTATTGCTCTTTCTCTTAGAGTAAAAAAAAATTGTCAAAGGAGGTCTTTATTTATGAGGAACATATTTACTGTGTTTCCTTCATGTTTCTGATTAATTTCTTTGCCTCTTTTTTATTCTCTATAACCTAATCTACAGTTCAGTTAATATAATTGTTTATTAGAAGATACACATTTCTTTAAAAGTATGCCTTCCTCTACCTAATACCAAAACTCATCCCTTTTGGATGAACTGTTAAATTAATATATTCTATAATCACTATTCTTCCTTTATTACCTATTCAGTAAATCTAACTGCAAGGCAGTGCATTAAACACCAGCGTGTCTAACTTCCTTTTCATTTGCAGATGAGAACTAAAAGAATTGTTTTTGGACCTTTTTGGAACATTCATTGGGAGTTAAATAAGCAACTGACTAAACTCACGTGGCAGTTTGGCAAAGGCAAAGATTTTTGAATTGAATGTCTACTTTATGTAAGTAGTTATGGTCAATTTTTTTTTAATAAAAACTGTTTCAAAGAAGTGTCCCTAAGCAGAAGTCTAAGTAAGGAAAGCAGTGCCTCGCCTCCTATCCAGCCACAGTACCAGGGAAGTTGGCCGAGCCCTCTTAGGCTTACACCCCTGGAAGAGTAGAGTAATAGCACAGCCCTTCACGCCCCGCCCCTTCGTACCCATGCTCTCTACAATGTGACTTGGCACTTACTCCCCTTTAATGTGAGTGCTCTCACTTTGGGTTTGCCTACAGAAGGAGATGAGAGTGAAAGCATGCCAGGTCCAAGCCTGGACCTTAGCGATCCTGATGTCCACCCCCTAGATCCTTGCGCTGTATAAATATTTTATTGTCATATGCCTCTGAGATTTTGTGGATACTTGTTTCATAGTAACATCTGATCAATAGCACCAGCTTATTTAAAAATTATTTTATCATTCTTCTGGGAATGAATTTGATTTACTTACAGTATAAAATTACTTTTAAAAACCAAGACTCCATGTTCTGAGAAACAAAACTCTCTCCAGCTAGTTCTTAAGCTTTTTCATCCCAGAATTCCAATATTCCCTTGAAAATGACTGCAAAGTCAAAGAGGAGCCCAAAAAACTATGGAACACCTTGAGTTATGTTTTCAACTGTGTCTCTTGCAAAACAAACAAACCATGGTTATTTCTTATATTACACTTAACCAATATGTGCTGGGCACTGAACTGAAGCTGGAGCTAAATAAGATAGACAAGGTCCTTATAAGGCTGTAACGGTCTTATAGTTAGAACAACAGAAAATAGACATGTCAATAAATAGACAAAGATGATAATTTCAGGCTGTGATCAGTATTATGAAGAATCTAAGGCCTCCCACCAAATGCAGCCCATGGTGTCTCAAAGCAAAAGGGTAGTGTAAGAATCTTCAAATGGTAAGTGAAGCAGAGGAAGTCACTGGTTGGCAAGGTGGGGACAGAATTGGGAACTGTCACTCCCCCCTCCCCGCTGCTGTCCTTTGCATCTCTGCCTGACCTGGTGCATCCTGAGACAAAGCGTTAGCTTGATGGGGTGGTAGGGTAACATCAGAGGAGTGCCGGAGCCTGGCCAGGGTGAGGAACAGACAACAACGGGGCATCTGGGGTCCCTTCCACAGTCTGGAAAGAACAGTGTAGCTAAAAGGCTGGGCAGTGGGAGTAGTTCCCTGAGGGGCATTTGTGTGTAGCACTTGAGGTGTGAGGGGTGGGGAAGCCCAATCAATCTGTGGCACTGGGTTCTTCTTATATCCTCTGGAAGGAATCACCTATACATTTAAAGCCCAATTTTGCCACTTACTAAAGACATTGAGAAAGGCACGATGCATTCTGTGCCTCAGTTTCTTCATCTGTAAAATTATAATAAGATTAATAACCACTTCATGGCTATTGTGAGGAATGAGTGACTTTAACATATGTGTATATACATATGATCTAACAGCCTCTCCCCTGGATACAAATTCACATCAAATCTCACACATATCCACAAAGGGACAAAGATGGGGGGACTCACTACAGAGCTGTACACTCTGGGAGCTTATCCAAGAGGTGGATGAGATTTATCATAGATGTTGGAGTATGGAAACAACCATTTGGAAGCAATGAACCAAATGTATATATATCATATATAGGTGGATCTTTTTAAAAAATATTCTATTGAGGTGACATTGGATTATAACATAAATACATATATACATGTTATGATTTGTGTAACATTGTGCATGTTACACATGTATATATAACACTTGTACATCAAACACTTCAGGTACCCATCGCTACATATCAACATCTGTATATACTACGTTCAGTTCACCACTAAAGTCCAATTCCACCTCTCACTCTACAATTAACCAGATATATCCAGTTTATCCATCTCTTACCCCTTCCCTTGTGATAGCCACTAATTTGATCTCACTATCTAAAAATCCACTTCCCTTTTATTTGGTTCATTTGCTTTATAAGTGAAATCATATGGTGTTTGTCTTTCTCTATATTATTCACTAAGTGTAATATCCTCCATACAAGCCAGCCATGTATCATCTGGGGATAATAAGCCTTCCAGGCAGAGGGAACAGCATGTGCTAAGACTCTGAGACAGAAATATGACATATTTGAGGAGAGGAGGAAATGTCAAATGTGGTTGGAGCATAGTGAACAAATAGATGAGTTTTAATCTTAAAAGATGGTCTAGTAAAGGCCTTTCCTCCTACACTAAGTTTATTCATGATTTAGGATAACTAGTTTCACAGAGTTGATAATTCCCAAGGAGAGGGTAATTCCTCTCTGGGTGACCAGGATGGTGACAAGGAGGTGAGAGGTGAGCACAAGGCAACCAGTCAGTGGCTGAACCAAACTTTGTTCCCATAGGTATAGAAGAAGCCAATTTCTACTCCTGGGAATGCAGAAATTTGAGCTGGGGCAGGCCCCAGGGTCTGTCATCTAAGCCTTGCCACCAAAGCTTGGACTGCTAGCTGAGGAGTCTCACGTGTCCCTGCTGTAGTCCTGCTTGTGACCGTGCCCTCCAACTTCTCAGGGAATAGCACTCTGGGACCACTTTCCATGCCTGTGCCTTCTGGCACCCAGACTCTCCTTCTGCCCTCCTTACACACCACTTCAGAAACTGGACATTTCTTGATTTCCTTCTACAGAGCACTGGGTATATAAAAAATGCAAACTTCAGGTTTTCATTCTGTCCTTGGGTGTTTGCCTCTGTTCACCCTGAGCAGCTATTTGTGGGCCTAGTTGCTGAGCAGGAGGAATGTTACAAATATGACTTCCACAGCAATGAGCTTCTCTACAATGATCAAAACCACTTCTTTGTGACCCAAAAGAATATGTAGCCTCCTTGGTGGCACAAGGGGTTAAGTCTCAACACTATGAAGCTATCCACAGCCACTGCAGCACTGAGTTTAATCCCTGGTAAGGGAGGGGACCCACATGGCACAGCAGATCTCTCCTGCCGCACCCACTGCTCCCCTCAGCAGTGGAGAGTGTGATTCAGTAGGTGCACCTGTTCTGCTTCCCACTCTGTCTCTGGTAAATCCTCTGATCTCCTGCACCTCTGGCCTGTACCCCAGTTATTGTATGCATATATAAATATTTTTAAAAAGATGATGATATGTCTTCCTGAAAGATCATTGGTAGCTTTGATTTAAAAAAACAAAACAAAACACATGGCTGAGCTCAGTAAATCAGTAAACTCAGTCTGTCAGAACATTCTCATATATATATATATATATATATATATGTCGTGTGTGTGTGTGTTTGTGTCTCCTTAAACACAGACAGGAGATTTTTCTAGGGTGCAAATCTAGAGGTAGAATGACTGGCCCGTTGAGGATGTCATCTTCATCTGTGCCGGATATCGTCATATAATACTACTGAAGAATCGCTTGATAGTAATTGGATCAATTCTCTTGATTTCTGTAGATATGTCAAAGACTCATTTATTGTTTTACAAATTCACTGGAGGAGGGTGGAGTCAGGGGGAAACAATTTCCTCTTTATTAAATTGCTGGTAGGGGGCCTCCCTGGTGGCGCAGTGGGTTAAGCAACGCACTATGGAGCAGACTGCAACCACTGCAGCACGAGTTCGATCCCTGCTGCCGGCCAGGGGGGGAC
>JAGFMF010011830.1:19709707-19759206 GCA_019455555.1 Galemys pyrenaicus
GCAGACCTCTCCTGCTGTGCCCGCTGCTCCCCTCAGCAGTGTGCTTCCGTTGATCTGCCTGTTCTGCTCCCCGCTCTCTGTGGTGAACCCTCTCACCCCCCCACACCTCTGGCCTGTACCCCAGTGCTTGTATACATAAATAAATAAAATCTTTTAAAAAAAAAATTTAAATTGCTGGTAGGTTTCTCTTGCCAAACTCACAGAAAAACTGAAAATGTGAATTAAATGGTATGTGTGAGGTATTGTGAAGAGAGAAGTTATTTAAATCCACAATCATTTTCAAACCAGAATGTCCCATTGTTTCCAGGAGAGGACACAAAAAAATCATTCTGTGTGTTTTTAGTGCTCACCCACCCTTCCTAACCTAACCCCCGCCACACACACACAGCACACATACCCTAACTCCTATTTTGTGCTCACCAATAGAAAACCAGCTTATGTTTTCATTACAGAACCTGTGAAAAGCACCCTCCTGCCAGTAGGTTCTTTGCCTTCCTGCAAGACCTGTAACATATGTGGGTTTCATGAGGTGCCTGTTCAGGGCCGTGCCCACTGGTCTGATATGCGGACGGACAGAAGTTCTTACAAATTAAATACATTTGACTTGATGTTATTGCTCCTATATTTTCTTTCTTGTTTTTTTTTTTGGGGGGGGCATTAATGTCCCAAAAGCAATGAGCCCAAAAGAGGGTACATTATGGACAATGCTAAAACAATAATAAAATAGACTAAAATTTGGTCTGCTTTTATTATAGTCATATGGTGGCAATTCCACCCACTATCAGATACAATGTAAAATCTTTCTTCTCCCTCCAAATCTTTTCTTGGTTTAAGTTCTAAAATTTTCTACCATCGCTATTCAATTTTGTGATAAATAAAATTAGCATTTTATTGCTTGTCTTTTAAATGGTATGTTCTACATGGAAGTTAACTCGGAGAAGCCCTGGCATAAATGGATGCATATATGCTCATTTATTTGAGAGTTAAGTTCCTAATGATTTATAATTATTTGTGCTTGCTCTGTGTGTATTTCATGTCTCCAAGAGATGGGAGAAACTATCTCTTTCTGCATTTAAACATTGGATTTAAAATAAGTGCTGGCAGTAGTTATTGTAACAGAATTTAAGTTACTTAAATCCTCTCCCACTTAATTCAATTCTTACTACATGATCATTTGGAGATTATATTTGTGATTAAATTTAAAACACTGAAATAATGCATACTGCAAATGTAATATTTTTACTTGGCAAGCCTTTATTCATGCATAAAATACTTTACTGCACTTGAATAATATCTTTAATAATTGAAATTATTTCATTTTGCTATTAATTGTTATCTGGTTACTACTAACATATAATGAAGTATACATTTCTGTAGCAGACTAATATGTTGGTGATAACTTTACCCTTTGACTGAAAAAAAATAATGTAATTGAAAGCAGTGAATACATTACTTTTCCATTTTGATCCTGTAATAATTCATTTTACTATGCTACTGTATTTTATTGGTCTGTTTGTATGTACAAAGTTCAATAAAAGAAAAAGCTCATTGTTTCTTATCTGTCCATTATTATTACTACTAATTTCATATAATTATTACCAAAAATAATGTTGCATAGAGGAGGGTCTGGTAAGAAGTGATCTGCCCTGTGTGTCAGATACACCAGGTGCAGGGCTACCTAGGGAGCAGTAAGAATATCTAACAGACCCAGGGAGTCAGGTTCGTGAGGGAGTCCCTCACCTGAGAACACTGCCCCCCTGTAGGCCAACTAACCAGTTGCCTTCAAGATCATAATTCAAAACTACTTTGAAGAAATTAAGAAGGGCCAAACTGTTAATGTTCAATAAAATAAAATCTGTAGTTTGTTATTTTCTTAACCTCTTGCTTATTTCTTTTGGAGGGAGAGCCATTCATTCAATAGTAAATGCTCAAGTTCTTACCAGAGGTAGTAACCGATATTGATCTTTGCCAAATTTTAATAATTCATTTCTCATTCACAAAATTGATGCCCAGGAATACATTGAGTTATTGCCAGAATTACTAAAGATTCTCTTCAATGTAAGAAAGGAGGGAGAAAATAACTTTAAAAGAATTTGAACAGTCGTATAGAATGGTCTTTCAAAGATAAATAACACAGACTTTCAAAGAGCTCTTAATATTACATAATCCACAGTATGGGGGTAGAGCAGCACAAGAAAGTTGTTACCCTGATTTTATACCAGGTTAAATGTCAAGAGTTCCTAAGGTAAAAGAAAATGACTCCAAACTTACTTACTGTGTCGATACAAAGGATTTAAGACAGGTGCTCTAGTATTTCTGTTGTTTATAGTGGTCATTGATAAAACAATGAAAAAAAGGTTATAGAGATATTGTTACATTAACAAATAACAATATACACAGTAGTGAAGTTTAGAAGATACCTTTAGGAACCATTTATTATGGCACCTACATTTATGAAAGAAAATTAATAGATATGAAGCATTTTCTACATACATGACACAGATATTTCCTGTAGAGACTACTAAATTGCTCTTATATAACAGTCACTATATGCAATATCTGTTCTAAATGCTTTACGTTCACTAACACATTGAATATCCATAACCGTCTGGTATTGTCACCACCCCCATTTTACAGAGGAGGAAACTGAGGCATACACGACCACCTCAAGTTCAGGCAGCCAAGAAGCAGAACTCTACTGCTCTGATCAGCCTATTTCAGTGCAAATCTATGATCTACTTCTCATTTTAAGGACATACACCAAGGAAAACAATGAGTGACAGTGAGGGTTTACATAACAATTAATGAAAACTATAATTGAGTGAATGGCAAGTCAGAACTCTGTGGGGTGAAAGTGGCAGAAACTAATTCAAAATAGTTTCATTGTAGCTGACCCACATGGCACAGCAGACCTTTCCTGTCTCACCTGCTGCTCCCCTCAGCAGTGTGTTTCAGTCAATCTGCCTGTTCTGTTCCCCACTCTGTCTCTGATGAATCCTCTCACCCTCCCCCTGCCCTGCACTTCTGGTCTACACCCCAGCTCTTGTATATATAAATAAAATAAATCTTTTTTTTTTTTAAAAAAAAGTAGTTTAAGTTATTTCAGAAAATATTTACTTGTCATGGGATAAATTGTATGCCCCCAAAATTCAGGTTAAAGTCTTAACATCCAGTACCTCAGAATGTGACTGAATCTGGAGACAGAGCCTTTGGACCGGTAATTAAGGTAAGATGAGGTCATTAGGGTGGGCCTACTCCAATCTGACTGGTGTCTTTATAAGAAGAGACAATTAGGACACAGACAACATACACAGAGGGTAGGCCTGTTGAAGACTTGGAGAGAAGATAGCCATCTGCACCATAGGGAGAGGCCTTAGTTGGTAAAACCAACTCTGCTGATACCTTGACCTTTGGAGTTCTAGCCTCCAAAACTAAACAGATGAGGAAATAAATGTTTGCTGTGTAAGCTATCCAGTCTGTTAAAGCAACCCTAGCATACTAGTACATAAGGATAATGGATAGTTTATACAAGGAAGAATTACAGGGAAGAGGGAAAGCCAGGCCAATAACCTCAAAGACTAGAACAAAAGCCTCAACATATTCTGGACATACACACACATGCACACTCACACAGCAGGCACACAGATACTCGGCCCAGCCTGACAGTGCTCCTTTCAGGGGATGACAGAGGCAGGGCCAGAGGAAGATGCAGTGGCCTAGCCTATGCAGGTCTACACAGGTGTAGAGAGCTACAAGTCTATGAAGAAGTCTACGAAAGTTTGGTGAATATCACTGAGGTATTCGATGCTTCTCTGTCTTCATAGACCTTCTCCTGAATCTTTCTTTGAAGTTGGTCTGATGAATGCCTCCTCTTCAAAAGCTGGTTGCTGAGTTCTTCTTCAAAGGTGGTCCAACAATCCTTCTCTCTCCAGAAGCTGGCTGCACACTCACTTAAGTTGTCTTTTTGCTCTACCTTATATCCCCTTCAGAGTCTGCACCCTACAAACCTGATTGGATCACCTTCGATCTTAAGCAGCTGATTGGACTAACACCAATCAACTCGTTTTCCATTTTCAATCCGAATAATTAACTAATGAAGTGAGCTTGAACCTGATTGGTCCATTTTGCTAACATCTGATTGGTTCATTTTTGAATTCTAGAACCAGATATAAAAGGGGCAAAAGCCTAACCCTCCCTGCACTCAGGTCAGGGCAGGCTGGTGGGCCTGTTGGCACCATGGACCCATGGCCAGAGCTGGCCTAGCTAGGGCCAGGGGAGCAGGAATGTCCACAGGCAGTGGTTTGTGCATTCCCAAAATAACCCATCTTGCCTCTGATCTCTGGCTGCAGAGATCTGGTTATAATTTGACTGTTGAGTGACAGGGAAGGAATCTGGAGCTCTGACTGCTTCTTTAAATGACTTTTCATGAGCCTCCTGCTTCCAACCCTGCCTCTAATTCCTCTTTCAGACAAATCTGTTCCTCTAATTCCAGGGACTTCCTGGGGCGATGTGCCATACAGAAACTTCCTTTATAACAATTACCCATCTGCATACACCCAGGTTTCAGTTTCTCAGCTCTGCTGGGTTAGTCACCACATCTAGTTCCCGTCCTTGTTCCAAAAATGAGTTGACATTGACTCTTCACCCATTTCTTTTGCCTTTGTGGACTTAGAACTTTTTGGTCTTTTTGATCAAAGAAAAATGCATGTTTTTAAACAGCAGTGTTTAACCAGAAGTTTATTCTGGGGATATTGAAATAATCCTCTCTGGACACACCACGGCGGTGGCTTTCTGACTTGGGTGTGGTGATGCTGGTGTGGAGACAGAGTAGAGAGAAGAGAAAGAGCAGCGTGGTCCCCACCTGGAGAGCAAACAGAAAACCTCTGCTTTTTTCTGCTTCTCAGATTGCACTGGAACAAAGAGGCTTTAATTAAAAATAGAAAACCTTAAAAGCCACTGCACAATACTAGGCTGCCTCCTACATATTTTATAGAGTTGTAATTACATTGCACATGCAATTTTGTATTCTAGTTTTGTTTATTCGCTTATCTACTTTATATTAGATTAGATTGCATTATAAACATGTCTCCATATGTCTATGGTTTTTTTTTTTTTCATAACTGGTTTCTATACCCAATGTCTGGCACATGACAGACCCTTCACTTAAATAATAATTGATATCAGGGCCTCCCTGGTGGCGCAGTGGGTTAAGCAACGCACTATGAAGCAAACCGCAGCCACTGCAGCACGAGTTCGATCCCTGCTGCCGGCCAGGGGGGGGACCCACATGGCGTGGCAGACCTCTCCTGCTGTGCCCGCTGCTGCCCTCAGCAGTGTACTTCTGTTGATCTGCCTGTTCTTCTCCCCGCTCTCTGTGGTGAATCCTCTCACCCCCGACCCCTCTGGCCTGTACCCCAGTGCTTGTATGCATAAATAAATAAATCTTTAAAAAAATAATTGATATCATGGGTTATAATACTTAATAACTGTCATTTATAATTCATTTTTATTAAAGTAGTAACTTCTGTTGAATTCATTCTTTTGCTCAACACATATTGCTGACTATCTACTTTGTGTGACACACTGGAAATACCATCCACCATGAATTGGACACCATCCTTGAATAAGAGAGACATGGTCCTTTCTGCACTGAGAATACGGTCTTAAAGTAGAATCTAACAAGCAACTTGACAATCACAGTATGAAGGCAAAAACACTATGGGAAGCAAAATGAGTATGGGGGCACATGTTAGGGATCCCTACTTAGACACGTAAGTCTGGGAAGACTCCCCGGAAGAAAGACCAAGGAGATCATAAAAAGCAAACAAAACATGCCAGGTACAGAAGGGAAGAAAAGTGCTTCATGCAGAGGAAGTAGCAGAGGCACAAGCAAGATACAGGGGAAATTTAGCACATCACAGGAGCTGGAAGAGGTTCAGAAAGACTGGAAGACAGAGAAGAGAGTCCAGGGGTGAGCAAGAAGACAAGCAGAAGCCAGGTTCTTATGGACCCTATATTTGACCTGTATCCTGAGAGTATTTTTATTAAAAGGCTCTTTGTTAAGTGAAATCTTAGAAGCCCAAAATATGCTGTCAGTCTTTGGATAAAACCCACTCACCATTTCAGGACCAGATCCTGCAGATTTTGATGGGCCAAAAGCAGCGAAAAATCTGCAATTCATCCCTGAGAGTAACAGTTACCACTTAAGCAAAGAGACAATATTGTATTTCTAAAAAGAAAGTCTGATTGCAATGTGAAGAATAAACAGAGGGAAAAGATAAGAATGTAAGGAAGATCACTTAGGAGTAGCAGAATGTAAGACAGTAACAGTAGATATGAAGAGAGAGAGAGAGATGGTTTTAAGAGAGAGAGACATAGAAGAAAGTGGGTAGTACAGTAATGGTGTGATTGATAAGGCAGTTCCCAGGCAGAATGACGGGAGAGGAGCCAGGTTGCAGGGGGTTTGGAAGTATCCACATTTTCAGACAAAGTATTTGGCAACACTATCAGGAAGGAGAAATGAAAGAAAAAAGAGAGAGCTAGGACTTAGCAGGAGGGGAAGAAGAAAGCAAGAGACTGCCATGTGTTTGAACGCTACTGGTGGCTCCCAATTATGACCTATTTCAAAATCAATCAGACAGACTCCCTAATCTACTTACTACTCAGGGCTCTCTAAAGTTTGGTCCCACCAGCTTTTTTCCTGTTATTCTCTTATCATCATCTTGTGCTTTGGCCAAATAGATCAGTCAGTCATTGTTTCCCCGATCAGCTGCATAGTTCATGATCTCCATTTCTTGGTTTATGTTATTTCTTAAAATGACCTTGTCACCTCCCCTTAATACAGACACCTCTGGCTCTTGGAAGGCTGTGGCTCTTTCCTGTGACTCTCCAGAGCTCATTGCTGGTCTCCTTATCCTCATTGTAAGTTATTTGGGTATATCTCTTATGTTCCTATTGACTGTAAATTCTTGAATGCTAGGCTTTTAGTTTAATTAGAAATTCTTTCTGTGCGGTAAGAGTTCAATACACGTGAATGAATAAAGTTCCAATGAACTTAATGAGAGTGTTTCTTTATCATACACATCTGATGCTCTAGCAAGAGATCCCCCTCAATGTTCTGTTCTGGTGCATGTTCATGAATTAGTAACGCCCTAGGAATGAACTAAGTGGGAAGCATATACAGTGGTCTTCCCCTTATCCTGTTTCACTATTCTCAGTTTTAGCTACCTGTGGTTTTCTGTGGTCTGAAAACATTACATAAAGTAACTTATTTTGAGAGAGACTACATTCATAGAAAAGGTATATTATGGTATTTTATTATTTTTTATTGTTGTTAAACTTTTACAGTGCCTAATTTATAAATTAAACTTTATCATAGCTATGTATACATGTATAAAGGATACATGTATAAAAGGAAGCATATAGAAGAAAAAAAACATAGTTCCCACATTCATTTTCAATTTCTGAAAGACATTAGTTCTGGCAGGCACACAGATACCAGAATCCAATGCTTAAGTCCCATATATAAAAAGATGCAATATTTGCATATAAGCATCACGCATCTCCCTATATATTTTAAATATTTAGATCAAATATTTAAATAATGCAATGTAAATTTTATATAAATAATTGTCCTATACTATGTTTGTTTAGTGAATATTGATACAGGAAAAAAGTTTGTACTGATTTAGTATAGATGCAACCATCGTACTGTAACAGGGAGGTCCCCAGGAAAAGGGGAAGTTCCAGGATCCCTTCTCCACCCTAAGTAGGGTGGAGCTGAGCAGGGATAAGAGGATGCTGGAGAGGAGATTGAAAAAAAGAAGGAAGGAAGAAGAAAGGTAAGAAGGAAGGAAGCAGGATGGAGAGCAGCAAGGAGACCTGGAGAGGCACGTGGAGCAGAGAGACAATGTGAAGAAACTGAACTTGCTTTTTGGTCTTGGACTGGTTGGAACAGATGTGGGTGAGAGACCCGTGAGGAGGTTAGCAATGGCAGCTTTCATCTTGATTTTGATTTTGCTCTTTTCCTTCTAGATTTGTCTGACTCTTTCTGATCCTTTTCTATGGGTCTTCGCCGAAAGGTGCTTTAGACATGTGGCAGGATTTTGGGCCTTACTTTGGGCCAATCCTGTTTGGTTGGACTTTTACCCATGAGGGGATGGGTAACTTTGAATGCTTGATTTAATATCTACATTCTTTGTCTTTTCTGTATTGTTCCCTAATTGTATTAAAGTTTGATTCCATTAAAGGTCTTATATGTTTGTCTTGATGAGGCAGATGGCAGAACCCATTTAGAGAGGGAATTTGGGGGTTCTGATGTATCCTTCTCCCTGCCCTGTAACAGTGTATAACACAGGTACACAGTGTGGACTTTACATGTTTGATTGAATCCAAGGATTTGTAACCCACAGATACAGAGGATTCTGCAATCTCTTCAGTTTCAGGCTTCCACTGGGAAGTAGAAGTCTTGAAACATATTGCCCCAGGATAGAAGGGGATGCCTGAACTCTGATCTATGCTTCAATTATGTGAAGTGTTTACTATCATCACCCCATTTTATAAATGAAAAAAAGTAAAGCTCAGAGAAGCTAAGTAAGCTTCCCAAGGTCACACAGCTAGTGAGTAGCTGAACCAAGACTCAGATCTGTTGACTCTGGAGCATGCGATCTTATCTAACTGACATGGCTAACTTCTGTCACTGCTCACTTGAAGAATGGGTGAAAATAATGTTAAGAAATGCTCTAATGGTGTTCCTGGTAACAGTCATACAAAAAGTTTTAAAATGTACTACTTTAAGAAACTTTTCATACAGGTAGAAAAGTCAGTAGATTCTGTCATTTTCCTTTTTAAACCCAATAATGAGTTAACAGCATAAATAAAAAGGAACTCACAGAAACATCCAAGTAAAATACAATCAATGAAAAAAAAGAAGATATTGTAATACACACAGGAGAGAAGCCTGTAAATAAGGGAAATATTCACTTTTCTTGGATTTTGTTTGGCAACATTTAATATTTAATAGATTATGAATGCTCAATTTCATGGCATGATTCTCAAAAGAAATTTCTTACAGAATTGATATTTGTCACTCAGGAGATTAGGCATGTTCTTTCTTGGTGGCATAAAATTAGGTTCCCTTAGTTATTCAAACTTATAAAAACGACTCTTTGCTTACATGATTTTGTTTTTCTAGCAGAGGAACAACAAGCATAGCAACTTACCACTGCTTGGAAAGAGAACACTGCAATCATTCCTAGGTAATGATCCAAAAGTTGGATTGGACTTTCTGTATTCACAAACATATTGTAGTAGGTCTTTTTTCATTCACCTGATAACATTACTCATTATTTCTTGACAATGATTATTTAACAATTCACTTGTTTTCCTTTGGGTTACATTTCTAATCAGATATTCATTATTATAAAATTAAAATTAAATATAATTCAATTTCTGCTAATGGACTATGGGCACTTTTCCTATTAAAAAATTCTATCTCTATGGTATTGTGAAGACATTGAGTTCCAGAAATATTCTGAACAAAGTCAGAAATAGTCTTTACTTTGGCCAAATTCCCAGTAATGTCATTCTGCCTTTTCCCCAAATAGTCTATTACAATGCTGGCTTTTTACAATGCTGTCTATTACAATGCTGCATCTTTTACAAATGAGCAGTCCATCCTGGTTTGACATGAAAGATTTGTTTAGTCAAACTCCCTTTCTTATTTATGCCCACCTGTGCTCCATGGAACACTTTTGAAAGTAAAAGTAAAATACCTGTGTTGGAGGTTTTTTCTTCTTTCACAGAAGTCTGGGCAGGCCTAAAGAACCAGTTTCTTCCAAGATAGTTTTTAACCCTTAGCAAATGCTTTTAGATTCACTAGTATCTAGCAGTTGTTTCACTGATTTGCTATTTATTCCTATCTACTTAATGAAAATTTCCGAAGTTTGTTAAAATAATTTTCTTAAATAGAGGAATTTAGAAAGAAACCTTATTTCAGAGGCACTCACCAGCACACTCGTAGTCGCGGAGCAGAGGAGCTTCATTCTCAGTCCAGGTCCCAGTGTGGGGGTGGGGGGCAGGATGCATCCCGCCACACCGCTGCGAAAGACCAAGGCAGGGTGGAGTGGGAGCAACGTGGTTTCCCTCAGCTGTGTTACACACAATCCAGTGTACGTACAGATCATGTGCCAGCTTAGTTGTGGCATTTGAACCTAGACTCAAGTCCCAAAGTACCAATCCGTGACCTTGGAAAATTCCTTAACCAAACTAAGCCTCCTCTTTTCTCATTTATAAAATGTGGTATCCACTAGGGTCCAGTTAGGAGACCGAAATGTTTTCTGGCCATGAAATTTTAATATAAAAGACTGTTAATAAGGTGTAAAGTTTTAACTAGGTGACTGAAAAAGCACAAACAAGGACACTGGGGATTTCAAGCCTAGCCAAGTGAAGCAACTGCCTGCCCTCCCCCACCACCGGGTAAGACAAGAAGAAACTGGAGGCAAAACTAAGACTTTGAGACTAGAGTGTCAGTGGGCAGGGGCCAGTGTCTCTACTGAGATGCGATCAGGCTGATCCTTCAGCCTGCAGGGAAGACTGCAAGCTGGGCCCAGGGGATGGTCCAGGAAGAAACGGCCTCAGCTGGGATCAATAAGTGAAGCTGATAACCAATCCCAGGGATTAAAAGGAGATATAAGAAAGGAGTGTTTCCCTCCTCACTTTGGTTTCTTTCTTGGCAGAGCCCGAGGAGAAGCCAGAAAATCAGAACTGTGCTCTACAGAGCCCTCCATCTAGCACCACAAAGCAAAACATAGAAGGATCCACAAATGCCATTTATTGAGCACTCACTCCAAGCCAGACTTATGTTTGCTTTGGGCTTTACATGCATTACCTTGCTTAATTATCTTAGGTAACATAATGATATATCCTCATTTACACACTGATTAGTAAGGAAGTCTGGATGATCAGGCTTCTTAACTCCTTTGTTGTATATAACAAGGCATTATCTGGATTGTGTCTCTGTAAGTTGCTGCCGTCCTTTCCCCCAGCCTTCCTCCCTCCCTATCCCAATATAGTCAGTTTTCTCAGAGCTTGGGAGTTCCTGCAAAGAAGTAGAAGAATGGCAAGTCAGGAAAATTGAAAGAGGAGCTCAGGAGAGAAAATAGATACATTTTGTGGTTCCAAAGTATATAATGTCTGACAATAGGCAGATTGGAGGAAAGAGCAAGTGATTCTAAGATAATTCACCTTGCAGAAAGAAAGGGAACTAGAACCTGAGATACCTTTGCTTATTTGGGGGAACATCGGTGTTAGCCTGGGCAATTGACATGACCCAAGAGAGTTGTTAGGATGGAGGGTATAGAGCAAGGACTATAAAGATGGTGTTCCTCAGAGATTCTTGAAGGCACGGAACATCCTTCTCTGTGTTTTGAGCTATTATTTCTCTATCAGCAGGCATCTGCACTTAGGTGCTAGGGTGACAAAGTTGTCTCTGGCCCCCAGTGCCAAACAAAGAGTCCTAGCTTTAGTGAGAGCAGCTGTGATCGGGTGTGGCCTCCTCCTGAGCTTTCAAGGTCTCAGTGAGGATAGCAAAGACTTTTGAAGCATCAACAGCACATTTTGGACCAGCCAACTACCATGTCACCTCAAATGGCTCCAGAAAAAGAACCAGTCAATAGAGAGGACTGTTGAGGTAAGAGCCACAAGACAGAGTGACTAACACATTCCATTAGCCTTGGGTCAAGTTCCCTGGAAATAAACTCTGGGATGGGTATTTACATGCAATTGGTTCACTGAAGGGTGAAATGCGTAATAACTAGTAAGAAATGAGGAAAGCAAGACTGTAAAGACTGCGCTGAGGGAGAGAGTGAATTACAATGCACATGCAACAGAGACTAAGCTGACTCCATCTTCTTTGGAAATTGGGATGGTTTTTGGAATCTTCTCAAGTTGGAACTGATCTTTTAACTTCTGCATAGAAGTTAAAATAACTGTTGGTGCAGTCTTTGAAGAAAGATTGTACTCTTGTCTTTTGGAAAGTCCTTAGATGTCATCCATCAATTAAAAACAAACTTATTAAATAATTACTAAAAGTCAGGTACTGTGCTAGGCACTGGAAATACATTAGAGTTTTAGACAAACACCTTAGTTCAAGGTAGTGCTTGCCTCAATGACCTCATCTATGAAGTATAGATAATAGTTTTTAAGTCATAAAACTGGTAAAAAAGTGGATGAGATAGCACTTCCTGACACACAGTAAACTGTCAATGCTATTAGATAGTGTTATTATTATTTACAGTGTCTACTGTGCAGTGTTTGAAGACTCTGAAAGACTACTGGTGCAGTCAAATCTAGGTCTACCATTTTCCTGGGCTTGAGTTTGCCTGGAGAAGAGAGAATCCCGAGAAAAAGTTGAGTTACTGGGCCTTTCAAAAGCAATAATAAGCTTGCCCTGAAGGGAATGCGTGGTTTTCAGTAGATTGACTCACGAGAGTCTATTCTGCAGATTGGTGACCAACGCAGCCCTCTAGGAAATTTGGAGTGAAGAAGATTGCAAGAAGAGTAAGTGATTAAAACAAAGTCCTGTTTCACTATCATCTCTCTGGTCAAATAAACAAAATTCCTCCTTTGAATACCATGCCTCCCAGGTCAGGAGCACTTGGAAAGCAGTTGTGGGCTACTATATCAATTAATCAATTCAAGCTCAGGTTCATCTCTTCACCTTAATGCTCCTCAACTATCTGTCCCTCTTGTTCCCACACTTGATCTCTGAACTAGGACTTGAACAGAACATTGCATCCAGTAATTTCTCTCCAAGGCTCCAATGATTCCATGACTTCCCTTAGCTTAACAACCACAGACTCTTATGCCCCCAGACCCAGACCTTGCTTACCTGTTGACTGGGCACACTCAATCTGACTTTCACCTGTCAAGTGAGGGGGACTGGATGACAGAAATGGGAGAGAAGGGTATTTTCCTCACGAGATTATCTGCTGGAGAAATAGGAGAAGACACCATTTTAAAAAGTGTTCGTTCGAAGAAACAAAAACCAAAAATGAAAAGACAAAGACAAACTGGGGACACTTGGTGGGGAGGGAAAAGGGGAAGGGTGGAGGGCAGACGGGAGCATGGGAGACTGAGGTGATGGTGCACTGGTGTTACGATGATGGGGAATACATGGGGATTACAATTGATGTCAAGTATATGTAAATTAAAAAAATTTATATTAAAAAAAAACACACAAAAAATATAAATAAATAATACTCTACGGACTGAAAAATAAATAAATAAAAAGTGTTTGTTCTTCAGCAATAGGCATAATGTCTTGGCTGCTTTGGCAGGCACAGGAGTCTGTAGCAGCAGCACTGGGCTTTGGGTACTTTGACAGCCACAGAAACATCAGAGGTGTCACAGCAAAGGAAGTAGAGTTGCAGTCCTAGGTCCACCCCCAAAGAACTGTTTCACAAGTACACATGAGATTCCTCACTAAAGTCTCCTGGGAATCCCAGAAAAATTTGGGAGAAAGCGAGGGCCTGGAGTAGGAAGATGGAGATATTTGTATATTCTTATGCTTTTCCCTCCCATCTGCCTTCTGCCACTACCTGGGTAATTGACATATTATTTTCTTACTCAGCTCCCATTCTCCCTCATGGTAACCATTGCACAACTTCTCTCAGGGAAATCATAAACTCTTTCTTTCTCCATTTATAGAATTATGGTAGGGTTGAATGGAACTTGGCCCAAGGTATGGGTATATGTATAACTGCCTCGGCAATCAGAAAGAAGATGACTTTGTTTTGATTACTAATTGGTTTGGAAATGGACACATGATCTAAATAAGGTCAATAAAATTCAGTAACTTTCGCTGGGAATCTGAGGAAATGAATAATTATTCCTTTCTAATAGACTTGAATGAGATCTGCTTCTGGAGGCATCCTGTGAACTCAAGGAGCAGAAGTATTTGGAAACTGAGCTAAATGAGGAGAACAAAGATGAGAGAGAGTGGTTAGGTGCCACTGATACCACAGGAGCCCAGATCTTGTCTTTGGAATTTTCTATTATGAGAGTCACTGTACCTTGTTTTTGCTTAAAGCTATTTGGGTTATTTTTCTGTCACTTTGCAACCAGAAAAATCCTGATATATGCCATCTATAAAGTACACAACACAAAATTGGGAATATAAAAGACCTGAAAGCTGATTTTGTTTCTCTGCCTCACCCTTTATTTTCTCCTCATGACTGTGAGATGTACACAAGGATAATGCTTTTATTGTCCCATTGAAAAGGTGATAAAAGTGAGCCCCTGGATAACTTGCCTTTGGTCTTCGAGCTAATAGATAGATAATAGAGCTTTGGGTTAGCAACCTTTGAGAAATAGGAAAATTCATTAAGATCAGCACACAAAAGCATACTAATTAATCAGACCTATTTACTAATATTGAGGATACTGCCACATCAATTCTCTGTGAAAGAAACCTGAAACCAACTGGTTTAAGCAAAATAAGAATAATATCTACATTAATTCTTGGCACCATTATAAGACCACAATGGCTAATGTAGCTTTAGCACATCATAAAGTACTAAATTGTGCAAAATGGAAAAGGGTCTCTTTGGATTCTGAGGGGTGGGAGATAGTTGAGTATTAAAAGAGTCAGAGAAGATGAATGAAAAAGGAGATCCACTTAGAGGCCCATGTGACTCCACTAGATCTACCCACCCAGTGGGTGGCTGGATGAATAGACTCAAGGAATAAATAATAATTGAAAGAATATAAAAAGAAAATTACATTTAATTTTTTGGCACGTTGTTTTAAAACTCATATTAACATAGATAAAGTATCTAACAACTTTTTAATATGTATTGTTTTGTTTAGGTGCTCAATTAAAGCAAGAGTGACAGCTGTCCAGTGTGGTCTTGCAAGAAAGAAAATGCTCGTATCAAAGAAAGAGAACCATACATCACTTCCTTCAAGTTTCGCTATTTGTAGCTTGAGAATTTCCTAATGCCATTTCTGTTTTCTACTAAAAGCCAAACATAAGCAAGGCAAGAAATATAAAAATGTAAAGTAAAAGTGGGAAATTCTACAAATGTTTATCAAGAATTTTTACTGTGGTGCTATATAAACCTAAAATAACATTTCCCTTTCCTAAAGTTTTCTAGTCACCCAAGTCCCTCTCTTACTGAGGCAGCCAGCACATCGCCCTACGTCAGGGAGGAGAAGCACATGCTCCTTGCTAAAGTTGGGGACTGTCAAACTCTTTCAATATTAGAAGCCCAAGATCTTTCTCACCTTCGAGTCTTTGTGCTTGTTGTTCTCCAGCTAATGTTCTTTTTCCTCTCTTGAGGGAAGTTCTTTCTTAATGTTCAGTTCTGAGCTTAAATACTGACAGTGAGGATTCCCCGCTCACCCAGGCCTCTGTCACACTGCACTGTTTTGTGTCTCTATAGAGCTTTTATCACGGTTGTTATTTATCAGTGCAGCTGATCCTTGAGTAATGTGCAGGGTTACGGGTGCTGTCAGTGCAGTCAAAAATCTATGTAATTTTCAGCTTCCACAAGAGTTAACTACTAATAGCCTGCTTTTATCTAGAAACCTTATCAATAACATATGCAACGATTAACACATATTTGTATGTTATTTGCATTACATACTGTATTCTTGCAATAAAATAAGCTAGATAAAAAAATGCCATTAGGAAATCATAAGGAAAAGAAAATGCATTTATAATACTACATTTATCTGTACCATAAGTTTACATCATATGTTTATCATAAAATCTGCATATAAGTGGACCCATGCAGTTCAGACCTTAATTGTTCAAGGTTAACTCCATTTGTTTGCTTTATTATTGCCCATCTTCCCCACTAGGACTTATGCTCCACAAGGGAAATAACTTTGTCTCATTTACCACCATATCCCCATTTTTAGAGTAGGAGTAGGAGTAGTATAGAGTAGGAGCTCAAGAAATATTTTTATGAATGAATGAATGAGTTCATCCGATGGATGGAAGAAGAGAAGGGAAGTGGTAATTACTGAATTACCCATAATAAACTAAGAAGACCCTGGAAGTGATAGAACTCGGAGGCAAAAGGTAGGAAAAGGTTTTCCACCATGTAGAACATGAGAATTGGTTTCATTTTAGCTGTACAAGAATAGCAAAGTTCCATTTTGTTACACCTAGATCTACCTGTAAATACATTTGTGCTACACAATTTATAAAATGAAGGTTTTTTTATATATTAAGATTACTCAATTCAAAATTATGTCTAGTTTGATAAGCAAGATTTTATTAATGATTTGAGCAACAGACTAGTGCCCCTAAGTATATACATATGACATTTGATCAACTTGAAATATTAAAAAAAATCTCTGATTTCTATAAAACACTAGTAATATTTTACATTTTGTAAAATTTTTAACAATATGTCTTTACAAAGAAACCTTTGGAAGACTGAAAAAGGAAAGGTTGGATGATGACATCAGAGGAGATTCCCTGCTTTGTTCCTAGGAGGATAATCTCAAGTAGTCCAGAGGGGTTCTAGATTCAGAAGATCCTATGACTTGGGATGAAACTAGAGTCCCTTCTAAACATCAGAGACCAACACTGACTGTGACAGAAGAGATGTTGAGGAAATTCAATTCTATGCAACAAAAGATGGGTGGAGATTGCTGGTTGGAGGCTGAAGGGCAGGAATCACTGGCTCAAACCTGGGCTTCCATGCTAGAACAGGGAAAGGAGAACTGTGGAATGTGCAATGTGGAAGACATTCCTATCCCTGGAAAGATGCATGAAGATCTTGGGGTGAACCAGGTAGATCATGTTCCCAGTAACAAAGACTGCTCAGAACAGCACTGCTCCTCCCACTCCCTTCAGAATTTGAGCAAACATGTTGAAGCAATGCTGAAGGTATGGCCTGCAGAGTGTAGAAAAGGAGGAATGGAAACCCAGAGAGGAAGGTTATCATCAGTAGCACAGGCAGGAGCTGCCCCTGCACACCACTGTGACCAGTAACTGGCTCCGTCCAGGGCCTCCCCCGCCTCCAGATGTAGCATCTTCAGATTAGTTCTACCTAACATACAACTCCATCTACTGGGGGAGTGGAAGTTCTGCATCCTTAGGACACTTGAACAAAGAGCAACCTAGAAAGCTACCTAGAAAATGGAGAGATGGAAAAATACAACAGATGGAACCTGACACGTCCTCAAGGGAATATTTCACCAGAGAAAGAAAACAAATCTCCAGAAGCCAACCACAAAGACATGGGAGATCTTTTCCAACCAGATACAGAGTTCAAAAATACCAAAATAATAAATTTTAAAACTGTAAAAAAAAAAAAACCCCACAGAAACGCTGCTAGACTATTATGAAAATGCAGAAAAACAAATGAATGTATTGATGAATAAAATTAATTAACAGAAGATCAAAATTAAAGCTCTAAAAAATAAAACAATGGAGGTGCAGTATTGAAAAATCAACAGAGGAGATAAAATGTCTGGAGAAAACTATGGCAGTAGAATAGACAAAGTGAAAGATCAAATCAGTGACCTCAAAGATAGAAATGCACAAAGAATCCCAATGGGAAAAGGAGGAGAAATATGAAGGGAAAAAAATAAACAATTTGAGAATTACCAGTTCCTTTTAGAAAGACAATGTAAGAATAATGGGTATTCTAGAAGGGAAAGAGAAAGAGAGAGAAGGGGACAGATAAATTATTCAAAAATAATAATACAGAAAAACTTCTCAAACCTGGAGAAGGAGCTAAATATACAAAAGCTAAAAGGACACCGGATTACTTAAATGTAATGAGACCCATCTCAGGACACATAGTACTAATACTTCCAAGAGTTTAGTAAAAAGAAAGAATATTGAAACTGGCTAAGGGAAACAAGCAGACAACCTATAAAGGTATCCCTGTCCGGCTTATATCTGACTTCTGAGGAAACACTGCAGATAAGGAGAATGGAGTGACATAATCAGAATACCAAATCAAATACAGCTTTGGGTATAAGATCTGAAACCAGGGGTCTCCTGGTGATGCAAGGGGCTAAGCACCACGCTATGAAGCATCTGCAGCTACTGCAGCACAAGTTCCATGCCTGGCCAAGGAGGGGACTCACATGGCGCAGCAGACTTCCCCTGCCTCACCCGCCGCTCACCTCAGCAGTGTATGTCCATCAATCTGCCTATTCTGTTCCTGACTCTGTATCTGGTGAATCCTTTCATCTGCCACACCTCTGGCCTGTATCCCAGTTCTTGTATGCACAAATAAATAAATCTTAAAAAAAAATCCGAAACCTTTAAATGCATACAAGAAAACATAGGCAAAACTCTCCACAACATGCACTTCAATGATGTCTTTCTGTATTCATCTTTAACAATAAGTAAAACAAAAAATATAGTCAATTGGGATTACATCAAACTAAAAATCTTCTGCACAATGAAAGAAATTATCATTATCACTAAAACTAAACTATCCCATAGAATGGGAAAAAATAATTGCACACTGTCAGACAAGGGTCTGATATCCAAGATCTACAAAAAACTCATACATGTCAATACAAGAAAACAAATAACCCGACAAAAACATTGGCAGAAGAGCTAAATAAACACTTCTCCAAAGAAGACATACAGATCACCAGTAGATGCATTAAAAAAGTGCTCGTTCATCACTCATCATCAGGAAAATGCAAATCAAAACCACAATGAGATACCAACTCACACCTGTGAATATGGCCCCTACATATATTAAAAAAACAAAAACAGAAACAACAAATGTTTGCAAGGGCGCTGAGGTAAAAGAGCTCTCATGCACTGTTGGTGAGAATGTAAAAAATGTAGATTGATACAGTCCTTATGAAAAACAGTATGATGATTTCTCAAAATGTTTAAAATAGACCTACCATACAATCCAGCAATTCCACTCCTTGCTATCTATCCAAAGAGTGCAAAAATTCTAACTTGACAGGACATTCATTGCATATTCATTGCAGCACTATTTACAGCATGCAAGTATGGAGGCAACCTAATTGCCCAACAATGGAACAGTGGATTAGGAAGATGTGGTATATATACACAACAGTTACTATCCAGCTAAATTTGTCACTTATATGTGGAATACAGAAGAACAAAACAAAGAGTCAGATAAAGTGAAACCAGTAGCAAACCCTAGAAACTTGACTGCAGAGCTGAGGCTATCAGAGGGCGCAGGGAGAGGGCAAAGTCAGCAGGGAACACAGTGGAATATGGTAGAGGACTCTGGGTGTCTCGTTGGTGGGTGTGGTATGATGACAACTCCTGAATGTGATCCTGCACCTCTAAATCATAGACAGTGTTGTGACTCAATGTTACACCAATTAAATAAACACATAAGTAAATAAATAAAATTACCATACTCTAAAAAAGTCAAAATTGATAAATGTATTATTAATGACATTTCCTTGGGAAATAAAATCTCTGTGCAAAGATTTAAAGGAAAAAAGAAGACATTGATTTTTTTGAATCTCCTTTGAAAATATATTTAAGCTGTTTTTCTTAATTTCCAAATATATTTTTCATTACTTTTATAATTCACAATTCTCTTACCTTTACTTAGGTAAACAAAATACAGAAGTAATGTAATATGATTTGTTTAATTTTTTTTTAATTTTTATTTTAAGGCCATATGCCTCTTCAGATGTGTGTCACCAGTCCTTGCCACCACCAGGGCACCTCTCATTCTCCACCATAGTCCACTGGGCCCCCTCTCCACATTGTCCTCCACTTTCCCTCATCCCCTTTTATAAGCCTTTGTTTTAAGAATAGTTTTACTCGCTATACAGAAATTTTTTAGTGTGATGTAGTCCCACTTATTTATAGTTGCTTTGTTTTCTCTTTTGGAGATGAAGCCAAAAAGACACCACTGAAGGCAAAGTTATGGAGTGTTTTAGTGTATTTTCTTCTATGAATTTCATGGTTTCAGGTCTTACATACAAGTCTTTAATCCATTTTGGGTTAATTTTTGTGTATGGTGTGGAATGGTGTGTAGTTTCATTCTTTTTTGTATGTGGCTGCACACCATTTTTTAAGACTCTTTTCCTATATATTAACTTTCCATATATGTGTGTTTATTTCTCAACTCTCAGTTTTATTCCATTAGTTTCTGTGTATGTTTTTATTTCAGTACTATACTGTTTTGATTACTATAGCTTGTAGTATAGTTTGAAGTCTAGTTTAACTTACTGTTTCTCAGTCTCTCCTACCCCTTTCCATGGGCTGTATCTTTTTTCCCCGCAGAGACACTGATCCTCACTTACCCAACTCCACTCCACTCTAAATGATTTTGTTTAATTTTATTATTTTTTTCTTTCTTTCTTTTTTTTATTAAAATATTTTAAAATTTACATATACTTGCCATTAATTGTAAGATTTTGTTTAATTTTAAAAACTTGAATCTAACTTAAACAGAAAGTTCACATGGAAAGCAAGGGTACGAGTCTCCAGTTGATTGATGTTTTGAAATTCTGACATATCTAAGGTCTATCTTCTCCTTTGGGCTTTAAATGTCAGACTTGGGAGGGTCAGGCTCAACCTGTTGAGGATGTTTAGAAGACTAATTTGATTTTCCACCAGAAAATAGAATAAACAAAGAAGGAAAAGGAGGGAAGCAGGGACAGTTTTCATAGCAAAGATGGGTTATAAGCATTCATGAAGTCAAATGTGCTGTTTATTTAACCATTTGCTTGTGAGAAGCTATTTGAGCATACAGGTTACCAAGCCAATCTAGTTTAAAATCATTTTTTTAAGATTTATATATTTTTCTCTTTTTCTTTATTTATATATATTTGACATCAATTGTGGTCCCCATGGGTTTCCCACCTCCATTTCACTAGTGCACCATCACCTCAGTCCCTTGTGCTTAAAGATTTATTTATTTATGCATATAAGAACTGGGGTACAGGCCAGAGGTGCGGAGTGGGGTGAGAGGATTCACCAGAGACAAAGTGGGGAACAGAACAGGCAGATTGACTGAAATATACTGCTGAGGGGAGCAGCAGGTGAGGCAGGAGAGGTCTGCTGCACCATGTGGGTCCCCTCCCTGGCCAGGGATTGAACTCGTGCTGCACTGGCCGAGGATGCTTCAGATGCTGTGACTTAGTGCTGAGACCTTGCACCACTGGGGAGGACCCTATTTTAAAATCTTATCAGTTATCTAGCTCAGCCCTGTCCGCGAGCTGTCAATACTGATCACCGGAAATGTGACTAGTACAAATAATTTTGTACTAAAATTTAAGCTCACTTCATGTTAATTACCATAAATTAAACTTAAAGAGTGACATGTAACTCGTGGCGTCTGCATTCGACAGCACAAATCTAGATAATTAGCTAAATTATACTAAGTGTACTAATTTACTGTTTCTTAAAACAATATCAAAGTAATCACAGTATGTTTCAAAATTAATTAACCTAATGGAACTGGTGTTTTAGATAAGTAGAGATCCAACCTTAAGGAAAAAAATGGAAAGCTCTCCTGATCATCTTCTCAGTTACCCATTGTGTCCAGTGTTCTCGTGTTTCCTTTCTGGGATCTAAGAAGCAAGTTTCTCCTGTTTCTCTAATGTGTTTGGCAGAGATGAAAAAAAGAAAAGAAAAAAAAGCCCAACCAACAAGTCTTCATCTGAAATACCCCACCTTACTGGTTAGTTTGGGGCTTTTTGCCTGAAAGTGTTCAGTTGGTATTTGGTATTTCAAATGGTTTTGGTATTTCCAAATTTTCTTTTTTTTTTAAAGATTTATTTGTTTATGCATATAAGAGCTGGGATACAGGCCAGAGTCACAGGAGGTGAGAGGATACACCAGCGACACAGAGGGGAACAGAACAGGCAGATAGACTAAAACACACTGCTGAGGGAGCAGCGGGTGAGGCAGGAAAGGTCTGCTGCGCCACGTGGGTCCTCTTCTTGGCTGGGGATTGAACTCGTACTGCTGTGTCATGGATGCTTCACAATGCGGTGCTCTACCTGCTGCGCCACCAGGGAGGCCCTCAAAATTTTCCTGATGGTAGTAATTTTGATGGGGAAGAGTGATTTGCCTAATATGTGACTGGTTAAAATACTGTGAGCTGCCTATGCTCTTGAGCTATCTCTGATGAAAAAGCAACCTGGAGAAGTTAGGTCATAATTCTAGAATAACCACATGGTTTTTCAACTAATTTTCTTTGCCTGTTCTTTCTTTATTTGCCTCTGCTACAATTATTTTGTTGGTGGTGGCAGTGTAAAGTGGTATGTTTTTGGTTTTATTTTGTTTTAAGAGAAAGGGAAATGCTATCTAAAGATGTCTGTCATTCTGTAGACCCAAGAAGGAGCAAGACACGGACAATCTAGAAGTGGGTGCTGCAAAATGCCTGCTGTATACCTGGTTGCTGGTAGGTTTCTGTTGTGGGAAAGGAGTGAAAAGATATTTAGAGGCATAGGTATCTTTAGAAGTACCTCATGACAGACAGGCTCACATATCCTTCCATAGTGGAACTTCCAGTTCTTCGCTCACCCAATGTAATGCATTCTCTGTTAAAACTGGGAAGCATACAGTTGACACAAAGTTCAACCTTTTATATCTGTAGTTTTTACATGGAGACAACAGTGAAATATTTCTTCCACACCCATTCTAATTTTTTTATAAAGATTTATTTTACTTATGCATACAAGAATTGGGTACAGGCCAGATGTGCGGGGGTGGGGGTGAGAGGATTCACCAGAGACAGAGTGGGGAACAGAACAGGCAGATCTACTGAAACACTGCTGAGGGAAGCAGCAGGCATGAAAGGAGAGGTCTGCTGAACTATGTGGGTCACCTCCCTGGCTGGCAGCAGGGATGGAACTCAGCTGCAGAGGCTGTGGTTTGCTTCCTAGTGCCTTGCTTAACCCATTGTGCCACCAGGGAGGCCCCCACACCCATTCTATTCCCACCTATACATGGAACTTGAAAATAAAGTTACCTCCGAGGGTAAATCCTAAACCCACCCTCCTGCAGCATGGCAGTATGCTACAGCGCTCTCCCTTCCAAAGAGGACCCGCTGTAAGGACTGTCCTTAGCCGGCAGCCTTAGTCTGCCAAACCTTCAGAATCTGTTGCAGGATGCCTGGAAGAGCCAGCTCTATCCAGTTTGCTCCCAGTCAATCTATAAGCAAGGTGGGAACAGGAGAGCCAGCTATTCCTCCCAATGTAGGTCTCCTCTAACAAGCTATCACTCCTCATTGTCCTCACCGAGATTTCCCTCAGGGCTACATTAAGGTCTGAAGCTCCTCCAACCCAATCCCTCATCTTTCTCAGTTTCCTTTCATGAATATTGAATATTCATTGTCCAATAAGCCATATACTCACACTTCCTGTTCCCTTTACCCACCACAAGCATTTCCCCCAATAAATTGCTTGCATATACAATCTCATTTTGGTATTTGCTTCACAGAGGACCCAAACCAACTTGATACTAAAGAAATGAGATTAATTACTTGAGAAATAGCCCTAAAGGTAATCTTGTGAGGATACAAACTCGGTCTATTTGCTCCAACACTTTATCTCCAGGACCTAATGCAAAACTTGGCATAAAGCACACTCTTGACAGCCTGTGGCAGTAGGAAAGGAAGGAGGAGGAAGGGAAAAGGAGAGAAAGAGAGGGAAGAAGGGAGGACAGAAAAATCTAGCCATGTTTTAACGAATTTAAAAAAAAGTTGTAATATTAGAAGGAAAGGCATGTAAACAGAAGATGGTGAGTTTAGAATTTAGAAAACTGAACTTTTAAGTAGTGGAAATTTGTCTCCAGCACTTTCTGTGGAAGACACCTGCACACGAACATACACTCATACCTGCATCCATATCTATACATGCAGAAATGATAATATGCAGAAAATCATATATACTGCACATTTTCATACATACATATCATATATCTATTGTTTCCCCCAGAGTTCTCAATATACAAATAATACCTAGAGATACCAAAAGGTAAAAAGAAAATAAAACAAAAATCACCTTTAGATACTGGCAATGGAGACAATAGCAACTGAAAAAACAGAGACAATGCTGAGCTCCAGACACAGAAATAGCGCTTCTGTTGCTACACTTTCCCATTTGTGCAATTAATCCTGCATAGCGGACCGAGACTCCTGTCATTAGCATCTGGCAAATATCCCTCAGCAAAAATGCTTCATCTGTCGTGTCTCTGAAAAAAAATCTGGACTTCATCAAGAGCTATCATCCTATTAAATTCTATCAAATAGGAGAAAGTCTCATGATAATTTTTAAAATTAATAAGCATTTAATACTCATAATAAATGTATGTTGATATTCAAGCATTATGACTAATTATAATTTCTTTATTTAGAATTTAATAGAAGTGATTCTTTCACATATATATTTTTTCGTAATTATCTTTGTGAAAAATTAATATGTACTAGGTTTTTTTAGGAAATATGAAGTTTTTATTGGAATGTATTGGCATTTATAGAACTGTAAATGATTTTTAGAATTCTGAAGGCAAAGGACTCAGAGCACATAATTAAATCTAGTTTTATTGGGGCCTCCCTGGTGGCACAATGGGCTGAGTCTCAGCACTATGAAGCTGTTGGGACCCACTGCAGCCTGAGTTCAATCCCGATGCTCAGCCAGGGAGCTAACCCACATGGCCAACAGACCTCTCCTTTCTTACCTACTGCTCCCCTCAGCAGTGTATTTCAGTCATTCTACCTGTTCTGCTCCCCATTCTGTCTCTGGTGAATCCTCTCACCCTCCTACACCCCAACTCTCATATGCATTAATAAATATATCTTTTTAAATAAACAAACTAGTTTTATTAATCATAGATCTGAACTGTGTTCAGTCATAACTATATCTATAAAATATTTATATTTTTATATAACTATGTATAATTCTTTACATGGAAAAAGTATTAACTTTTAAATTTTTAATTTAAATTCTTTGAATTCTAATTACTTAATCCTTCAATTTTAAATCCCTAGAGAAATATTTTTAAAAACCGCAAAATTCATAAAGACACTCATCACTAAAAAAGCTCTTAATGACTCATCTCAATGTTCTAATGTCTTTGCATATAATATTTATTTGAACACCTTTTAGGTAGTTATTTTACTTTTTCAAAAGCAACAAGCCTTAAGGAATCTTGTAACACATAATAAACCAGGCTCAAATTGGAATACAAACCTTTTATTCTAGACATTTACTGAGCAATAAATGTGAATCTTTTCCCTTAAGAGCAAAACAAGGGATATTTGGATTGAGGTAGCTTTGTCAGTTCTGTCTATAGTTTCTCCAAAGAACAGTTTAGAATAACATGGAATAAACAAGAAGTCACTTGTGAATGGAGTTAATATAGAAAACGATCCACTATAGTTCCTCTCAGGAAGTATTCTTTTTTGGTGTGTGGGGGGTACAGAAAGTAAGCTTATTTAGTGAATGTTGGTAGCAAACATTACCCAAGAGAGACAAGCTGGAAAAGGTGCTGGGACAAGAAGCTAAGAAGGCTTCAGGGTGACCTACACAGTCTCACTGTGTGGGGGTTGGGGGTGTGGGGCTCTGGGCACCCTGGGCATATCCTCAGCCATTTAGCACCACACGGAGGAGCTCTCCAGACTTCACACACCCATCGCCATCTTCATGTTCTGTCATTAACTTCTCTATACTTGTGTCATCTTCTCATCCAGTGCAAAGAGAGCATCTGGGGTTTCACCACCCAGGATGGTGCTGTCCCTTTCTTTGCTGAACACCCAAAGGCCTTGAGTATAGTCCTCATAAGTGCCTTGGTCCAACACAGTTGTATCATCACTCTTGAGATACCCCCAGAACCTTGAGCACCTCAGTGCTGGTGGGGTTCTGGCCCAGGGCTCTCAGCCTCATCACACCCCTACACTGGTAGTGCAGGATCCTGCTGTGCCCTGTCAGGTCACACAGTGGGAAGGAAGGCCTTCTTGAACTCTGTGGTCTGGTCCTCAGTGAAGTCACACACCTTGACTGTTCAGTTCTGTGGGAAATTTTCCTGCAGTAAGACCCAGGAAATCATTCCCAGCCTGTGTTTTTAGAGTAACACTGTAAAATCATTATCATTCACTTTCTTTATTGGCAGCTTTTCCAAAAGCAAAGAAAGACTAAGAATGAAAACAAATTCTTCAAACACCTAGATATAATTTTGTCATAGGATAGACTCACTGGAAAGGAAGGGCAGCTAAAGTTGTCTTTGGCACTAAGTTGTCTTTGGATGGCCAAGTCAACGGTGGCTTCTTAGTAATTTTTAACATTCTCTAGAGTTCATAAATGAGCAAATACTTCCTTTACACTCAGAAAAACCTTTATTCTAAGCACAGAAAGATGTGATGGTTACCAAAGGTGGAAACTCACAAGGCTTAAGCGAGCGCTTCAGTTTTCATTCCTTCATGTTAGCAGGTACAGATACCAGACTCTTGCCCCACGCTTTGGCCCCACTCTTGCCCTGGTTAGTAACTCATCTTTGGTGGGATTACTCTCATCTTTGTTGTCCCAGCATTTCTCCAAGTGGCCCGAATGCATTGTCTTCTTTGCGGATAATCACTAGCATGCCGTGACTCATGATTGAGCAATACTGAGTCATGATGATAGCCAGATGAGTAGACAGAAACCACCCAATTGGCTAACTGGGTCTATATATTTATAAGACATGTTATTTAAATAAAAAGATATTCTTACTTACAGCTGATACTATTCTTTCTTATAGGCAAACATCAATAAAATAAAACAATTTTAAGGTGTTTTATTTGACTTGGTGGTACTAATTATACTCCTGTAACCATCGATGATCCATATATTGAGAATTTTTTAGAATCAACTCAATTTTTTAAATAATACTGGTCTTGATATCTTTTCTGACACTTAAATCTCCATAACATGTGGTCAATCCTACGTTTTAAACAGAGTCTTTTTTCAGATATTTCCAGGTTCATCTTGGAAGCTGGGTGGTCCATTTTTCTGAAGCATTCACCATAGCCTTGCTCCTCCCTTTCCTAAGAAAACATTTGCTCAGAAACTGCTTCCAGAGAAAAAAGAGGAGTGAAGAAACTTTCCCCCAGTATCTGTGGTAGGAAAGTCCTGGGAGAGTTCTCTTGTCGCACATTCCTTGGTTACATAGCCCAGCTGGAGCAATGAATGGGACCAGTGATCCCAAGTGGATAACATTTTACCTGCATCTACTACACCCTCCACCTTCATATGCACACGGCATTCACAGACCTTAACTGGGGCCATGATGGACTGGTCTCGAAATTGCTCAAAAATCTGAGTTTTAGGTGGGATTGCAAACTGGTCCAACCATAATGGAAAGCTGTGTGGAGATTCCTCAAAACACTGAAAATGGATTTACCATGTGATCTAGTAATTCCACTCTTAGGAATCTACCCAAAGGACACAAAAACACTAATTTGAAAGGAAATCTGCGCTCCTATATTTACTGCAGCACTATTGAGAAGAGGTAGGATATGGAAACAACCTAACTTCCCCAAAACAGATGAATGGATCAAGAGGATGTGGTATATTACACAATGGAATACTATTCAGTGATTAAAAATGATAAACTCATGTTACTTATAACAACATGAATGGAGCTGGAAGGTATAATGCTAAGTGAAATAAATCAGGAGGAAAAAGAAATATCGGATGATTTCACTTATAGGTGGAATATGGGGAAACTGAACAAAGGGTCAGGAAAAAGACAAAACTTCAAACTTAACATAGATCTGAGGCATACAGCAGGGAGGTAGAGGGAGAGGGATCAAAACAGAGAAGGGGAGACTACAAGGGACTATGGTGATGATCTAGGGTGCTGAGGTGGTAGAAAACTATGGTGACTACACCTGAGGGGAGAAATCAGATATGGTACAAAAACGATGTAAGAAAATAAATAAATTTTTTTTTAAAAATTGAACTTTATAGTGAATGTAAATTCAGATCTCAGCATTTTGTTTACATATTGTGTGTCTTAGATTACTGGCTAATCTCTGTAAATCTCAGAATCTTCACCTGTACACTGGTGATAATCATTCTCACCTCAGGATGTTTGAAAGAACTAAATGCAACATTGTGGCAAAGCACATATCACAGTTCCTAGTGTATACTAAGTGCTCAGTAAAAGTTAAGGATGATGACGTTGAAAAGGTAACAGATTCCTTTGCTCAGTGCTGGTAGGTAAGGGGAACTTGATTCATTCAACACACATTACATTGCTTGGCAACTTTATACAGAGATCACATACAGAGAGGTCTGTTTTCTGCAGCAAGGTAATGCAAGGAGGCAGGCTAAGAGATCTGTCATAGATATCAATAATATTGTGCCTGAATATTATTTTTTAATAACCTTTTCATATTTGGGGAATATTTCCACGGTAGCCTTTTATCCCCCACAAAGGGTTAAATTCCATGTCCCGTCCCGTACCCCCTAACCCCCACTTCTCCCGCTCCACCCAAGCTGAAACTCAGGTATGTGATATAGGCACCACCTATCACATAGGTTGCTGGTGGTTTTTGTTTTTTATCACACCAATTTTTACATTTATTGTAGACATTATTTTAGTATTACAGGTTTAATTTTCATCACCAAAAATGAGCATAATCTCACAGTTACTACTAAGTAAGGAGCTGTGAAATTACTTTCCCAGTATTGCTTTGAAAATATGCCCCTAGGTTGTTAAAAGAGAAACTCCAACTTCATCCAAATATTATTTAACTGTAATTCTTCAATCACCATCTACTGTCCTACCTGCTTACAATTTGAATTCAAAAAAAGAGATGGGTGAGGGTAGTGTGTGATGAAGTTTCATGCTGTGGATGGCAGCAGAGGTGTCTGGCCTTTGTGGCGGGAGTGTTGCAGGTTGAGTTTTCAGAGCAGAAATGCACAGGTGGGCTCACCGCTCTCACAGGGCAGTACATCTGCACTGTAAGTGCTCAGGCTTGGTGGCAGCAAAGGCAACAGGTTTCTCATTGGGACATCACTGAATCAAGGATTTGACCATTCTGAGAAAATTAGCCTTGTAACTGTTTCTCCAAGTCTTTTTTTTTTTTCTTTAATATTTATTTATTTATACATGCAAGAGCTGGGGTATAGGCCAGAGGCACGGGCAGTGAGAGGATTCACCAGAGACAGCAGGCAGCAGGACAGGCAGATTGACTGAAATACACTGCTGAGGGGAGCAGCGGGCGAGGCAGGAGGGTCTGCTGCACCATATGGGTCCCTCCCTGGCCTGGGATCAAACTTGTTCTACTGTTTCTGGGATGCTTCGTAGTGTGGAGCTTGACCTGCTGCACCACCCCGGGAGGTCCTGTTTCCCCAAGTCTTTTAAAGGTAATGTGAACTATCTTCTATTTTTAAATGTCCCCTTTTTATTGCTTGAACCAGCCAGAGGATTTAGTTATTTATATTGTAGTTAAGACACTTAGCCAAAGTGTGCGCGTGTGTGTGTGTGTGTTTGTTGAGGGGGTTTCTACTTCCTAATGTATGTCTACAAACACCAAAAATAACAAACTTTTAGTTCTAAAAATCCTTGTTCATATAGTATCTATTGATGGATTTGTGCACAAGAATTCAAAGATTATGAAGAGTATCTAAATGTTAATAGTATCTAAAAGGCATTTCCATCTCTAATGTGTTATGTCATAACTCCATTACATTTTTCCAGAAAAAAAAAAAAACTGGAAGGAAATTCCAGTTTTATCTGCAAAACTATATGGAAATTACCAAAACATTGTACTGTCACTAACTTGGGCTGCATAAAAGAGCTTCTGCATTAATCATTTTCCAAATACTTTTCAATTCTTTCATACATTTACAAACCTTATAATTCTTGAGACCAATTGTGGTACAGCTGGAGCAGTGTCATCTTCAAGGGAGCACAGAGCACACCTCGTTCCAGACGTGGTTCATTCTTCGGAAACAAAACAATGGAAGGATCCCAGGACAGAGACCAGTGCTTGGTCATGTTTCCTCCCCCTCAGTCTGTTGCATTGCCCTAGGTAATGTTGTTCAGGCACCTTTCAAGATCGTTGGAGATGGTTCATGTCTGAGATTAACTGCATTGGGAAAGGCCATTTAAAACTTTTAAAATATCGGGCCTTCCTGGTGGCATAGGGATTAAGTCTCAGAGCTATCAAGCTATCACCAGCCACTGCGGCATGAGTTCATCCCAGGCCAGGGAGCTGACCCACACGGTGCAGCAGACCTCTCCTGTCTCACCCGCTGCTCCCCTCAGCAGTGCATTTCAGTAAATCTACCTGTTCTGCTCTCCACTCTGTCTCTGGTAAATCCTCTTACTGCCCCCCCCCACACCTCTGGCCTATACCCCAGTTCTTCTAGCATAAGTAAATAAAAATAAATCTTTTTTTTTAAAAAAACTTAAAATAGGCTCCATATTTTTATTGCATATACTGAAGTTTTTTTATTTTCAAAAAAATGAGACAAAAGTTAAAGATTAAATTTATTTTATACTTAAGATTTCATTTATGTTTGCAACTATTGCTAATTCTCATAATAGGCAAAAAATGAACCAAATGTGGATTTATAAGCATAACTTTCCCAACAAAAATCCATTCTGGCAAAATACAAACATCGTTTCCTTCACTTTTGACTTTCACTGCATTAAAATATAGCAGACTACTTTCAAGAAAGTATTATACAGTTTCTTCACTTTTTTCTCATAGACATCTCTTTAATATTTTGGCATTAAAAATAATTCCATTTTGAAGAGACTTGATCAGCAATCTTCTTATTTGCTTTCCTTCCATTTTTTACTGGAGCGACTCGTCAGGTCTTCATTTGTCAAAAAAATCCACCCCTTCCTCCACTTTTTAAAAATTACTTGCTCCCATTTCATGAACTGCTGGAATAAAATAAGTACTGCACTATGGATCGAACATAATTCAATATACATTGCATTTTCACATGTTTACAATGTTGATGAAATTAATCAGATACTAAACAACAAAGATGCTGACATACTGGGCCCAGCTAGATGCTAATATTATGCAGCAAGGAATGTTTAAGCATGTTTAATTTATTAAGTGGTCACTTCATTGGGAATAGTTTCACATCCTATGACTTTGATTTTCTGTCTCCCAGACAACTGCAGAGACTGGGTAATACATACTTTGGTTAGCAATTATCACTTTCATCCACCATTGGCCTTTCTTCCGAGAGTCTACCTACAGGACTTCTGTCCTTTTTCTTCTCTCCTTTCTTACCGTCTGGAGTTCTGCAGCTTCCTTCCCATTAAATTAATTCTGCATTGCTAAAGTCCAGACAATGATCTCACAGAAATGGGCCTTTACACACCTTCAGAGTCCACTTGGGACTACTTCAACTTTAACACATTAAGCTTCACAGGACATTTCAGGATTATAATTTTGGCCAGAACTGTAGTTCCAAGTCAAATATGTGTTTCTAAGAGCAAATAATATGGGTTTTAGTTAACTTTTAAAATCACATGGTAATATCAATGTCTTTCTATGTGTCTCAACAACAACAGAACCACTACTGTTGGAGCTTCAGTCTTAAGTGACAACGTGAATAGTCATAAGTCTATAATTTAAGAAAATATTGTTGCTTATCATGGCCATTTAGGCATCTTTAAAACTTTGCCTTTTAATTTTAAATTTTGAAACTTAGCTTAGTTCTAAGAATGCTGGCAATGAAAACTTCAGATTACTACCAGAATGTGAATTGAGCAATATTTTCACTCTATAATTTAAAACTGTGACGTTTAATAAAATATCCTCTAAAGCTATTTGATGTCATATTTTTGCAATGTGTGCAAAATAAACAATCATTTATTTTGTTCTCTGCTGTTTTAAAGAAACTTTTATTGGGCTGAGGGTGTAGGTCTCAGGGCATTGCCAAATTCTGTAATCCTTTTTTTTTTAATGTCGTACAGGGTGTGGTGCTTTTAGGGAATTTTTGAAAACTTGTTATTCTTGGTGCTTTTTTAAAAATTTCATTTTTTAAAAAATAGTAAGATATCTAAACCCCACAGGAAATTCTAGTTCTAATGATTGTCTCATGGGTTCCCTAACTATTAAAAGTCAGATTATTCACTGTATTTAGTTTTTACTTATTTCCTTGCCAGGAGTATTTGTGTTCTTAACATTGTAAGCTCATTTTTAGAAATGAAGTCTTAATAAGTGCTATTTTACTACTTAGGGGTCTATGCATAGAAAAGTGAAAACAATTTGGAAAGAACCACACAAATGAGGCATTTAAATTCAGCTATATCTCTCTTTGGTGGTGTGATTATTGAAAATCTCAATAGATCCATTCTGTTCTTGTTTTTCTTTTATTAATCCATGGCTTATGGGAAAACTTAACAAAATAAAGGCCTTATATCATTTTTCTGTAATTAAAAAAGAAAAATTTTCATTCCACAAACTTGAAATTGTTCTTCTTAGATAAACAACTTCTCTGTAAATCTTCTCATCAGCACTACAGAAAGAAATTGTTGGAAAAGATTTTTTAATAATAGAGATGCCAGCAAACCACACTATTTTCAGAGCACAAAATGGGTTGTTGACATCTGATGATTCACATTCTGTCTTTATTTTTTTCACGTAGCTAATGGCAATACACTCATAAATTGCTTAACTGAAAATGCATTTGTAAGAACCATCACATAGTGTTATGCAAGGAAGCAGGTTTTTATGTAATGATTTTTTCTTAAGGAAAAACTAATCACATATTAATTTCATTTGTTAAATTATGCCACTTTCACCAAAATAATAAAAATGCACATGTGTTAAAAAAAACAACATTGCAGTCACAGAAATGATATCCCTATTCGCATACACCGGTATGCATAAAAGAGAATCTGGTGTGTGTGTGTGTGTGTGTGTGTTTAAACTAAGAAAATAGGGGGCAGGAGTTAAAATATTATAGAATTCAACTTCTACTTTTCCTTTTCTTGCCTTAGATCTGGGTGATTGGGGCCAGAAATAAAGAAGGACCCCTAGGTTTTCCAGCAACCAGCAAGCGCTAATACTTTATATTTTAAAGCAACTAGGGAAAAAAATACTTTTCCTAGGAAACTTATCCCGCCCCCCGCCCCCGCCCCCCCCATGGTCTGTGGATCCGGTGAGCCAGATCCCACTTGGGTACCACTCGACAGGGGCTCCCTTTCGTCCTTTTCCCCATCGCCCAAGCAGGCTGGGTGTGACCAGGGCTGTGGGTCCCGGGATGCCAGGGAGGTGACACCCGCCTGCCCCAGAAAAGGAGGCGTCTCTGGCCCGGGAGCCGCCCCCTCCCGCCACCGGAGAACAAACGGGATATTCAGCTGTGGCCTCTGGCTGCCAGAGCAACTCCTCAGGGGAAATTAAGCATCGAGTCAGACTGCACCGTAATCGCCTTTTAAAGTACTCCACCCCGCCTGCCGCGCACTCCGGGCTACCTGGGCTGCCCGCGGCTGCGCGTGTGCTGGAGGGGGCGGCCGGCCGGTGCGCGGCGGCCGCGAGTCTGCGTTTCCGCCGGGGTGAGCCTGGGTGGGTGTGAGCCAGTGCTGATCCGTGTGCGCGCCGGGGTGCGGTCGAACCCCGAGCGTCTGCTCCGGCCATGAAGGGCGCGGGCGCCTGGGCCCCGCTCTGCCTGCTGCTGGCCGCCGCCTCCCACCTTTCGCGGCCGCAGCCCCCGGAGAGGTAATGCGCCCCCCGCCCGGCTTCCTCCCCCCCTCTTTCTTCCTCCCTGCATCCCTGAAGCCTAGTTCACCCCTGCGCTGGGCTGGCTTTTGGGCTCCCGGGTACCCAGCGTGGGCGGCTCCCAGGACCCCAGGACCCCAGGACCACGCCTGTCCGCCTAGCTCCCTCCTGCAGCTCCAGCTCCGCCGGCCGGATGGCCCCGCTGCTGGCTCGGCCACCACGTGGCGGGGGCTCAATCTGATCTCTGCCTGCTCTCCACGAATGTTTTTGGGGCGAAGGGAGGCCCTAAGGCCCAAATTTGTGGACTTATTTTACTTCTGTTTTCTTCCCCCGGGAAGGCTTCGCCCAGAAACGTAAGCCTAGGGAAAGACTCGAGGCGCGCGGCGCCCAGGGGAACAGTTCCCGGAAAGTTAACTCTTCGCCAGTCTCCTGGCTACCCCAGGACTTGGATGGGGGCGACCCGCACATAGGCAACGTTGGCATCACCTCTTCCACCTCCAGCTCCCTTTTCAGTGCGAGGCTCTGGCAGTGATTAATGATTTTCAGAAACGGGGAGGAGAATTAGGCATTTCTCCCAATCTAGGAAATTAAAACTTTTTTATTATTAAATAATTGTTTATCTTTAAAACTGTCCTATGTAATCTGTCTCTCACCTTTTCTCCCATTCCGCACTATTAAACATTTCCATTTGCCATATTCTTAGAAAGTTTTACCACTGCATGGGGGACTTATTTACATATAGATGGAAGGATGGATAAATTCATTTGGCATTATTGTAATGGAGACAGATGCCAGCTGGACTGAATGTTTTATTCTGTTATAATTTAAATATTCTAAGAGCTAGCAAGCTTTCAAATACCTTACTTGGTGCAGGCGTTTATTACTCTATATTAACCATCCATACTAGTTGACTGAACCTCAGAAGTTGACATTAGATTGTTTCAAGTTGTTTCCTTTCCTTTTATTTTCCCAGACCTGTTTTCACATGTGGCGGCATTCTTACTGGAGAGTCTGGATTTATTGGCAGTGAAGGTTTTCCTGGAGTGTACCCTCCAAATAGTAAATGTACTTGGAAAATCACAGTAAGCATTATTTTTTTAAGGTATTCTCCTGGAAGTGGGTATTGGAAATAGTGGAAAGCTGCTACTTTTTTTTCTCTGATGCCAGAATTTAGGTTTGGGGGAAATAGTGCAATGTTGGATTTACCTCAACTATTTGGGAAATTTTTATTAATCTAACTAGGGGTGTCCTGCATTAACAATTAGAAAGGACACAGATAATGCTTGAAGGATTAAACTCTTACAGCAGATGTGTTTCTGGAAATTCATTCCAACTCAGTTGAGTTTTACAGGTTCAAAATTAAGGTTATTTTCAGTCCAAGATTTGTGGTAATGACATTTAGAAGCTATTTGTTGCCTGCGCCTTGCATAGATGTCTCCCAGTGGGGATTAAAAGATCAAAGGTAGTATTCACCCCTGACTACTTTATACCCATTAGGGTAAAAAAAAGGGGGGGGGGAAGATTAGAAAAATCCCACTTAATAATGTCCCTGACTTGAAACCACCACTAAAGGCAATCTAAGACTAGAGAGCAATAACTCAGGGTTAGAGGTGGGACTCAGAGGTGAAGAGGGAGGCTAAATAGCAAACAAAGGCTAGTAAAATGCCCGTGCTAGTTAACAATGGCCTAAATTGTGCTGAGTCAAGAGAAGCCAAATTTAAAGACAGCCACTTTCCAAAGATGTCTGGATTTAAAATCAGCAAGTTTGAATCGTCTTTCCAGTCAACCTAGGAATAACTGTACCTTCTTCATTTTTTCATTGTAGGGAAATTGTTTGATAATTGAGCACTCTGGTGCACTGACAGCTTCCTTCAGTCAGATTGTGCTCCCTCTCATTGAGTCCTTAATGCATGCCAGGAGTTGTGACAAGCAATCTGCAAGCATAATCTTACTGGATCTTTGGAATCACTCTAAGAAAGTGACTGTTATTATGCCCATTTTATAGTCAGGGAAGGTGAGACCTAAGATTATTATCTAAAATGACTTGATCAAACATTTGGTAAGTTCTGCTTCATGCAAAGTGAAACTGCTTTGCAATGAGGTTTTGCCACCAAGATCATTTGACAGGCAGGAAGATGGGATTCCCACCCCCCACCCCTTAGTATAAGGCTTGGCTCCTACATGCACTGATGCTCTCCTATCTAAACTGTCTGATGAACTGGTACATATTTCATTATGTTATTGCAACACATGGAACTAGGAGCCAATGAATGATAGCACACAGCTTTGAAATGTTGCTATGGGCATAAACGTAAAATAAGACTATAACAGATAACTTGGTTTCAGGTTCTACTTATATTTCATTGTAACAATGTAACATTGTAACAATTATAACAAATGACTGAGTTTAAAATGATCCAAGGAAATTATTGACTGAGAGGTATCATGTGCCTGAGAAAGAAAGATTCCTGATTTATCATGTATTTGAGGTATTCTGGGCATTGTTGGTGTGACATCAAACTTTGATGGGGTGTGAGTAGGGGTCCAGTGATAATTTTCCTTCGTAAGGGGGTGTGTGGCTCAGGAGAGGTCTGCTACCTCATTTTTCTGTGTGGGAACAGGAGGAGCATAATAGGTATAATAGGTGCTCCATCAGGATACAATGTAAAGGTAAAGCATGAATACTCAACAGTCAGACTTCCCTGGATTCTGATTACCACTCCATCATTCATAAATTGTGAGAACATGATTTATCTTCTTTAAATCTCAGGATTGCTGTAAGATTAAATAACATTTTAAAATAACACATAAAGCCCTTCAGCTCAGTGCCTGAGATATAAGTGCTGAAAAATTCCAAGCCACCACTGCTATCATTTTCATTATTACTAATTTTGACTTGATGGCTACCACCCCCTCACCACATTGGCCAAGCCAGGGTTGACATCAGTTCAGAACAACTCAGACTCTTATGGAACAGTGTACTTTTTCATCTATATCTATGAAGACCATATCTCTGTACTTGGGTTCTCCTTATGATCTTACCGAATAGATTTTCTGAGTTCAAATTAGCTTAATTTCCAGTAACAGAGCCCCAAAATAGCAATTACTATTATTTGTGGTTCTCTCTCACATAAAAGAATCTGGAGGTGTGCAAAGCAGGCGGAATGTGACAGCATCACAATCATTAAGTATCCATTATCTTTCTCTCCCCTTGCTCTCCCATCCTTAGCATGCCACCGCATTGTTCAAGACAGCTGCTCATGGCCCAGCTATCATGTTCACATTCCAGTCAAGAAAAAGAAATAGAAGGACATATGTCCTCCTTTTAAGGACATGTACTGAATTACATGCAACTTGCTGTTGCATTTCGTTGGCTAATTCTAGTGATATGCCACTTCTAGCAGCAAGGACGCTGAGAAATGAAGGCTTTGTTTCAGGCTACATCCTTAGGCTTCACTAAATTTCAGGTCTTTTATCACTATGGAAAGAAAGGAAAACAAGCAGACAACAAGCAGTCTCTGTGACATATTTATTTGTGGTTTGCTCAGGCTTCCTGAACTAATGTTCATGAAGTTGAGTAACAAATGCCAGCCTTTTTTTGAAAAGTATTTATTTTTAGAAAGCTTGAGTAATTAGGTAATAGAGAAAAAGGCCTGCACAATTTGTTTTTCTAGTTAAAGCTATTTAATTTTCACTCCTAGCCTGTTAAATTTATTCTTTTGCCTTTTTTATGTTTGCATATGAGTAGCAAACTCAAGAACTTCCAGAAGAGCCCAGTATATTCTCTTGGTTATAATTACAGCTTCAGCAGAATAGTCACAAAGGCTCTTGGGGCTCTTAAGGTCTCAGTTTGACAACATCCTTGTTTTTCTGTAGTTCACAGGAATGCACTTATTCTTTTGTAAAAGTCTTCCCAGTTCTTCATGGTCCTTTGGTTTCTCGGAACAGAAAGTCTCTGTTTCTGTAGATCCTAGAGGAGAGAAAAAGAAGACAACTGTGGAATAGCCACAGCTGGTAGCCTTGAGGTCTCCATTCTTTCAGCAAATGTGCGAGGAGCGTAGAGCTTCATGGAGCTCATTGCAGTGAACAGGGCAACCAAGCTCCTTGCCCTCATGCAACCACCATTCTAGTTTGGGAGACAGGCAACTAATATTTAAACAAATAAGTAAATAAAATATCAAGTTAATAAATGCACTATAAAATAAAATAGATACTACTTCATACCGTTTAGAATAGTTATATTATCAAATAAGAAAATAACAAGTGTTGGCAAGTGTGGAGAAAATGAAACCCTCTGCATTGCTTGTGGGAATGTGAAATGGTGCAGCTTTTGTGGAAAGGGGTGTGGCAATTGCTCAAAATTTTAAACAGAATTACCATGTTATCCATGGGCCTCCCTGGTGGTGCAAGGGGTTAAGGACTGCACTATGAAATGTCTGGTACTACTGCAGCATGCATTCGATCCCAGGCCAGAGAGGTGACCCACCTGGTGCAGCAGACCTCTTTTGTCTCGCCTGCTGCTCCTCTCAGCACTGTATTTCAGTCGATCTGCCTGTTCTGTTCCCCACTCTGTCTCTGGCGAAGTTTTCACCCCCCATACCTCTGGCCTGTACCCCAGTTCTTGTATGCATAAATAAATAAAATCTTTAAAAAAAGAATTATCATGTTATCCAATAATCCCATGCCTGGGTATATACCCAAAAAAGTGAAAGCAGGGACTTAAATAGGTGTTTATACACCCATAGCAAAATACTAATTTTGCTGTTATTTACAGTAACAAAAGTTAGAAGCAACCGAAGTATCTATCCACAGGTGAATGGATAAAGAAAGTGTGGTATAGATATACAAAGGAACATTATCAGCCTTAAAAAGTAAGGAAATTCTGTCTCATGCTATATTAATGAACCCTGAAGACATACTAAGTCAAATCAACTGGTCACAAAAGAAACAAATGCTATATGATTCCACTTGTATAAAGTATCTAGAAGATGAGAAAGTTCTGGAGAGGGACAGTGTTCATGGTTGTACAACAACATAAATATACTTAATGTCACTAAACTCTATACATAAAAGTGGTAAATTTCATGTAATGCATATCTGACCACAATAAAAATATTTCTAAAATTAAAAAATAACAATCGTATAATTTGCTCAGTAAACAAATCTATGGAGATAGAAAATGATTAGTGCTTGCATGGGGCAGGGGATAGGTCAGGGAATTCACAGTAAGGAGTCTGATTGAGAGGATGGCAATGTTTTGTTTATTTTTTTACATCGTTATGTTCGGGGTTTTTTTGTATAATATTTGATTTTTTCCCCTCAGGCATAGTCCCCATAATTCTCCCACCACCTCAGCACTCATGACCATTACTATGGTCCTTTATGCTCTTCCCTCCCTGTTTGGACCCTTTTCCCTCCCCTCCCCTGCTGCATGCCTCAAATCTATAGTTTGCCTGCAAGTTTTGTCTTTTTTCCTAACCCTTTATTCAGTTTCCCTGTATTCTCTCTATAAATGAGACCACTGGATATTTTTCTTTTTTCTTCTGATTTATTTTGCTTAGCATATCCAGCTCCACCTATATTGCCACAAATAGCATGAGCTTAGAGAATGGAAATGTTTAAATTAACTTGGTTGTGGTGGTGCGACTTTATGTATTTACTAAAAATTGTTCAATCAGGCACTTGAAATGTGTGAATTTTATAATAATGCAAGTTGTAAAACAATAACAGACCTCAAGGGATGAGTAGAGTGGCTCTGGAGTTGAGGTGGGGAAGGCAGGGAAGGCCATTCTAAGAAGACAATCAGGCTAAGGCCTGAGTGATGGTGTTGCTAATTCACTGTACTGAGTATGTGCTCAAAAACTTCTGAGAGATCGAATTCTAGAATGTGAAGGTTTAGACGATGTTAAATATTTAGTAACCCATGGTAGGGTTGAAGGGTTCTTAGTTTTCCATAAGAGTTGAATTTCAGGATTGTAACCTAAATGGCAAATGCATAGAAACCTAGTTTTCATATATTGAGGGTTGGCAGGAGTTATTATTTGATGACTAAGGTATTTAAAATCATTTGGAAAATGGTGGCTGATCACCTATGCAGATCTTAAAGGATACCAGATTGGGTTGAGGTGAAAGTCACCCAGGTTGATTTACAGATGAGAAATGGTAACTCCACCTAGACCAAGTCCTGCTTCAATAAGTGAAACTCCAAGTATTGCCACCTAATAAATCTACCATGGTCTCCTCAATGTGGAGACAGTGGTCTTCCTAGAGGGGTATATGTCCAAAGGGGCAAGAGAATATGCTAGAGACAGAAACAGAGACCTGAGATTCCTAAAGGAAGTTGGGGAGAGTAGACCATTGTCAACAAGAAGACAGTCACTTCTGCTTGGGCAAGACACAACTATGATGAGCCCACTAGACAGCCCGCAAGATGCCCCAGACAGATGAATTCCTAGGTGATTTGATCTTAGGGGAGCCACCTGTGATGATGTCTTTCCTAAACTCTGAGTGGGACATGAAATAAAACCCAACTTTGTCTTCTTAGCTCCACAAGCACCCCTGGCCAAAGATCATCATGCCATTCTTGGCTACATTATAAATCATGGTGACCCTGGCAAATCAGTATTTCTTCTGTCTTGAGTTTTTAACCCATAACTTGTTCATTTTATAATCCCATAGTAGAATTAAAGACTCATATTGATGATTTAAAGAAAGGTGTTTCTAAAAAATTTTTACAAAGAAATTTTTTTCCCAAAAAAAGGATTTTTGGAAGAAAAGCAGACATTAGTAGTAAAATAATACCTTGTATGACAATTCTATTCAGAGTTTCACTTAGGCTACATATGGTATGGTCTGCTAAGTCTAACCACCTGAATCTTTGTTTGTAGCAACTATGCAGTCAAGAAAACTTGAAACCCAGAACTTTCTGGAAATGCTGCTCAAGTAGATATGTAGGAATTGTTTAATTAAACTTGGTTCCTTAATTTAAAGCTCAATATTACCTCTGAATGTGCAAAACAATACGATACAGTTATCCGTGAAAATAGTTTTGTTCTTAAATGTAAAGCTGGGCATAATTTACCAACAGATTTTTAAATGAGTCTATCTGTGTGTGTGATCCTATTGTTACACATCATTATGGAAAGTATAATGTATTTGCCTACTGTTTACATTTCTTTATTTCCAAAAAATTCTATGGTATACTGAAATTAGAGAGTCATTCCAGGTTTCACTTATCATTTTTTAAAATATTTATTTATGCGTACAAGCACTGGGGTACAGGCCTAAGATGTGGGGGGTGAGAGGATCCACCAGAGACAAAGTGGGGAGCAGAACAGATGGATCTACTGAAATACACTGCTGAGGGGAGCAGCGGGCAAGGCAGGAGAGGTTTGCTGTGCTATGTGGGTCACCTTCCCTGCCAGCAGCAAGGATCGAAATCATGCTGCAGAGGCTACAGTTTGCTTCATAGTGTGTTGCTTAAATCACTGCGCCACCAGGGAGGCCCTCACTTATCACTTTCAACATAAATCTGACTTGGGAGAAAACAGCAACTATTTGAACAGCTTTAAATTTAATATTGGAGATCCCTTAAACTTTGGAGTAATATTGGAGGGTCAGAAAGTTGCAGAAGTTTACCAGAAATGGGAGAAGAATAACAACAATGAGTGGAACCAGATAAATATGTGATAAATTAAGTAATTCCTTACTTAATTGATTCTCTCAAAAGGGAAAAAAAGTATGAATTATTGTAAGTAGATCTTCGGGTTCCATCGGTACATATACTATCATTTTGTAAATACCTAATTTCTGTTGAGATGGAATTAAAAACATACTAGTCATAACATAGTTAATACATCTAAAATAAAGTATGGTTTTCAGCATTTTTCCAAATATATAGTTAATTTCACTCAGATTCAATTCTGTGAGATGGTAGGTTACATATTAGTATGCCATTTCACTAGTGAGGAAACAGGTTTAAAGGACTTTTATCTTGTCTGATTTCATCATGCCCGCAAATAGTATGAGAAGACTAGCACAAAATTTTCTGACCTGGTATATAAATGCTCTTTCATTCAACAGACAACTCCACTGAGCACTTATGAAGCACCTACTATGTAGTAAGCATAGGGTGGATCCTGGAGATAAAAAAAATAAGACATAATTTTTGTCCTCAGGGAGTTTATAATCTGGTAAGGAATCATTAGACAAGAAAATCAGTAGCAATTACGTGAGCAAATAGTTAAGCAAGTAGTTTTTAGTATTGAAAATTTGGAATAAAGTTTATTTGCACTTTAGATTATTTACGATGAAAATGATTATTGCCTCATGCAAATTGTTGGGGCACTGGGCAACCTAGATTTATACCCCTTTTTTTCTAACCAGTGGTGCAATCTGCAGTCTGGCACATTTGGAAATATCTGGGTTCTTCTTGGTCTGGGTGAGTAATCAAATAGTATTTTGAAAATCAAAATAGGACAGATTAGCAAAGGCAGTGTGCACATGTGAGCCATAATGACTGAAGATTCCACCATTGGTTAGGAAAAAGGGGTATAAATCTCATCTGAGGGACCAGAACAAGGAGGGGATGACTGTTCTTACACTGATAACAAGACGATGACTTCATCTCTATTCTCAGTAAAGATAAGATTCCCAGATAGAAAGATCAACTGCACTGAATAAATCTGCAGCGGGAATGATACCCAACAAAGCACAATGTCAGACCACAATCATAAAAAGGCAAGCAGTGATTGCTTCTTCAGTTGGGAAGGGGCAAAGCCTATGTAGTGAGGAACTCCTTTTAGATTAGGTGACAGAATCAGATTAGGGCAAAAGTTTCTCAGTCTCTAGGCATTTCTTTGTCAGTAAGCCAGAGCAGGGCATCTTGAAGAGACAGACAGATTGTGGACCTCCCTGGTGGTGCAGTGGGTTAAGCAACACACTATGAAGCAAACTGCAGCACGAGTTCGATCCCTGCTGCCAGCCAGGGAGGGGACCCACATGGCGCAGCAGACCTTTCCTGCCTTGCCAGCTGCTCCCCTCAGCATTGTGTTTCAGTCAGTCTGCCCACTCTGTCTCTGGTGAATCCTCTCGCCTTCCTGGACTCTGGCCTGTACCCCAGCTCTTATGTGCATAAATAAATAAATCTTTAAAAAAAAAGAGAGAGAGAGACAGATTGTGAGAATTTTGGGGTAATCTGGTTCTGGAGCCTTCAAAATAGTAAAAGATATGATGACTTACTAAATCAGTACTACTCCAAGACTTGAGAGAGTGTTACTTTCTTTTGTTTGACATCACAGGGCTCTATTTTACAACATATGCCTTCATATTTCCAAATGTGCCTAATAAACAACTATGTCAAGGCATTCTTATATCATTGCCTTAGGCGTAATTTTGTAATGAATATATGCTAAAGTCATCGTATTGAATCCACCCTCCAAAGCCTGATTCCGTTTAAATAGCATTCACATTTAGCTTCAAGAAATAGTACATTTAAAATATGACTTGAATTTATGTTTTCCAAATAACCTTCATATGGCTTCATGAGAAGGAAGTCAGCAGGGGTGGAGTGTGGGGTCTCGTGAAAATTGAAGCATACAGCGATGTTCTAGTAAGATCAGTGCTAGGTATATAATTTGAGAAAACAAATCGTGAATTGAGGCAGGAACTCAACATTCAAGTCACTTAATTATATCTAAGAATATAGCAAGGGGTTCTAAAATTACTGTAACTATTATTTGCCTGCCATAACCACAGCAGGGTAGATAGACGAATGGGGCTTTGAGCTTAAATACATATTTCCTGGCTTTAAACTACATATAGGATTTAGAATTATACAGAGACTTAAATTTCAAACTTAAATACAGGTTTTTAAAAAAATGTACATATATATTTGTTGAACTAGGCTCCATTATTTCAGCTACCTGAACAGTAATTTAACCCGGTGTTCCACTTAATATTATTTACATCTGATTTCCTACTAAAGACGAGTATAATTAACAGAGAATGTCGGCATGTCTAAGATTAAGCATTGTGTGAATGAGCTAAGAGCACTACAGCTGGTTTGTTTTGTTTTGTTTTTTAATTAAAAGAGTGTAATTCAGAGACATGTGATTCATACAACACTTAAACTGTCCCAGTTAAGTTTCAGTTGATAAGTTACTGGAAGAATGAAAATATTTTCCTGGTTCTCTTAAGTCCTTCTGCGGAGGAGGAGACTATAAATCCTAACTATATAAGCAATTAAGTGATGTTTTCATACTTGGGGCCTCACTCTAGTTTTTCTACATTTGTTTAGTTTTATGCTTGCTTTTAAGGGCCTCTTTTACTTGTTTTTGTTTATTTTTCTTTACTTTCACATAGTAATTAACTGTGTTTGATTGAAAACCTGATGTTTTATAAATGTGCTTATTTGTCCTGCTTGCATTTTTAGTGCTATGCTAAGGCAGCTGCCTAAGAAGAGTTTAATGAATAGAGAAGAAATTAGAAAAAATGTGAAAATTAAGTCTTCTTTTGGTATTCCTTTCTTCTGAAAGATTCTCTCTAGTACTATATTAATGACTGAAAAAAGTCATTCTTTCCTGAAACAGCACTATAATAATGGAACACAGAGATACTACATTAAAACCCCTCTATTAAAATTTGCTATAAATTGAGAAGGCATTTAACAGAGGTAAGGATTTGTAAGAATGTATTGTTAAAAAGACTGATGGGATTACTTTCACATCTTTTGCCCACCTCTGGAGTTCAATTTATGATGTGAAATTCTGAACAAATTTGAATTGTTTCATAAATTTGCAGGTACTGACAATAAAAAGGAGAGTTAGTTGCTTTGTGCTAGAGACCAGCAAAGCCTTTAGAAGGCTCTGAATTCTAAAGGCTTTTTTCTTTTTTCACATTGTTCAGCCTAGAATTAGGAACATGTTCCTTGCTGTCCCATCTGCTTCACACAGTGAAGTTTTTGTAGGACTGGATATTGGTCCTTCATCCTAGGAAAAATGTAATCACTACTTTCAGCTTACACAGTTGCACCTCTTAATGTAGCAGCTTTATTAAAAGTGGTGATGGAACTTTTGGATACTCTTGAACTTGGAGAATAGAAGTGTGTTTTTCAGATATATTGTTTGTTAGATCCTGAGAGTCAGTGTGGCAAGTCTCTGGAAAATCATTATAAACATCTAAAAATAAATGGAACTCTCAGAGAGAAGTGGGAAATTGGAATTACAGCTACCCAAAGAACAAGCACTGCCTCTAAATATCACCTATCTTTTACCACCTCACCTCCAGACAGCCCTGAGTCCTACATATTATAAAATCATACTTTCCAAAATGTGGTGGGGGAGGGGAACCATTTAGTCATAGAAGGACTGTTTCATGGACCAGACCTACAAGAATCCAGTGGGAATTTTCTTACTGCTTAATGCTCTAAGAATTGAATTGATAGGGTCTCATTGCTACATACAGACTTTATAAAAATCTTGGGCTACAATTGACCTTATCTGAAGAAATCCTAAGTCGTTAACTTGTTAAAGCTATTTTTAAAGTACTTCCTGAGATCAGGTGCTGGGTTGGGCTCAGAGACCAAGATAAGTGAAAAACATCTGTGCAGGAGACTGGGGGAGCTATGGAGGCTCTCATCAGCCAAGGGGATATCCTTAAAATGAGTAACAGAGGTACAGGGTCACTGGAATCACAGTGGGAGGCTGAAGATGAGGGGTTGTTCAGTGACTAGCAGAATGGGCATTTGAGGATCCTGCTGACATAGCTTCAAATACCATTTGACCATTTGCTAGGAATATGAGTGTTTTCCAGAACTTTCTGAAGTTGGTATCCTAGTGAGAACTGCCTTGTAAGGGTGATGTGATGTTTGAAGGAGGTACTAGATGAAAGGGAATGGACATAGAGCTTAGTACAAGCAAGCACTCAATAAATAGTGGTGGTGGTGATTTTTTTAACCTCTCCTCCAGATCTGCAATTAGGCATAAAGTGTGGTGCTTGTGTAGAACTTGTGTACCAGCCAACTCATTTCAAGCTGGATGGTAATCCCTTTGGGGCATGGCTAGTTCCCATTGAAATACCCATGCCTACTCACTATGTCCTTTCTTCATTTAAAATATGATCTTTCATAAGTCTTCATCTACAGAAGTGCCACCAAACCTTCACTGTTTCTCCTCAACTTATGTCCCCTCAACCGGCCACCTCCCTTCCAGCACCAACTGAGAGTGCCCCTTAACTTTGGAAATTAGGGCACACAGAAAATTACAGTTAAAAATAAGGGCCCTAAGTCACCAGAGTATTTATTCATTTATTCTTCATGGAGTCACACCAGGATGTAGAACTTAAGAGTGTAGTTTATGGAGCCAGACTGCTTGGCTTCATATACCAGCTCCACTTTAGTGGTAGCAAGTCTCCAAAGATGATGCCCCAGTAAACATACCTCCTGGTCATGCATTTTCTTGTACTCCCCAAACATAAGCTCTAGGCTGGAACTGTGAAACAAACAGAATGGGAAGCAGTGACAGTCATGACCTGGGGCTAGGGCATAAGCATTCTTAAAGTTTTCCCTTTGTCTCTGAACACAAAGAAGAGAGCTGCCATGTAAAGACCACCAAGATTTGAGAAACCCCAAGTTAACCTTGTAGAGAGCCTTCATGGAGAGAAAGAGCACAGGGAAGGAGGAAATTGGAGGGAAGAGAAGCTCAGACAGCCTCCAGTGTCTCCAGCCTTCCCAGCTGAGGTCCCAGACTGTGCGAGAAAAAGTCACCAAGTCCAGTTAAGCCTTTAGATGACTCAAGACCCAACTATCAGCCGATAGAAACTGCATGAAAGAATTCAAGCAAGGGGGCCTCACTTGTGGCACAATGGGTTGAGCACAGCACTGTGAGGCAAACCTTAGCCACTGCAGCACGAGTTCCAACCCCGCTGCCAGCCAGGGTGGTGACTCACATGGCGAAGCAGACTTCTGTCTCGCCTACTGCTCCCCTCAGCAGTGTGTTTCAGTCGATCTGCCTGTTCTGTTCCCCACTCTGTCTCTGGTGAATCCTCTTACCCCACCTCCGCACCTCTGGCCTATACCTCAGTTTTTGTATGCATAAATAGATAAATCTTTAAAAAAAAAAAAGAATTCAAGCAAAAACCACCCAGCTGAGACCAGTGAGATCACAGCACCACAGGAAATAAGAACATGTTACTGTTTTATGACCCTAAATTTGGGGGCGGTATGTTTGCAGCAATCAGTTACAAAACATGTACCAGCTTGGGTTTGTTACTTAACCTCTCTGTGTCTCAGTTTTCTTTTCAATAAAATGTGGATAATAATACCCTCCACCTCATCGGATCACTCTGGGTTTTAAATTTGTATTGTATGTACAGTATTAAGAATAGTGCCTAGCATATGGTAAGTACACAAAAAAACTAATAAATGTCAATCATTCATGAAATACTTACTATGTGTCAGATCCTGTTTTATGTTCTGAGACTATACTAGTGAAGTTTCTTCTACTAAAGGTGTTTACATTTAGAGAGGGAGACAGTGAAATAGATCACAAAGGGATGGGGTGGGGTAAGTAACAGGAAGATAGTAAAAAAGGTGATGTGATACAGATTGATGCTGATAATGAGCTACTTGAACTGAAAGCTGAATGATGCTAAGTATCTACCCAATGATGGTGTTCAGAGGAATCACGAGAGCACCTTATTCTGAATGCAGATGATTTAGTGTGGTTTTAAGCAACCTCCTTCAGGCTTCTTGTCGCGCATAGAGAGTAAGCAAAATGTCTTCTGGATGTTTATGAATGGAAAGGCCTTGCTCATGGATTAAGGTTGAGAGGGTAGTAGACTTAGCTCACTTCTTTGCTTTTTTGTGCTTGGTTTTTGGCTTTTGAGAGTTGATTTGGCGGTCTGGAGGGGAGAGGAACCAAAGGGTCTGTGTCTGTGAGTAATGTGCCTTGAGCCCAGGTGACACAGTGTGAGGCGGAGTTGGAGAAAGCTATTTCCATCATTCGACTAATAACTCTGCAAGTTTGGGAGGGACTGGAATCTTAGTAGCATCAGCAAATAACACCTTTGGAATAGATAAAGTCTTCTTCGTGGGCCCAGTCAAGGGACATTGAGGCCACTTCCATCAGTAGGAACATTTTCTTAATCCATTCAACAGTGAATGGCCACCTGGGTTGTTTCTGTCTTGCCTGTTTTGAATTATGCTGCCGCTGTGAACATCACTGTGCAAGTGTCTGTTTGAATCCCTGTTTTCAATTCTTTGGGTATATACCCAGGAGTGCAGTTGGCTGGATCATGTGGTAATTATATACTTAGCTTTTTGAGACGCCTCCTTAATGTTTTCTGGTAGTAGTAATTCGCACTGTCCCTAGGGAGTTAGACTGTGGACACAGCCCTTTGAGAGACTCCAAAACAGCCCAAACTTTGGAGGGAATCTTAGCACATTCATCAAGCTGAAAGGAACTTGAGTCATTGCTCATTAGTGATTACAACTAAGCATGTATTGTTTGAGCCTATATACATATATATGGTAAAAAAATTATTCATACCATATACACATCTCTGTATACCATATATTATATATGTGTGTGTATATAAACAATTTTTTAAGCAATGGAATTATCACAAGCCAGGAAAAAAAACCCAGAAGATGTCCAATAGACTTGTTTTTATTATTATAATTGTAAGCTTATAATTTTATTCCCCTCACATTAGAATATGTATCCCTATAAATCTTAGCTATGCCTGTATTGTTTCATTTTTCTCTATAAATCTTAACAATATGTATCTAAAATAATAAAACTATTTCTTAAAAGTAGAACTAAATCATACTCAGATTAAGTCAGAAAGGAATTACCAGACCATCTTCCTGACTGACTACTGCCTATCTTGTAGTGCCAATTGGACATCCACTTCCTCTGGGTCCCCATAGTATCCAGGGAGTATCTTTATTGCAGAATGTTCACTGTCTTTTTACTACTAAACTGTCTCCTCTACTTAACTGTAAACTGCCGACAAGGCCCTTGGTTCGGTACTCGCTTCTTCCAACAGCTAACAAGAGTGCTTAACTCAAGCGATAGTAGTTGAGTGAGCGAATGAATGAATGAATGAACAGGTCAGTTTTTTCATCCACCTTTCTATAGGCAGAACAGCACAGAAACTTTAGATCTCTGCAGAATAGGATTCATTTATTTTCAACGATCTCCGGACAAGGAGCCTTTACATTTTTGTCATCAGCAGAATGCTACAGTTAAGCTGTTCTCTTCCTGCATCCTCCTGTCATGTCTGCACTTGTGTTCGACGTGTGGGTTTGCTGCCCCTGGATTCGTGCCTGATCGTCCCCTGTGTGGTTGTGTCCGGTGACCACAAGTCAGCCCAGCAATGCCATGAAAGAAGTACCCCGAAAAAAGCAACACGCCTTTTGTTTTTGTTTGTATTTTTTTTCCATTAGATTTATTTGATTGTATTTGACAGCATTTGTAGTCCCCCAGGCGTTCCCACCATTTTACCTGTGCACCATCACCTCAGTCCCTTGTGCTTTTTCTGCCCTTATCCCCGTGTTTGCCCTCCTCTCCCTCCGCCCACTCCCCATGATCCCTTTGGTCTATCTTTAACCTTTTGATGTTATTGAGTTTGTTTGTCCATTTGTTTTTGGTTGTAATTGCCCATTTACTTGAGCTTTCTCTTGTTTTTTTGTTTTCTTCTTTTTTATTTTTTGTTGCAGTTGTTCTTTCACATTCCTCCTAATAGTGAAGCCATCCGATATTTTTCTCTTGCCTTCTGACTTGTTTCACTGAGTATAAGTCCTTCTAGCTCCATCCATGTTTC
>JAGFMF010011830.1:19764809-19776782 GCA_019455555.1 Galemys pyrenaicus
CCCCCTGGCCGGCAGCAGGGATCGAACTCGTGCTGCAGTGGCTGCGATTTGCTTCGTAGTGCGTTGCTTAACCCACTGCGCCACCAGGGGAGGCCCCCGTTCAACTCTTTTACCTGCAATTTTTACAGGATTGTTCTCTGTCACTAAACTGTAGGAGTTTTTACTTCTTTAGAGGGTAAGTTCTTCGCCAAATATATGTATATCAGTATTCTGCCCATTTGTGATTTATTTACCCATTTTATTAGGAGGGTTTTTTCTTTTTGATGAGCAGAAATTAAAATCTTTTTGAAGTCAAACTTACCAGTTTTTACTCATATAGTTAGTGCTTTCTTGTTACCCAAGATTGAAAGGATAGTCCATTTTCTTCTAGAAGCCATAAGATTTTACTTATATACTTATAGTTATTATCTATCTTAAATTAATTAGTATGGTATAAAATGTGGGTCAATATTTATATTTTCTGTCCAGATTTTATTGTTTGCAACATTTTTATTGAAAAGACTATCCTTTACCCATTGATGTACTTTGACACCTCAGCACCAGTTTTTTGGCCCCATGAGTATGCATATATTTCTGGTCTCCCTACTCTATCCCATTGATTTGTTTTCTCATCATGACCTGTTTTTCTGTCACTCATGGGGAGTCCTCTGAGCCCCAGTTTTATAGAGACAGCAAACAAAAATTAAGTGAGCCACATTTTTCAAAAGGAAAAAATAAACCTTGGATTAAAGGAGCTTAACATAGCCATTTTTCCTTCCTTCTTTCCAAGTCACATAAATTATTCTAAACTCTGCAGTGCCTGCTTTGATTCCAGTGATCTGCCTATCATGAGTTAACCTGCTGATTATATAGAATTTGTATTTATGATTATTTCTAAAGCTTCCCATGTGTTTTCATTGTTGCTCTTTCAGAGTGTCCTCTGAGAAGCAAATAAATGATGTCCCGTCCTTCATAGGGTGTTGTTTTTGTGCTCTGTTGAAACTGTGAGTGATTGAGAAATTAAAGTGAGAAACCAGTGTTTGTAGCCAGTGCATTCCTTAAGAGGTGCTGTTGTCAGCTCACTGGTATTTTGTTTAGAGTAGCTTCATCAAACAAGCTGATGCCTCTTGTTTGCCTCTCCCTGTTGGAGTAAAATGGATGACTATGTGAAACCAGAATTTTCAGTGTGACTCAGATTCTCAGTTGAGTGGTGATGCTTTTTTACTTTTTGTATTTTAAAAGTCTTTAGTGGTTGACAATGAAAAAAAGTCAAAAGATTTGGAGGGACATTCCACCAAAGAAGATGGTATATGAATGGCCACTAAGCACATAAAAAGATGCTCAAAATCATTCATCATTAGAGAAAAGCAACCCAAAATCGCGATGAGGTATAACTTCCTATCCCTTAGGATGGCAGTACTACTACAATTACTACTACTGATAATAGATAATAGCCAATGTTGAGGATGTGACGAAATCAGACTCGTCACTGTGGAGGAATGTGAAGTAGTATAAACACTGTAGAAAACATTCTTTTAAAGTGAAACATCGCCCCTAAGCAATTGCACTCTTTGGCACAAATAATACAAAAACATACATCTACATAAAGGTTTGTACAAACATGTCCATAGACGTTTTATTAATAATAGCCCAAAAGTAGACACATCTGAAATATCCATCAACTGATGAGTGAAAATCATGTGGGATATCCATATAAAGGAACATTATTCATCCATGAAAAGGAATGAAATATCAAGACATTACACTGAGTGAAAGAAACTTTTTGTAAAAGACCACATGTTATATGATTCCATTTATATGCAATATCCAAAAGCAAATCTACAGACACAGTAGATTAGTGTTGTCTTAGATTGGAGTTGGAATGAGGAATAACTACAAAGGGTATGAGTGGTATTTTTGGAGTGATGGGATGTTCTAAAATTGGGTTGTGGTGATAGTTGCCCAACTCTAAAAATTTGCTAAAAATTATTGAAATGTGTACTTAAAACAAGTGAGTAGTGATTCATTAATTTTACTTCAATTAAGTTTTTTTTAAGTTTTTTTAAAAACTTCAATGAAGTTTTTAATGAAGTTCAGTGAAATTTCAGGATTAAAATTTCTGGCCTGAATGGGTTCTGAAGTATCAAAGAAACACCAAGACCCAATCTGACTTGTGGCCAAGTAAGTAATGATAAAAAGCAGACATCTGCAACTGGCACTATAGGGTTCTCCAAAAAGACTGTCCTTGAACTGAAATCCCATCAGATAACAGCTCAGCAGCATCCACCATCCCTCTAGGCAGCCCAGGGCTTTGAGGAGAGGGCACCCCAAAAAATTAGGTCTTCTCATTTTAAGAGTGACTCCAAGGTTTGTAGTTGAAGACGTGAGAGTAGCCAGGGGAAACCATGGAGGAAGTGCCAGGCACATTTGGACATCTTGCCACGATGTTCAGGCCATCTGTGCCAGCTACATGCAGTCTGCGCTTGTAAGTTCATTCTAAGTTCTCTCCAGTTTTCTCTTTCTTATCCACTAATCTTTTTATGATTTTTCCTAAATGTGCTGTTGTCACAGAACATTTCATTTAAATGTCACACCATCTGAGCAAAGTGATTCACTGTCTTTTCTCCTGCTGACTAAATCCCCCTCTGGAGATCCTGGCTTTTTTTTTCCCTTAAATAGCAAGTTTATTCACTTTTGTTTTTAATTTCACTTACATTTTTTAAAGATTTTTTTTTTTTGGTGGGGGGGTTGGTTCTGCATGGAGGAGAATTTACAGATAAAGTTAGCTAGAATGTTGGTAGGCTTGGGAGACAGCAGTGGAAGTAATGAAGGAGCCTCCTTTGTTTATGCTGCTAACCACCAGCCCATGCATGCACCCCTGGGGTTGTGGCTCTTGGCATCTCTTTCTCTCTTTCCCTCTCCTGTGGCTACACAAAGTTTGTGCCACTTCTGGCTAGAGTCACTGTTGTCTGGGGCCTCTTGTATTTTCTCTTGTAAAAGTTTTTCCATGTCCTCTTCCCTGGGAGATCTACGCTTTTAACACCCTTTCCTCCTCAAACCAAATTCTAGCTGCCTTTTGATGCTGAAACATTTGTCTGCTTTTTATCACTTAAACATGACATGTTTGAAACCAAACGTATTATACCCCCTTCCCTCCACTCTGCTTTCCTCTAAGTCAACACAAGTTTTCTCTCCTCACTCTCTTTCTAATGGGCTGATGTTTGAGGGACATAAAACCTCAGGATCCTCTTTGGTGAAGTTTCTCTCACCCACTACCATCCGTCTTGTCTCTATCACTTTCCAAGCTTTCCCAACACAAATGGCAACTGGGAAATTAAAGCCACAAGATGTTACTTGACAGGTATTGATAGTATGAATGTAATTGTGAGTGTGAGAAGAGTTATGAGAATTAGTTCAGCTTTTCTGTGTGTGTCCTTACAGTTGTTCATATAGCATCATTTTATATCAATAAAAAATTAGAAACATCAAATATAGAGAACTATGGAATATTTTTATTATGGTAAATATCTAATAACGTGAAGTCATTAAAATTGTGTTATAGTTGTCTTTCCGTTCCTTTTAGTCCTTCCTACCACCTAGCGTAATTCTTGGTATTTGATAGTGCTTAGTAGAACATAGTTCTTATTTTTAAAGTATTTTATTGTACGTAATAGTATAATCTCATATACAATATACTTTTATAACAACCTAAAAATACAGCATCATATCGTTCTTATTACATCTTTATAAAAATGACTTTAGTGACTTTTTGTAAGCGATTAAACACATACATTTACTTACCCTTGCAAAATCCCACCAAAATTACAGTAAGGAAAGTTAAATGTTTTAGCCCACAAGGACAAAGAGAATTAAGTGGAATTAACAGTAGATGAGAGGTACTAACAAAATTTTGGAAGATGATAAGGCGGATGGTGAGCAGTATGTGGAGTAGCACAGGAAAGAATGAAAGCAGTGTGTCTGCCAGAGGGGGAGGGGAGGTGCCAAGTGTAGCAGCTGATTTGTGCCACAATCCCTGGAAAGCTCAGAAATTGGAGGCACTGATTTTCTTGGAAAGCAGCAGGGTAGATGAGGTTGACAATTGGAATTATGCTTGAAAGTCTTTGAAGAGCAATTAGCCTGGTAGGTTCCGTGCTCCAACCTGAGCAGCAGGGAGCTGTCTCCCTTTCTGCTCCCCTCCACCATGGGAGGGTATATCCTCTGGGAAGCAGAGGGGCTGTGCATCTGGAAACCGCCAAGTCCAGCAGAAGAAGCTGGGCTAAGGTGTAGCACCGAAAAGCTGGCAATAAAAGTGTCCATAGTGAGCGGTAGGTCCTCTCAACACCTTTCCCCTGCTTCTTCCATAGATACTGCAAGGTCTTTGCCCCTCAGGTGAGGTATAAGAAGATCTCAGAGAAAATGAGTCATCCCAGAGGAACGAACTTCAGACACTTAGCCTCTCCCCAGTCCTACTCCAGTGACCGACCTTGCCACAGAGCTTCCGGTCAGCCTCTCCTCAGTTTGAATATGAATAAACAGAATTACTAGACATTTGTGAAAACCTCTGGAAGAGCAGTCCCCAGAAAGAATACCAAAACTCTAGGGAAACAGTGCAGAGAACAGGTGAAAGCGTCAAAACATTATCATCCTCAGAGAAATAAGAGAAGATTTTGTGCACTTAATAAACACAGGTAGATGTAAGCGAAGAAACAAGATCATCAGAAAAACCCTCTTGGAAACCAATGACTTGAACGTAGAAATGAAAAAGATCAATAGAAGGGCCTGAAAATAAACTGATAAACGTGAAGAATCTCAGAAAGTAGAAGGAAAAGAGATAAAATATTGGAGAGAAAAGATAAGAAATTAGAGGATCTATCCAGGAAGTCCCAATCTGACTAATAAGACTTCTAGAAAGAGAACAGAGAATATGGAGTAAGAGGAATTTTCAAAGAACTAACATTTAGCCTAATGTTAAAAGACATAATGGAAAAAGACACTCAGGTGCATCTTTGCTCAATTTAGGCAAAAACACTCTCCACACTTTAAGAGGAGGAAAACCACATAGAAAGGGAAAAAATGAACACCAACCAGCCTATTGGAGTCTCGAAGACAGTGAGTGGAATGATGCCTTTAAAATTCTGATGAAAATTATTTTAAAGCTACAATTCTGTACTATGCAAGCTAACATACAAATGTGAGTTCAGAATAAAGAATTTTTAGATCTGCAAGATCTTACACTTTTAATCTCTGTATATACTTTGTAAGAAAACTACAAAAGAATGAGCTCCAAGAAAACGAGGTAATAAAGCAAGCAAGAAAAAGACATGGGAGCTTGGCAGGATGGAGTGGGGCAGATTTCCAAGTTGATGATGGAGCAAAGAATACCAGCTGGGTAGTGAGCTGTGAGACTAGCCAGTTCAGACTGGCAGAAGGAGGTGAGGAAGATGCAGGATTCCAGAATGGATGTTTCTGATAAGAAAACAGAACGAAGATACCGGTGCCTGGCCGTTATTGAGAGGGGTTTTAAGACAGATACATAGAAAACAAAAAGAATAAACCAACTACTAGCCCTAGAAAAAACAACAAAAAAGTACAAGCAATGTGAAATGGTCTTAGAAATGAGAGTTCTGAATATTGGCATGAACAAAATACTGATGGAAAGATGGTGGGTGGGAGAGGGGAGAAAACAATAAAAGTAGACAAAGAGATAACAACATTAAAAAGGGATAAATTAGGAAGTAGCAAAGCAAGCATTTCATTAAGAAAGAAAGAGGTAAATGCCAGAAACCATAGTCAAAAGAGTTAAGTTGTTGCCTCTGAGTAGTGAGAATTAGGGATGGGAAGAAAAGAAAGGTCTGTTATTTCCCAGGAAAGCTTTGGATTGCTATTTTAGACTATAAACTATGAATATAAATTTCCTGATATAGGAGTTTCATTTAAGAACAATTTTAGTTCTCTCATAGCAACCCATATAAACCCTGTTCTTACTCATTCAAAAGAATCCTGGATTCTCACATTTGCATATGTTCTAAATGTATTTATAACCTACTGTGATTTTTCTCATCCCAGAATAGTAGGGCTTTTTGTTTCATTCCTTGTAAAATAGTATAAGTTTTTGCTCCTGATCCATTATAGATTTCTCAGATGAAATTACAGATTATAAAAATAGTTTCTTGAAAATGTTAAAAATAGTTTCTTAGATCATCACATGGAAATCTATTCCCTAAAAGCTTTTGAAAAAAATATATACTTATTTGTTAAGAAAAATACATCTATGCTTATATGGCCTCAAAGTCCCCAAGTTAGCAAAAATCCCCCTGGTTTTTATGTCTCTACTCCTTAAACCTAACTGCCAGACTACATGTACCAGTGATTTGAAGTAGGGACTCTTTCCTCCAGGAATCTCTGCCAGTCACATTTATCCTGTTCTGGATTAAATCATATTGACAATTTGTGGAGAATTGAAAAAATATCCTAAAACAACTTCAGTATTTTGTTCCATTTTTGAAGGTGTGAATAAGTAGACTGGATTTAATTTTATGACCTGTTCATAGTCTTCTGTCATGAAACACTGAGAAAAAGAAATCACTATCCTTACTTTATAGAAATTATTTTACATACGTAGATTGAGAAATTTTAACAAATCAGACTGTTTAGCGTAACCTTTTCTCCAGCCTTCTGGTGACATCTTTCATATTTCTCCATGGGCCCCCACTCGCCTCAGGGAGACACTGGGTGACATGGACTCTTGGAATGGACCTTTTATCCTACCTGGATGTCTGTTGCTGTGACAGCACCTGGTATTTAGTGAAAATTGTTGCTTTGTGAAGCAATCAGATGACAAAGACAATCCCAAAAGTATTCAGAAACCAAAAGTATTCATAAAAGTAAAAAACAGGGACTTCTTGAATGCCTGGCTCCCAGTGGCATGTGGGGTCTGTTACTCAGGCACAGATGAATCAGAATGGAACATTTCTGCCTGTGGAAAGTTCACAGACCACTGTGAGGTAGAAGACACACCCAGCCCCTAGGATCCCCTGTGGGACCCTGTACTTGTTAAGGAGTCTACCCAATAAACAGTGGGCTCTAGGAGTTGAAAGAAGAAAGATAATATCCCCTTGGTTACCCACTGGTCCAGGATTTGAGGGGAGAAGGAGGGAAGGGGATTGTAGAGAAGGTGTATTTGGTCTGGAATGTGCCATGTGGTAAAGGTGGAAAATGAAAAAAGCTAGGTGTATTTGAGAATGGGTAGATTTGTATCCAAGATACAAAGGATAAGGAGGTCCACGTGACCAAAAGTCAGACTGGGGTGGGCCTTCTAAATCATTATTCTAAAAAGTTTGGACTTCATTCTGCAGATAATAGGAAGCCATCTTGTCATTGTTTCATCTTGTTTATTCATTCAGCAGCTAACAGATAGTTGTATATAACTGCCCTGCTCTAAAATATTCTGCATGATCTTGCTAGAGTCCTTTGTTATTTATTGCTTGTTATATATCTAGAACGCTTTCTTTAAAGTTCTTTATGTTATTATGTGGTAATGAAACTTTGCATTAAAACTTTTCTGAAACTAAAAAAAAAAAAATGCTTATGTTTAATGAAAAATTTAGAGAATTTCCAGTCCTTAGGAAAGTTGATGATGAACGCACAACCTCCTCATAGCTATCATCACTTACACCCACAGTTGGATTCTAAAGATATCATCAGCCACAGGATGACCAACAAATGCCCATCTGTGGAAAGGAATACTCTCCATTTAATTTTTATACTCTCTTCCCCCAACCCAAATTAGTCCAGCAGCTATTTGCATCATGGCCTAATGCTCTGGGTCCTACTCTGTCCTCCATCATGTTTTTCCCACTTGTGTTTTCTCTTGGTGGATTCAAACTTGGTGGATCCAATAACCTTCAAATTACTCACTGGCTCACCACAGCCAAGATCTCCTTTCTGACATTTTCTTCTTCATCCTTAGGCAATATTTGCAAAGAAGATGTCACCTGAAGCCTAACCTCTTGTTCATTTTGTAGCCAAGTCTTCAGTTAAAATATGTTTATTTTCTCAGCTCAAGGCACAGTCAAGTTGATGTCTCAACTTAGCTAATCAGCCACAGTTAAAGGGGTTGGGCTGTGACAGTGGTGCTAGGGTATTATTTGTACTTTGCAGTGTCCATTGGAATTAAAACACGTATCTAGGTGATACAGAATTTTCTCACTTTTGCGATGGCTCCAAATGACCTGTTGCCTCCCTTGCTACTTATATAGCTTGAGACTACGTCTGATTTTTTTGGTGGCCAAGTTGCACTATTGATTTATCTAGAACTTCCAGGCACCCACAGACAACAAAGATGACTCCACAGTTACGTGTCATAGTGCTGCTGGGTGAGAATTGGTAAATGCCACAATATTTTTGTTAACCAGGAAATTAACACAAAGCACAAAGCATAAATGACCTCCAAATCTCAGTGACCCAACACCACAAACATTTATTTCTTATTCACTTTAAAGTGTAGTAAGGACTACTAATGTCTAGTAAATGTCTGTCCCAGGTCACTTTCCTTTGAGCATTAACCCCTCTGAGGTTCTGCTGTCTCCTTCAACTGCCCTATTTCCTCCATGGATTCCTCTTCTTAGAGCAAAACTTCAAAAGACTGCACGGGCTATTTTGTGTCTAGGCCTAAAGATGGATACATGCTTCATTATAGATCCCCTATATTCACTCACCAGGACCCAGTTACATGGTCCCAATCTTGCTACAAGGGAGGCTGGGAAACTTCTTATGTGCCCAAGGAGAGGAAAAAGGATCCGTGAGCATCTCCTCAGTCTGTCATAATCAGGCCATGGAAAACACGGTGGGGTAGAAGTCAGGAGACCTGGTCTCTGCCACTGATTGGCTGGGTGGCTTTTAGGTAAGTCATCCTAGCCACTTTGAGCTATTTCTTCCTTCCCATAAGGTGTTAATATTGCCTTATACCTGTAAGTGAGTTTACAGTGTGGAGTAAATGTAGCTGGTAATAGGAGTTGTGACCTGCACTATTGATTTTAAATTTAGATTATAAGTATCCCAGTCATTTATTATCCCAGTCATTTATTATCCTCTACTTTATGAACGCTTGTAGTTGGCAGGCCTTGGGCTAACTATGGACAAACTCTGATCTCAGAATCTTACATTCTACTGAAGAGATAGATGATAGATAATCCTTGAAGAACCTATATGATTCTGTGATCTAAAGTAACTGAAGGGCTCAGGACAGACTTCTCTGAAAAGGTAACACTTGAGCTGAGACCTGAGTAATGAGGTAGAAAGAGACTCCTGAAGTTCAGGGAGAAGAGTGTGCAAATGCCCTGAGGTGGAAAACCAGTTTGGACGGTTCCTGAATGGAAAAGTGATGGGCAGATCGGTAGAACATGAAAAGGGAGTCCCACCCCAAGATGGGTGCTGGATGGGGACTAGACCTTTGGTGATGGGTTTGTTTTGGTATATACAGACATGGAGATGTGAAGCTGTACACTGAAACGTATATTCTAAACCATGTTAGCTCGATAAAAAGAAAAAAAATTAAATGATGTGTATGACAGTCAAAATTTTACATGCAGAAGGTGAGGCTAGAAGTTCTCAGGAGCCATATCATGCAGGGTTTTAACCTCTTTGTGCCTTAGCTTCCTCACCTATAAACTATAAAACTAAGGTACTAATTCAATTTTACATGGTTGCTATAAGGGATTAAATGAAATACTGTGTGTAAACTGTTTTGAAAAATAACTGGCATTTGATTATACTACCTAAGCGTGTGACTATAGGTAAAGATTTTATTCTACATGTAGTAGAAAAGATTTGGGCTGTTTTCACCAGAGGAATGTAACCCCATTTCTGCCAATGCCACTGGACTGGACTTAAGGTGGTTAGGGGTTTCCGCTCTCCTTTTGGAGGTTGAGGTTTTTCTTTTTTGCTTCTTCCCTTTTTTTTGGTGAAATCCCCAACACTCTCCCCTCCCACCAAAAGCTCAAAATTATCATGTTATTTCCACTAATTTGAATATGAAATTTTCTAAATGTTTATAAGATTGCCTGTTTAAAAAGAGCATTTAAATGTACATAGAATATCTGTAAATAATATCTTGTGTGTCGCTGAAGTATAGCCAAATATTTGTACATCATTTGTACATAGATTTCTCTGAATTACAGATAGGGGCCTCCTGAACTTTAAGCAAATAAATGTATCCTGCATTTTAGAACATATTTTCCCGAAGGTATGTTTGTGCAAGAGAAAGTCTTAGAAGATTAAGAGGATGACTTTTTAAAGAATCAAATATGCTACAGAAACAGATCTTTTTGCTTAAATTAGTAAATGATGTGTTTGGGAGGAAAAGCTGCAAACTTGTAGTGTTAGTTCTACAGAAATGTACTTCTCCATACAAAAGGAACTGGCCTTATATTTGCATTTTGCTTGTAGTATTCTGAAAATGCAAAACATAAATGCAAAACATCACTTAAAGCACAGATCTTGTTCATTCTCTGGCAGTAACGCTGGCAGGCATCCAGAGACTTGGCACGCTTGCTGGTGACAGTAAGGACATCCCAGGGGCTGTGGGGTGAGCTGAGGTCATTGTTGCAGCACTGGGCTTTGGCCCACACAGTACTCAGCTGTTGATAGGAAAAAAAAACGGTAACCTAGAATTGTTTTTCTACAGGCAGATAATAAATCCCCTAGTCAGTACAGTCTCACAAAACAGTAGGTTTTTTTATTGCCTCCAAAAATAAATAAAGTATCTTAGTTGAATTTCTGCATTAAATGTTAGCATTTATAGAAGACTTGAAATATAAAGTTTCCCCCAAGATATGGATCTTGCTTTTTGTAATGAATTGACTTAGGAAGGAGAGTGGCCTCCTGGAACTCTGCTGCTTAAGGGGTGGAAGGTGTTAGAATGCAAGAGGTGGAGCCACCCAGGAGGTGCCTTGTCCAGGATTTGTGCAGAGAAGCTGGTTTTCCATTTAAGGCCTGCTCTATTCATTCATTTAAAAAATCTTTATGATGCACCTCTACTTGAGGCCATTTACAATGCGAGAAGTTGAGACTGCAACAGTGAACAAGGCAGGAAGAGTCCTTGCCTCCTTGAACATCATCTTTCCAGGAAAACAGATAACAAGGGAATGGGCTGAGCCATCCCAAGTTCTGAGACCCCCAAGGTGATGGACTGCCTAGTGGGCAGAGCCCATTCTGGGAGGGGGAGGGGAGAACTGTAAGGGAGGGTCTGGAGAGGCTCAGAAGTGGTGAGCTTGAAACAGATCCTCAGCCTGAGTGAGAAGAGCAGAAGTGGGAAAGTATTCTTCTAGGCAGGAGTAGCTTTAAAGGCCCTCTGTATTTGTATTTTTACCTTTATTTCTCTCCCTTTTTTATCTTCCTCATCCGGAAAATTCGAACAACTACAGATGTTAGAGTGAAACATATAGCACATTATCCTACTTATGTTACTTTTTAAAACAGAAACAGAAGCACAAGCATGTACTTCCAGGGATGCATACACACGCATGTAAACATAAATTGATTAGCATGGAAACAAACTCACTAAATTGATGACAGTAAAAAGAGGAGCAAACAGGTCCCAAGGTGGGGGCAATGGAAACCCCATATTATCTGAAATTTTGATTACATTAATGGAGACTTTAAAAATATGTCAACAAAATTGACAATAATTAATTCTGGATGGTTGGTGCCTAGGTATTTGTTATATTACTCAGTGAATTTTCTATTTTAAAAATATTTTTATTTTTAATAAATTAAAATAAAAAATTCACACTGCAAGTTCTTTTTTTAATTTTTAAAAAAGTTTTAATGTATTTTAGAGAAGATTTAAAGGATTTTAAAGGCATAGTTTTAGAGTTCACTTCATTAACTAATTTATTTTTTTCATTTTTAAAATTTATATATATTTGACATCAATTGTAATCCCCATGTATTCCCCATCACCATATCACCAGTGCACCATCACCTCAGTCCCCC
>JAGFMF010011830.1:19784948-19835205 GCA_019455555.1 Galemys pyrenaicus
GCAGGAGAGGTCTGCTGCACCATGTGGGTCCCCTCCCTGGCCGGCAGCAGGGATCGAACTCGTGCTGCAGTGGCTGCGGTTTGCTTCATAGTGTGCCGCCCAACCCACTGCGCCACCGGGGAGGCCCTATATGAAGTTTTAAAACTGTATAAGGTAAAACTTTTCAAGAAAGCGGTGTGGGGAGATAGCAGTTTGAGAAAGGATATACTAATTTTGTGGGAAATAGATTCTATATCATCATAGCAATGTAGCTTATATGGTTATATCCATTTTTCAAATTTTAATAGCTAAGATTTGTGTATTTCAAAGTATATGACTTCACCATCCTAAAATCTATAAAATTAATAACAGTTTTAGTTAAAAATATTAAGTCAGGTAATAGAGATTGGGTGGCAATATTATACGGTGAATTTAAATATAAAATCTAAGGTTCATAGACAAATTGCCTACAGAGTGGAATGATGTAATTGTAGAACTGGTTATAGAAGTTCACCAGCTTATATTATATACTTTTTATATGCTTCTAATTTTCCATGAAGAAAAAGTTTAAGGAATTATCACGACCTTTTTTTATAGTACATTTTTCTTAAATTTAGAGTTGACTATACCAACTAATTAAAATTTTGTACATGGGCATGGATTTTAACTCTACTGATAAATATCCACATTTAGGATTCTTAAAAATCTATGTAACATGTTGAGTCCACCTGATTTCTACATGTCACTGTTGTTTTGTCCTATTAATCTAAAAAATTTAAAACAGAAGAAAGTATCATCTCTCTCTTGCTGATACAATAAGTTAAGTAACAGATACATTGTGTGTGGATGTGTACAGGAAAAGGGGTGAGGAGGGAGGAGATTATGTAACCATTTTCTTAAGAGAAAATTTAAGAACTTCTACCATTATCTTTATTTACTAATTACCAACCCATAATCCAAATTCCTAATCTCTTCATGGTTGCATTGCCATTATTTATTTAAGAATATGAACTTGGATTTTTTTCATTATTTACTAACTTCAGGGGACCAGTATTGTGGAGGACGCCTTGAAAGACCTACTGGGTCTTTTAAAACCCCCAACTGGCCAGACCGTGACTACCCTGCAGGAGTCACTTGTGTGTGGCACATTGTGGCACCAAAGAATCAGGTGAGGTTCCCTGAAAGTGTGAAGAAAGCATGCATGTGTGAACTGCATGTGTGAATTGCCCAGCTCTCAAGAGCACCCAGTTCTGGGAATTTTGCACGAGATAAGGATGCAGGGGAGGAAGGTACTGCTGAACACATGTATTTCTTCATACAAATACCCAGATTAGGGGCCTCCCCGGTGGCTCAGTGGGTTGAGCAACGTACCATGAGGCCGACTGCAGCTACTGCAGCACGAGTTCGATCCCTGCCGCCAGCCAGGGAGGGGACCCACATGGCGCAGCAGACCTCTCCTGCCGCGCCCGCTGCTCCCCTCAGCAGTGTGTTTCAGTCAATCTGCCTATTCTGCTCCCCACTCTGTCTCTGGTGAATCTTCTCACCTCCCTGGACTCTGACCTGTACCCCAGTTCTTGTATGTATAAATAAATAAATCTTAAAAAAAAAAACAACAAATACCCAGATTAAAATTGTTTTTGCACTATTTGACTTGCAAAGCTGTGGATTTAATTTTCCATGTAAAAGTGTAGTTTTCAGAAGAGGTTTTGAAATACAAATAGTAAGGAAGTCCACTGTGAGAGTGCTTAACCCTCTGGAAGATGGTACAGACAGGAGAGACTGTGGGAGGACTGAACTCCCCAACTTTATATACACATTAGGTCACTGTTTGCTAATGTGCAAACCATCCTATTTGGATAATAGCCACTCTAATCACCCGAAAGAAACAGCCTGAATTCCTCTTCCGCAAGGCCAACACAAGCATGCCAGAGCATGTTTTCAAAGAAGTAGGGGTCTAATGTAAAAACTAGTCTGTTTTGTGTGTGTATGTGAGTGAGCGAGTCATTTAAAATAAAATTTGTGCAAGTTTCACCACCCAAAAATCCTTAGCCACTTTCCTAAAATAATCAATAGAGGTCTAATTTTCCAATGTTTATTAAATAGTGTCACGTGAATTTTTCTCCTTTCTGGGAAACACTTTTAGATATTAATTATAGGATAACACTTAGAGTGGAATAGCTCCAACCTAGTTGGTAGACTTTTGAAATTAACTTTTTAGTAATTATTATAATTACAAATACATATAGACTTTAATCCAAACACAATAAAGCGAACATTATACCTTAATAAAAAGCTGATCTTTTACAGCACTTACACAAATATCATTACCTATATATACATTTTTCAAAAGAAAATTGCCCAGGCAAATATACCATGCTGAACATACCATACTCTGAACACACACAAAAACATATATATATACGAACTTTTAATCATAATCCCAAAACTGTTATTTTTAAGAATAAAAATATGGTTATTAATTTGATATGGAAAAATTCTATGACTCTGTAGAACATTCTATAGCTTAACATTGAAAAACTATGTTCCTCAACATTTGAAACATGTGAAAAACTACGTTCCTCAACATTTGAAACACGTAATTCATAAAATTGCATCCATTCTTTTTCTGTGACATTTGTGAGTATATATACTAAAAAGTTCAACTGAATTATACTTGTAGATCACAGCTTAGCATTTTTTCCATTGTTCTACCCTTTGGTTATTAATTTAAATTTGGATTTTATCTTATTTATGTGATTTTTGGCTTCAGCCCATTGAATTTTTAATCACTGTTGTAGTCAGAAATCACTGGAAGTCTTATCCAAAAAAGAAAGATACAATGGGAAATTTAAGTCTTAAATATTTTTTGTGCAAATCTGTTTTATTTGATGAAAGACTTACCTCAACTTTTTAAATGATAACTTCCCCCTTTACCCTTCTATTTATTTTATCTTCCCTCCAAAAATGATGTTACTAATTCCTAAGAAGGGGAAGTTCAATTTTTTAATAACCTGTTAAGCATTTTATTACTATCAGTGAGAAGTCACTGGACCCGAAGAGGAAATACTTTACTATAATCTAAAGCAGTGCTAAGTGCTAATAAGCCATTACTGGGGCTGACAATTTTAAAGGTAGGTAGATATGTGATTATGTGCAAAACCAAATTTACCTTTTTTGTCTCTCTCTGATGCTGTTGCTGTATCTTCACCCACAACTGTGTCTGCCTCTTCTGTTAATAACTACCAGCCTGTTCTAACAGGAATTAATATCCATTATCTTCCCTAAGCAGCAGGGAGGATTACCTGCCCACCTGCCACCCAACAAGAATGGGTATCCTCTATGTGGTTGCCATGGGTATTTGTAAACCCAGTGAGGTTTCCTTTGATTCACATACTGGAAGTACACTTGAAAAATCTGTTTGTAAGGGGACAATTGCTTAAACATCAAAACTTCTTATTGACTTACATACTGTTTATTATTGGTATTAATGAACAAAATTAAGATGTACTTAAGTAATCTAACACTGACTTATATCGATGCATTTATGCAATTCTTCAAAAATCACCCACTTCCCTGAATCTCTGGTCCTAAAGAATTTAACGCCTTTATGTGTGTTGGGAATGTCAGTTGCTTCCCTCAAGAGAGAAACAACTCTACCACCCACTCCCCCACCCAGACACATACACACACACCACAGCCCAGCATGCGCTAAAACAGAGGCCACCTTAAATAATCCCTTCTATTTCTTATACAGAAGAATGAAGTTGGTATAAACCCCTCTTTCCACTCCAGTGTATGTCCAGTTACAATCATAATGTAGGTTGCTAGGGTTAGAGTGTGCCCATACGTTAAGACCTTTACGATCTTAACTAGGGTTGATCTGGGTTCAGATAATACTTTGTAATGATTAAAGTTCAAGCAGAAGGGTTCCACTGTCTTGTTAACTAAGAAATATGCAAACAAAAATTATTTCAGCAAGATGATTGCAGTTTTTTCAAAGGAAAATCTCAGTATCCTACAAACATGGTGAGAGGCAGCATTCCACGTGAGGACCTTCAGCAATGCTGTTTTGACACTTCTAACTTTGTATTTTCACTAAAGCTTATAGAAGTAAAGTTTGAGAAATTTGATGTTGAACGTGATAACTACTGTCGCTATGATTACGTGGCCGTGTTTAATGGTGGGGAAATCAATGATGCAAGAAGAATTGGCAAGTATTGTGGAGACAGCCCTCCTGCGTAAGTGGCACTAGATTTTCATCATTAATTGTTTATATTTCTTGGCTTGTGACTCCTTCCTCCATCACCAAAACTTATCACTCCAATCTCTACTTCTGTCAAATTATTGTCTTTTCCTTTCCTGTAGTCAAAGCTCTCTTTAAATGACACTTGCATTACATTTGGGACCATCTAGATAATCCAGGATACTCCCCTTCTCAAAGGAAAAGACAGACAAACTGACTTATGGAGACAGCAAAGGAAGGCCAGAAACACATCCACATAGATCTTCAGAATGGGCAGATCACAGAAAATCACAAGTCAGCAGGGAAAGGATAAGTTTATTGAAAAGGGGGGGGGGTGCGCAGGGGCAAATTTTATTCATATGGGAAAATTAAATTGTATTTATATCTAATATCACACAAAAATCAATCACAGATGAACTGGAACATGAGAAACTTAAACGAGAACTGCTCATCAAAATACAGCTTATGGAGGGGGAAGAAGAACTCACAAAATAAGGAAACAGACACTTGTAACACAGATTTGACAAAGGTTAGGCTCCAGAGTAAATAAAAATAATCCTACAAATTAAAAAGGAAATGACAACAATTCAATAAACAGAAAATGGGAAAAGACACGAAAAAGCATTCTTAAATATGAATAAATCTCTGAAAAATATAAACAGATACAATCACTGTGGCAGTCAGCATTATCTAGAAGTTGAAAATCACTATTTACCCTGGGATTAGCAGAGAACATAGACCCTCCCTTCCTGCTGTGCCCACCGAGGACCCATTTGCCCATGTGAACCACAAGGCCTGGACAAGAATGTTCTTTCCAGTATTGTTTGTGCTGTTGGGGGCGGTGATGTTTATCAACCAGAGAATAGCTGTTTATAGAATACACTGTACAACAGTGAGAATGGTGCATGCATCTCACAGTTACCTTGTTGAGGGTAGAAAAAACAAATATACACACCAAATCCTTCCATTTGGATGAAGTTTAAATTAGCTTGTTAACCTACATGATACATAATTAGTGATACATATAGTAGTAAATCTAGAGTTAAAAGGATGGACAGTAAGCACAAAATTTATGGTAGTGGTTGCCTCCGTGGGGAGTGGGAATGGGGTGGGGTAGGAGTGCTTCCTCTTCTTTGCCTGCTTCCTTGCCTTTTCACTAGGTGAGCCAGCCTGTGAGGAGACAGGCTGCTGAGCAGCACCACTGAGGGCGTTGCCTGGGGAAGCTTGATTGCCAGCCCACCAGCTAACCCTTTTAACCGAGGACTAGCTGTCCATAGACAGAGTGGGCCAGCGAGAGAATGAGAACAGCTGTTTGGAATATTTCTTCTGTTAAAAATACGAATAGGAGTGCTGGGGGCTCGGGGGCAGGGGAGGCATCTCCCCATCCCTGTGTCTGGTTGGTGCAGTATCAGTGCTATTGAATTCAGTTCAGAAACATGTATTACACCCCAGTTAGTTGCTGGACACTGTAAGGTACCTGAAATACATAGATTAATTCAAATGCAAAGGTAAATATGAAGAGGGAGTGAAACAAGACAGAAATTAAATTAGCAAAGAAATTCCCTGATGAATTTTTGACATGAGTCTTTTGGCCCGGTTAGGAGGAGGGGTGTGGAGATCAGAGAAGATTTTTGGAGATTATCCTCTTGCCGCGAAGTCTTGAAGGAAGAGTTGGAGATAGTCAGGCAGAAGGGAGGACAGAATTATTCCAAACAGGGGAAATTTCTTAAATACACATAGGGAAGAAAATGCGCTCCTGGAGTCTAATCCTTGAGTTGGGGCTAAGGAGACATGAGGCAGACATGAGGAGACATGAGTTGGGTTCTCCTGCAAAGATGGGCCACCAACGTCTGGAGAGGGAAATGGCATGACCAGTGCCTGTAGAACCCCATCTGACAAGGTGAGCAGGGAAGCTGGCTAGGAGGCAGTGGTCCCGGTAAAGCGAGAAGGTAGGGAAGGATAATATAGATAAAAGGGTGTGGATCAAAAAATATTTAGAAGGCAAAATTGACAGGTCACAGTGGTTGATTAGTTGTAGTGACTGCAGAAAAGAAGATGTGGCAAAGCAGAGGGAGCTAACCTAACTGGCTCTGTAAGACATTACACAGACCTCAATGCATTCCTGAGATTTGCCAGTGCAGAGTGGATCGCAGCCAGATTTCCTTTTGCCTTTCTAGTGCAACATTATTTTGTAGACTCAACACTCAGGACATTTGTGGCACTGTGATTCTGTTACATTCATGCTAAAACTCTGTAGTATTATAGCAAAGTATGCTTTGTCACTAAAATATCCTTCCTTGAGGAGATGCAGTTTCCAATAAAATGTTTACAAGTTTCATTCATAGAAAAAGCAGTGGATGATTACTATAATTACAGCATTATGCCTATAAGCCTGACCTGTCTGAGTCCTGAGGTTTCCTTTGCAACTTATAATAATGCTTTTTGCAATTTTATCACTTAACTGTAAATTAACACATTTTATTTGTAATTGTAGGTGAGAATTGTTTGTATTTTATCCAGTAGGATGTGTTTTTCAAAAGCAAGATAAAATATTTACGTTTAAAGGCTTGGTGAACAAAAGCATTATTTAAATGTCCTTGTTCACTTTTGTGATGAAAACTATACACAGGAGGGTAGTGAAGCTCATCCACATGTTTGTCCCATCCCTTGACTCAGAAGGTAATAACTTTCAGGTGAAGAAAAACAGCCTGCAGTTTTTCAGATCGGTTGGGACAAAGACAGATTTACCTTCCCTTTACTCACCCTCATTCAAGCCTTACAGAAAGGAAAAAACTGTGCTGCCTCATTATTTGCTGTCCATAATGCCTGGAAAGTGGTTTGACTGAGATGCCTCAAAAAAACTTGAATTAGGGCCTCCCTGGTGGCGCAGCGGGTTGAGTGCTGCACTGTGAAGCATCCATGGCACAGCAGTGCGAGTTCAATCCCTGGCCAGGGAGGGGACCCACATGGCATGGCAGACCTCTCCTGCCTCGCCCCCTGCTTCCCTCAGCAGTGTATTTCAGTTGACCTGCCCGTTCTGCTCCTTGCTCTGTCTCTGGTGAATCTTCTCACCTCCCCCGACTCTGGCCTGTATCCCAGTTCTTGTATGCATAAATAAATAAATCTTAAAAAAAAAAACTTGAATTAAACAACCAATTAGCACAATTGAATAACTTTTTTTAATCTGAATTAAATAAAAACTTAGATAAATCTAATCTGACAGCATTTTACCAGTGCTTAAATAACAATAGAAAAGCTAAAATGAAAGTGCTATCTTGTAGGATCTAGGTAGTCTCTAAGATTTAAGAGAGCTTTTGAGCTACGGTTATTATCTCCACTAAATCTAACCAGCACACACCTCAACTAGCTTTAAAATTAGCATCCTCAGTGGCACTCACAACCACCAGAACAGAACAGTTGTTTTCTCTTTCACAACATTTTGCTATGAAAATTACAAACAGAAATGTTTTCATTTCAGACATGCATAGGAGCTCCCATCAAAAATGAAATGAAAGTCCCGTTAAACCTTGAATAGCTTCTCTTATCCCTGGGTGACCAGCACACTGAGAAGATCCCTTTGGTGTATCTTTATGGGGTGTGGGAATTTATTCATCACATTTGCCTGTCCCATTCTCCGTGGCAGTTTCCCCAGCTCCCCAGGCCAGCTTGAACCATAGTTCAAAAGGCTGTTTGTTCTCAAGTCACATCAAGCACTAAGGTGCTTGTAGAGAACCAGCCACAGCTTCTGTGTTTACATTGGTTCCAATGTCTACTACACTTTCTAAAGTCTCCTGATTCTGGACTCAAGTCCTGATGCTCCCATATACTAACTGTGGGTCTTGGGCAAATCATTTGGACTCTCAGAACTTCATCTGCCTGTTCCTTAAAAAGGGAATAATAATAATAGAGTTGCCGTGAAGATAGGATGTAATAGTTCACACAGAGCAGTATCCAGCCGAGCAAATGTTCAGTGTTAATAGCGTTAATATTGAGCAGATTTACACTTTAACCCCTTTAAAAGAATTTTAGCTTTTTGGTTTAAACAAAACAGAAATCTGCTATCAAAAATGAATAGAAAGGAAGAAAATTCTACTTTTCAGAGATGCCACATAAGCTTTAAATACATATGTAGTATGTATGTATGTAATATATATACACACTTTTTCCTTGTTTAGGCCAATTATATCTGAAAGAAATGAGCTTCTCATTCAGTTTTTATCAGACTTGAGTTTAACTGCAGATGGATTTATTGGTTACTACAAATTCAGACCAAAAAAATTGCCTACAACGACAGCACCACCTGTTACTACCACATTCCCGGTAACTACAGGTAAGTTTTTCTGTTCTGAAGCTTATACACAAATGTGAGGAGTATAGGAGAAATTCTTTTGAATTTTTGAGAAGATACTTGAACATACTTGAAACTGAAATAAGTTAACTAATATGAAAACTTATGTAAGAAAATAACTATTAATAAAAAGGAAGAATAAAGTATAAGAATGCTTACAAGCTAATAATTGTTAAATGTCACTTAAAAATTATTTGATATAGGTACAGATCATTATATACTTATTTTTTCTTTCAGGCACTATGGTTTTCTTCTAATTGCATAGAATTGTAGTATTTTACATTAAGTCTAGGGTCTGGATACCTGCCTTGTTTTGATTGGGCTTTTTTGTTGCTGTTTTTTGTTTTTCGTTCACTCCAAAATGTGTCATAAAAAATATATTATTTTTCAAATTGGAGTAAGTCAAACAAAAATATTCTGCATATTATAAAAGCTAAGTTGGGAAACTGATGTGAGGTATGAGCTAAGAAATAGGCTAGATTTAGAATCCTCTATCTACATTTTGTCAACTCTACCCGCTGGGACTTCAGGTCTCTGATTTCAAAATCTAAATCTAGGGAGGAGGAAAATTTAAGGTTTAAATATGAAATAAGCCCAGCTTTATTGTCTGCCATATTTCCATGTCCTTGTCTTGCTGTTCTTTACCACATAGATAACGTCTCTGAAGGCTGTTCTCAGCACTCCACAAGTGTGCCATCTTATGGTCTGGAAGTGCACTGCCTTGTGTGATTGCAGTATTTCTTCACTTAACTCACTGGAGTCTGGTGTTATTTCCAACAAATTATCTGACTGCACCAAGGATCCTAGTGGTTCACCAGCTGTTATCTCCTGTCCCAAACTTTCTCTGAAGTTCCAGCCATAGATTGCAGTTATCTCCTAGACATTTTGCAACACCTAGATATTTAAAAGAAAACGTATCAAATTCAACCTGCTTTTATGATAGTATTTTTTGCCTTAAACCTGCCTCTCTACCTGTTTTCCCAAGCATGTTCCACACTATCAGTAACCACACAATTAGGGTCATCTTTGACTTCTCTTAGGGTCATCTTGGTCTTCTTAGGGTCATCTTTGACTTCTATCTCACCTTCCTACTGCATGTCCCAACATCCACACATACAGAGCAGATCATGTCTTTCTCTCATTCAAATTCACTGTCTACAGCTGTGTCATCCAATACCGTAGCCATTATTGGCAGGTGAAATGTAGCTAGTGATCCTGAAGAACTGAAATTTAATTTGGAATTCGAATGTGGCTTATGGCCCCCATATTGGGTAGCACAAATTCCTTCCCCATGGTATATATAAGACCAAGACATTACATTGGCAAACTCTCAAAAACTCTCAAAAATGGCTACTATACTGGATTACACAACTATAAACAGTGAATTTAAATGAAAAACATGATCTTCTCTTCTGTGGTGGGTGGGTGGTGGGCATGCAGTGGGGAGGTGAAATAGAAGTCGAAGATGACCCTAAGGGTGTGGTTATTGGTGTTGTGGATATTCTGTCCTGAGCCTCTCTTTCCAGCTTCATCATTAGACCCTACCATCTCTGTGTCTCTACTGTATTTTGGGTTTTATCTTAAATGTGGGGGAAATTGTTGATGGGTTTAAGCACAGTTCAGGATTAGATTCACAATTTATGAAGATCACTCTGACCACTCGTGAATGGATTTAGGGGTCAAGAGAGCCAGCAGGTTCTTGTGGCTTTGTAAGCTGTGCGATATCAGAAATGTGGAGAGTCAAGAAAGAGCAATTATCATGCAATCTAGGAGCCATGGGGCGAGTCAAGAGACCTTGGGGATGAACTGAACTAGGGAGATCAGGGTGGTGGCAAGAAACCCTCAAAGGTCCTTGGCTTCCACAGTGGGGTTGGGGGTTGATGAAATAGAGATGGTGGATTCTTATGTTTAGATGTGATATTCTTGGGCTTGGGGATGTAATATGGACAAGTAGCTCTATGGACCTCCAGACAGGAAAGATTTAAGCAAGAGGTTTAAATTTGAGAGTCATCAGCACATACGTGGTGGGAACCATTATACAGAATGAACTTTGCTTAGTGAGAAGTTATGGTTAAAAAGAGGAGAACAGCTGCAATTAAATCTTTAGAAACTCCAATTTTTAAGAAGAGGAAATACTGGCAAAGAAGTCTGATGAATGGCAACAGAAGATGCAGGAAATCAGGAGAGTGTCATGGAATACATGGAAAAGAAGTTTTAAGAAGGAAGTGGTCATGTATGGATGGGTCATCTATTGATGAGATTCCAAATAAAAATTCCAATGTTTCCATTTGATTTCATGGTGTGGAGGTGCTGGAGACGCTACCAAGAGCCGTGTAAGTGCTGCTGTGCAGACAGATGCCAGACAGGCGGGCTCAGGGGCATGTTGAACAAGGCGAAGAAATTAAGTAAATTCTAGAACTCACTACACAATTTTGGCCCTAAAGGAGGAAAAGAGGCCCTAAGTATCTTGAAAGCGTCATGCTATGGGAAGTAGGCAGTAAAGGACATCATGTAGATAGAGACATAAGATGAGGAGGAAATTTCTACAAAGGTGGTTGTAGGAAGGCTGGCCCTTGGAGGACTCACAGATGCAGACCTTAGATGGGAAGTGACAGTCCCCTCTGTCAGAGGAGAAAAGAGAGAGAGAGGGTATGATAAAGAAAACTTGGAGGTTTGGTGGGGATCTTGAGGACATTTTTGGCTGTCATCTCTTCTCTCTAAATATTGACAAGGTTACCTGCTGAGGGTGATCAGGGAGCTGGGGACACTAGGAAGATAGCAAAATGAGAATTATATCTATTTTAACATTAGATTGCGTGTTTTAATCCACTTTCAATCCTTTTAAGAGTTCAATAGTGGTAAAATTAAGGTAAATAAATGAAGAATGCACAGAAGAGTGGGCAGAATATATTAGAGGGGCACTATTGCAATTGCAAACGCTTACCCAAGATAATTCTGCTGCAGCTGTTCTGTGGTTAGCTCACCCCAGCATACTGCAACATACAAGGGAACAATCAGCAAATTATTTTTTAAAGAGTGTTGATGATAATGGGGATCAATTATGTCCATTATGTTAATCCAGTTTCTGAATCTGTTGACACTATTTACATTTTGGGTCAGTTAGTTCTTTGTCATGGGAGGACTTCCCTGTTCTCTGCAGGATTTTTAGCAGCATCCTTCGTGTCTCTCTACTAGATGCCAATAGCAAGCCCTAGTTGTGACAACCAAAGTATTTCCAGATATTGTCAGATGTCACCTAGGGGGCAAAACCACCCCTGCTTGAGGACTGTGTTCATCTATTTTGTTTTATTTTCACATTTGTCTACTCAGTTTTTAAGATCCTTATAGACAATGAAGACTCAAAATAAATATTCAGTGATTGGGTACACCTAATTATAGAATAAAGATGTAACATACTTTACAAGTGAGCAAGTGTCTCTAAAAACCTATACTGCTTGCGTTTGGATGATTGTGTATTTTTTTTTTAAGATTTATTTAATTTATGCATACAAGCACTGGGGTACAGGCCAGAGGTGTGGGGGTGGTGAGCGAATCCACCAGACAGAGCCGGACGCAGAACAGGCAGATTGACAGAAACACACTGCTGAGGGGAGCAGCGGGCGAGGCAGGAGAGGTCTGCCACACCATGTGGGTCCCCTCCCTGGCCGGCGGCAGGGATCGAACTCATACTGCAGTGGCTGCGGTTTGCTTCATAGAGCGTTGCTTAACCCACAGCGCCACCAGGGCAGGCCTGATTGTGTATTTTAAATGCACCACAAAAATTTCCTCTGTCATGAGGGGGACACCGTAGGATTGTTTGTGTCAAGTGACCGGTTGACCTACAGTTTCTGAGTTCCTGTGTGTTACACAGTACTGGATTTTTCTAAACAGAGCATGTAGAAATGATAATCTATATTTGGTTATAGTATTAGTTATATATAAAAGAAGAGAATAAGACTAATTTGGATTATCCTTGACCTCAGATTTAAAATTCAGTAGAAAGTATAGAGTTGCCCTAAGGAAATGAGAGCAATAGCTAAAAGCATGAAGAATTTCTTTTGCGTGCTTTTTAATTATTTCATTTTAATAACAGATTGATAGATCAGGAAAATGGAAATTTTAAGTTGATAGATTCCTATCAAACCCACTTACACATGAATTAATTTTGCTGAATCTTATCTGTCTTCTTTGAATTTAGGTCTAAAACCCACTGTTGCCCTGTGTCAACAAAAGTGTAGACGGACAGGGACTCTGGAGAGCAATTACTGTTCAAGCAACTTTGGTAAGAAATAAAAGCCAGGCTTCTTTCTTAATCAGAAACTTGAGACTGCAGCTTAACCTCAAAGGAACTTCCATACATGTGATGATAATGGGTCAGTAACACCCTTCATTTACCCAAGAAAATATTTCCTAAATCCTGAAGTTTTCCTGAAGTAATAATTTGACAATTTGTATGATACTATTTCTCTGCCTATTTTGGCTAGCTTAATATTCCAGAAAATCAGTAAACTTTTTACTGCACATATTTTTCATGTACTGAGTATTTTTCACACATATGTAATTCAGCTTAAGTAAATTAGAAGCTTTTATCCAAGCAGGCCTCTCTCAGAAGAAATTCAAGTATTTCCTCTGTAGTGTCCTTCCAGAGTACTAAATCGAAGCTTGGAAATCTGGAATCCATTTGGAAACACTTAATAAGTTGGAACCTGAGGAGATGTTACTTAATCACTCAGCATTTCTAAGAGCTTTTCCTATTAAAAAATTGCACTTTCTGTGAAAACCACTGAAGCCAGAGATATCAAATTTAATTATTTCAATTCTCCTTTAAAGGAACATTTAAGAAAAGTCTTATCAGGAAAACAAAGTTGCTACAGTCTAATTACCATAGGTCACCCAAAATAGAGAACCTCCCAGAAGATCTCTGTTTATTTTTCCTGTGCCTTATAGTGTTTAACTGTCTGCAGCCCAGACAGCTATGCTATGGAGAAGGTGTGAGGACACTGAGAGCCTAGGGCCCTAAATCTTGCTGAAACTTGCATGCCCAAATTTTAAAAATGTCATAAAAATGAGAACAAATAGCACAGGGTGTAATTACCAGCACATCTAATCTAGTCTTCTGTAGGAGATGCTTAAGGAGATCCTTCTCCCTGTCCTTTGGTGCCATGGGATTTCACCTGGGCACAGAGTGGCTTGTTGCCATAGATGGAGACTTATCACCAGGAATTAAAGTGTGAAAAGAATTCCAATTTTATGAGCCATATGCAATGAGTGAGGATTATATCAACCAAGCTTAATATTTCATTTATTGATTCCATTGTGACTTACTTACACAACAGAACAACCAGTTAATATTACCAGTGGCCCACTGATTCTGAGCCAGTTACTGGTTACTTCCGAAGAGGCAGTTTTTGATTGACACAATAATAGAAGGGGGGTGCTACTGCTTTTTCTGGCATAAGGCTTATAAAAAAGTTATTTCATGAAAGTCCTGCCCCACACAGAATCATCCCCCTAACATGCCAAAAGCAGATCGAGAAACGCAGCACCTTTCCTCCTGTGGCTCAGAAGTGGAACTCTTGTCTGAGCACCACCATAGAAAAAGAGAGAGTTACATAATATAAAGTAAATAAACTTTGCTAGAGTTTTTTTTTATTAAAGTAAGGAAATGTTTTAAATTATACCTCCATTCTGTACTTCAGCTTGTTAAATGAGGTATACAGGGTGGGGAAAAAAGAGAATTTGAAAGACTCAGAAAAAAGAAAAAGATTTACTGTTAATTAGAGATGGGAACCCCTGAAATGAACTAAAGGACAAGAAGAAAGGACAGCTGAAAGGAGGGGCTGGAGGAGAGATGCAGAAAGGTAGGTGCTCACCCACACACAGCCTTTGGGCCACAAACCCCATCATGCAGTCTCTTGGTACAGTATTTCCCCTAAAAATGGAAGGTCTTGCTGAGTATCACAGGCTCATAGCCTACCCCTTAGCTGGTACTTAACCTGCATTTGGGCTACCACACTGTAAAGAGTCCCCATCTCAGCAACAGCCTACACCATGGCAGGAGTTGAGGTTGCAGCAGCTGACAACCTAGAGACATTATAACTCCACGGCCACTTTTTTCTACCTAATTTTGGTGACAAATATACAGAACCAAATTTGATAGCTCTAATGGAACTTTCTCTTTAACATTAAAATGTTTCCTCTATGAAATTTAGAAAAATGCAAAATTAGTTTCAGTTCTGCTTACATTTGCTTTAATGTCACGTTGTTTCAAAAATGTTTTCTTCTGCAGTATTGGCTGGCACTGTCATTACAACCGTCACTCGAGGTGGGAGTTTACATGCCACCGTCTCAATCATCAACATCTATAAAGAGGGAAATCTGGCAATTCAGCAAGCTGGCAAGAACATGAGTGCCAAGATCATCGTGGTCTGCAAGCAGTGCCCTCTCCTCAGGAGAGGTGAGTCAGGAGGAAAACCTTAGTTTTTCTTGCAGAGGAGCTCAGGGAAGCAGAGGGAAAGAGAAACTCTCTGCCAAGTCTTAGATCTCTCCAGGCCATAACTGGCCAGTGGAGGTAAAACTGGGGCTGATGGAGTGCCCTTTTCTGGTATAAAAGGACGGCCTGCAGAATCGAGCAGAATTGTGCTCTAATCCCAGTTTGCGTGACTTATGGAAGAAGTAGTGGCAGCAATGAACAAGTCCAAGAACATGTGGCATGAGATCAATAGGAAATAAAGAGGAGGGCCAGTTCAGCAGAAAGACATTCTTGATTGTTGCACTTAAGGTGTCAGTACTATGTTCAGTGGATACCCATAAAGCAACCGGCACTCAGAGCCGAGGTTCAGGAGAGCTGTAAATGGACTAGAATTAAAGATTGGGAAATCACCTGCAAAGATAGTATCATTAAACCCATAGTTGAGAGTTTATTAAAAGACATTATGAGAAAAGAAAGTAAACCCAGAGCCACAGGCACATGACTTTTTTCCCCTAATATTTAACAAGATTTTTTAACTTATGAAAATAATATACGTATGTATATTCAATGTTTTAAACTTTAAATAAGTAGAGAAGGCTATAAAATAAAACATGAAAGCTTTCTCTTTCCCAGGATACTATGAAATATTCCTTTCAAAAAATTTCTATCTATGTAAGGCACATGCATACACACTGAGACAATTGGGATCACATGGTACATATTCTCTTGCAACTTTCTCTCCACATAATCTGCATGTAGACATCTCTCCAGAAACAGCACTTGTAGAAAGATGCTCTCCTGTGGAACGGTAATACTGCCTAATATTCAACTATGATTTCTCTGTCCAGTCTCAATTCCTTCCTTTTATCAGTCTTGTATATGAGCCTCTCCTACAACCATAAGAAACCAAACCAGAGAGAGCAAGAGAATATCCACTTCAAGAAAGCTGTACTATGAGTACAGATTGTCCAGGAAGCCAACAGCCTGTACTTTTCAAATTGACTAGGAAACTTTCTGCAAAAGATAAACATTTCTTCCCAGAAGTGTCACAAACAACAAATAATATGCAGCTATACACAGAAAGCTCTCATAATGACACTAACAGTCCAAATTTTTGAGGTGGCATCTACCTGCCCTACCTACTAACCTCCCACAGGCTCAAGACTATCAGGATGACAAAGCTAGACCACTAAGGAATGACTATACAAGAGAAAAAAGAAATGTTTTTTCGAATCTATATAAATCTTATTAGCTGAACCCAGTCCTCCTCAGCTTAGGCTTCAGTTTAGGGTTAATTTAGCCAGGCACAATGATTTTTTTAAAAAATGGAATTACAGATTCAGATGCCTTTTAGTACCTTTTTTTTGGGGGGGGGGGCAAGGGAGAAATTCAAAGGATAAGATCCAACCATGTCCTCATCTAGAAACTTACGTAGTATAAATGATTGAAATGTTGAAAGAAGCTCAGACGACAACAACAAAGAGAATAATCACTGTTTGCCAAGTGCATGAGAAATCCAGGGCATCCTGGAACATGAATGGCCATCTGAGGGTGGTGTGTCATGGAGTGCTGGAGCCCTCCACGTGAACACAGTGCATGGTTCCGAGTCAGCCCAGTGAAGGCGCCAGGACACGCCTAGATCTAATCATCCCATCCAGTGTCTTGGTGTCAGCAGAGCTAAGAGCATGTTACTCAGTTGTATATAGTCTTTTGCAGATGAGTATCTTAAACCAAATTTTATCCTAATGGAATAAATGTATAATTATATCATTTACAGGTTATTTAGAGATAAATTATAGTCTATCAGACTTCAAACCAGTAAACATAGGGGAAAAGTTAATTTTATTTTCTCTTTCTTTAGGTCTAAATTACATTATTATGGGCCAAGTGGGTGAAGATGGGAAAGGCAAAATCATGCCAAACAGCTTCATCATGATGTTCAAGACAAAGAACCAGAAGCTCCTGAATGCCCTGAAAAACAAGCAATGTTAACAGTGGATTGTGTGGATTTAAGCTGCATTCTGTCAATGCCTTTGAACGATCTACATTTTCTCAGTAGAAAAAAATCTTGTACAGTTAAATATTGAACATTCAGAAAGATTTACTCTTCATGTGATGTAGGTATTAGATTCTGATATTGCTGATGGCAGTTCTGTGCCTGTGCCGAGGAGCAGATATCTAGTTGAAACCCTGCAGATATAGCGCAGTGCTAGGGAATTACATGTATCAAGTGTTGACAGTTGGGAAGCAGTTTATTTATGTCTCTGTAAAAGGATAACTTAGAAATGAGTGGTATGAAGATAAAAGAGATTTTATAAGTGCAATATTTATAGTGACATTTGTTTTACCTTCAAGTCTTTGCTCTGAGGTGTTACATTCTTGCATTTTTTAAAATCAAAACTTAATAAAATATTTTAAAATAACTATACTTATGATTAATGATTCTATAACAGCCATTAAACTTGTTTTTATAGAAAGTGTGACACTGTAAAAAGATTTCTTGTTATTCGCATAGAGGGTCGTTCTGGTATCAATTTACACTTTGCTAAGAGTTTAGCATTTCAAGAATCTCAAGGGCTAGATGGATCTAGTAATGTAAATAGAGTATAATTCTCTGCAGAACCAGAGAATGCTACAGCTACAACGGTATCCCTCAGAAATCTAGTTCATTTTGTAATTGAAACTGAGGTTCAAGTATACTGAGTGACTTCTTCGTAGCATTCATCTCCCAAGAAACAGAGTAGGATATCAAGCTCAGAAATCAGTGTCCTCACTGTCACTAGAAGAGGCACTCTTCCCCAGAAAAAAATTCTCTCATCCTGACTTGCAACTTTCCAGTTGCCTGTATCACAACAGATCATTTTATAGGACTTGAAATTAGAAGTGAGCTTTATAACCCTATCCTGTTCTTCCTCAGTAAACTGGATCAGGATGCATCCACTGTTCTGTCATTGTCTTTGAAAACTGTTTGCACTCAATAATGACGGAACTGTGAAAGGACTCTAAATGATAATAGAAAAGAGAAAATGTCAGAAACTGAGCAATAATAGAAATGGCAAATTTTAAGATATGTGGAATGTAACTTTAACTAGCACTTTAAAATTTAAACCTTTAATGTTCACATGTAAAAAGAAAGGTCAAAAGTAATTTGTGAATGATACAAATTTTAGGAAGTTAGTAAACATACTATAGAATAAACTTTTAAAGGTAGGAGGAAATAAGCATAAGAGCAGAAATTAAGTAAATTAGTTATCATAAATAGAAAAACTAACAAAGCCAAAAATTGGTTCTCTTAAAATCGTGAATATAATGGACAAAACTCTTGAGACTATTAAGCAAGAACAAAGGTTTTAAAATTGTAAGAAAACAACTTAAGAATTAAAAGTGGAACTTATTACAGATGTTACCAAATCTTAAAGACAATAAAAACCATTTGATATCAATGAAGTTGAAAAATTAGACGATGTAGAAAAATTCTTTGGGGTTAGTAAGGGGGAGCTCATTTAACTCAGACTTAAGTAGATATAAAATACCTAAACAGTCCCATAACCATTAGTAAAATTCAATCAGCAATTAAAAATTTTTCTTCAAATAAAATTTCATGCCCACATAGTTTCATTTGTAAGGTCTTCTAAACATTTAAAGGACAAATATTTGCCAATCTAACTCAAGCTATTCCAAAATATAAAGGAAGAAGTTATACTCAGCAATTCATTTTATGAAATTAATATACCCTTAATATCAAAATTGAATAGACAGTAGGATCTAGGAAAATCACAAATCTCATTTCACTTGCAAACATGGATGCAAAACCCCTAAGCAAATAATGAAATTTAGCAAACAAAACAGGGTATGATCAAGAAATGCATGACTGATTTAACATTAGAGAGTCCATGATCATACCTCACTGCATTTATTGATCTGCAGTGCCAATTAGGGAGTGTTAGGGGCAACTAAACATTTGGAATCCCAAGAGTTCCACAGCCTCTCTTGGTACCAATATCCTCAGAATGATACAGGTCAGAACCAGATTTTAGGACAATGTCAGACTTTCCTCTGTGGGAATCTATAGCAGTCTCACAGCAATTCACACCGCCATTCAAGAGCTATTTTCTAGGCTTCCCTAGATGACATCCAGATGCCAGGAGACAAGTATGTTAGGTAGGTGCAGACACTACCATTTAAAGGTTGCATCTACATAGAAGTATCTCTTGTAACAACTCTATAGGACTAATTTCCAAATTCTTCATAGATGGTATGTCTAGTTATGAGTTATACACCCAGAAAAGCCCAAAGTTATGGCTCCCTTATTTGTGCTTTATAGTTTAATTATAGTTCCTCCCAATTCAATTCACCAGTCAGGGTTCCGGTTCATTTTTATCATAAGCAAATTTGCCTGGCAACATAATTGACATAATACATTATCAGATTACTAGGTAAATTAAGCTAGAGTTAAACAAAGGTCAATTCAACAGAACAGGAAAAGGTTCTGTTAAGCCCCATACATAATAGATTAAAGGATAAAATTCATTTGGTCTTAATAATGCAGAAAAGCATTTGCTATAATACAACATTTATTCATCACAAAATAAAACCCTGTGCAAACTATGAATAAAAGGGAGCGTCCTTAAGCTGCAAGAAAACCTGCAAAAAGTCTCATACTTAAGGGAAAATACTGAAAGTATTATGTTTTCTTTAAGGTCAGTGATAAGCCAAGAATGCCTGAAAACATTTCTATTAAAAAGTCACTGTAGGAGCTATTTAGTTTAGTAATGCAAGACAAAGAAATAATTGATAATGGCAAGAAAGAAATAAGACCATTATAATCCAGATATGATAATACAAAAAAAAACAATGTAATCTCTAGGTAAGTGATTAGAATAATTTTCACAAGTTTGTCCGTTAGATGTATATCCTGAATTATGTATGTAAGCATCATAATTCAAATACAGTCTCTTTTTAAACACAGGATGTAAAGATATGTAAGTGTGGGAGTATACATAGATGTTCTGACAGAACTGTGCATTTAGACACAGTAGCCTTTAACAGAAATTTCTAAGGGATTTTAAAGTTTTTTGTTTTTCTAATTTTCTTCCTCCTCTTAAAAACCAAGTTAACAATTAGGTTTAAAAGGCAACAAGGCAGTAAGTAAAGTGCTAGTCTCTCCTCCCTCAGACAAGCAAAACAAAACCGCTACAAAACAAAACCAAAAACCCCTGAGGGAAAATACTGATTATCCCAGTACAATCCACAAAAAGAAAAACAGCTTCTGCACAGAAAGCCTCTAAGCCTTTGACTTGGGCACACACCAACATGGGGCTCCTAAAACCCAGAACTATACTGGATGGGGGGTACACAAATAGGTCTCAGGATGGAGGGAGCACTGCAGTAGAGCTACTGAGACAGAGACAGGGGACAAGGACTACAGGTTTGAATCTGTGGCTCATAACAAAGACAGCTGTAACCTGAATCAGGTGAGACACCTGGACTTCTTAAAGACAATATTACTGCAAACCCACCCTCATCCCACCCACGGATCCCTCCCCACCTTACCCTCATACAGAAATGGTTCATAGCAGAAGTTCCAATTCCTGAGTCTACTGGAGGTGATCCACTGATGTGTGTTGCCCTGGTCCTCTTTTATAACTACTACTCCTCACCAGTACCAGTATCCCAACAACTCCAGCACATTCAAAAATAACAGGTGAAAATGTATTCCTACTAAATCCCATAGAAAATCGAAAATCAGGAAACAGGAAAATTGAAAATCCTGTCAGGGATTTTCACAGGAAAACATGAGGAACATAGCACAAATTTCAGAACCAAAAAAACCCTAAAAACTAGTGGAGTAGCAGAACATGACAGAAGGATATTTAGAGCCAGTGTCTTGGGAATGCTGATGGAATTTAAATAACAATGGAAGATATAAAACAACAACAGAATAAAGGTAATGAAAATAAGAGGCAGCAATATTCATAAACAATGGAGTTAGGAAATAATAGTTTATTTAAAATATACAATTGGGGGTCTCCCTTCCCTGGTGGTACAAGGGGTTAAGGACCACACTATTAACATCCACAGCCACTGCAGCATGAGTTCAACCCCCTACCAGGGAGGTGACCCACATGGGGCAGCAGACCTCTCCCTCTTCCCCACAGCTTCCCTCAGCAGTACATTTCAGTCAGTAACTCTGTTCTGCTCCCCACTCTGTCTCTGGTGAATCCTCTCACCTCCCAGCTTATACTCCAGTTCTTTTATTCATGAATAAATAAATCTTTAAAAAAATATACATTGACAGTCTCAATAGCAGACAAATAAAAGCAATGGAGAAAATGAGTTAGAAAACAAAAAGTTCAAAAACATAAGAATAGAACAAAAAGAAAAAAGAATTTAAAAATAAAAACAGTATAGGGGCCCTCCGAGACAACTTAAAGAGAAATAATATCCATATTGTGGGGATTCTAGATGGAGAAGAAAAAAAGAAAGGCATAGAAAACCTATTTTTAAAAATAACCACTGAAAACCATCTTGACCTTTGAAATGAACCAGAAATATAATCCAAGAGGCCCAAAGAGTTCCAAACAATAGAAGGCAGAAATATACAGTCATATAATAATAAAGCTGCTGAGAATCAACGACAAAGATAAAATATTAAAATATCAAGGAAAAAAGATTAACCTATAAGAGAACACCAAGCATATGGCCAGTGAACTTTTCAACAGATATAAACATCACAAGCATGAAGGATTTGGAAAGAGATATTTAAAGTCCTTAAAGAAAAAGTCTTCCAGTCCAGAACCCTCTATTCAACAAGGTGACCAATCAAGATATAATTAAAAAAAGCAAAAACTAAAAGAATTTATGAACACCAAGTTGCATGTGAGAGAAATACTAAAGGGGTTATTGTACAGCAACAGAACAATGAATAATAACATGTTGCTTTTTTATTTACAAAAAACAAGAAGCAGCATAAATTAAGAAAATAACTCTGTTTATAATTGCTTCAAAAAGAACTAAATAACTCAGACTCAACCGAACAAAAGAGTAAGAGATCTATACAATGAGAATGACAAGATGTTATTAAAGGAATCAGCAACATAAGATGGAAGGATATCCCATGCTCATGGATGGTGACAAGCAATGAAAATGAAAATTGCTATCTTGCCTAAAATTACATACAAATTTAATGTAATTCCTATCAAAACCCTACCAGTATTTTTTTAAAGAAACTGAACAAAAATAGTGAAGTTTATGTGGAACCTTAAAAGACCTTGAAATACAAAAGCAAACTTAAGAGGGTATAAATGGAGGTATCCTATTACTTGATTTTCAAACTACTAAAAAACAAAAATATTAAAAAATCATATGGTATTGGTACAAAAATAGATATGTAGAACCGAATCAAAAGCCCAGAAATAAATCCATTCATACCAGGATGCAATTTATGATAAAACATCTATGATCATAAAATGAGGAAAGGATAGTCTCTTTAATAAATGGTGTTAAGAAAATTAGAAAGTTGGATTATTCATTAACACTACAGGCAAAAATAAATTCCAAATGGATTAATGATCTATATAAGAGCTGAAACAATAAAATACATAGAAAAAATATTGTCTATAGAGCCCATGAGATTAATGATAAATATATTTTTGGTGATTCAATCTCTCTGGCAAGGGAACTAAAAATGAAAATCAACAATTGGGATTACTTCAAGTTAAAAAAGTACTTCTATACAGCAAAAGAAAATTCAAGATGATTCAAGAAACATCCTTCTGAAAATGAGTAAATATTCATACAATATGTAACTGATAAAGGATTAATATCCAAGATATATATTTTTTAAAAATCATACAATTCAGAAAAAAAAAAACAATTAACAAGTGGGCAGCAGATGTGAACAGATAATTCACTAAAGAGGATATCCAGAATGCCAAAGACACACATAAAAAGTTTACCATCACTACTACCAGAGAGATCCTGATTAAAACCCACCAGGAGCCTCACTGGGTTGAGTGCTGAACTGTGAAGCATCTGTGGCACAGCAGCGCAAGTTGGATCCCCAGCCAGGGAGGGAATCCACATGGCAGCAGATCTCTCTTGCCTCACCTACTGCTCGCCTCAGCAGTGTATTTCAGTCGATCTGGCTGTTCTGCTCCCCACTCTGTCTCCAGTGAAATCCTCTCACCTCCCGCAATTCTGGCCTGTACCCCAGCTCTTGTGTATATAAATAAATCTTTAAAAAAAAAAAAAAACACAATGTGATACCACCTCACCCCTGTGAGAATGGCCCATATTAAAAAGACCCCTAACATATTCTGGAATGGATGTGGTGAAAAAGGAATCCTATTACACTTTTCCTGGGAATTTGAACTGATGAATCCATTATGAGAAGCAATCCAGATTCACCTTGAAAAATGGAAAATGTAACCACCATCCAACCTAGCAATCCCATGTTATAGATTCATATAATATGAAACAATCAACAAAAAACTGTATGTCTTATTGTTAGATGGCATAATTGAGGGGTACTCCAGGACCTCCAACCATGCATGCTTTAAATAGGTTCTGTCATCGACTGCATAAAGACAAAACATAGTGTGAAAAACCTTCAAAAGAACTTTACTAGAATTAGTATTGTAGAAAGACAAGAGACAAAATAACTATAGTTTCCCAGTGAAACACCCAAATTTGTCCATCCTTTCATGGGTAAATGTCCAGTCAAACAAAGCTGGCCCAAAGCAGGGCTGATGAGAATAGAAATCTTGCAACAAGTCCAAGACACTTTCTGGTGGGGAACCATCAAAAAGAAAGGGCCAGGAAAGTCTGGAAGGAAAGAGCAAAATCAAAATACAAGTCAAGATAAAGGCTACAACTGTCAGCCTCTCCAGGAGTATCTTACCCACATCTTTTCCAGTGGCTTCTTCTATGTCCCTGGTGCAAGTTCATGGCTGAAAAGCAAGCGCAGTTTCTTTTTCACTTGTCTCTCTGTTCACGTACCTCTTCCAAGTTTTCTCCCTCAGGCCTTCTCTTTCAAGTCTTTTTTGGCATTCTCTGGTCACTCAGCTTCACCCTATATTAGATGAGGCAGCGAACATGGAACCTCTCCTTTTTAGCTTACACTGTTACATTACAACACTTAATAGCAGTATCACCACAGCTAAGACATGGAAGCGCCTAAATCTCACTGAATGGATGAATGGATTGAAAAGTTGTGGCACATACATCACGAATATCACACACCACAAGAATGAAATGCAGCCATTTTCAGTAAAATGAAGGAAATTTGAAAAATCATATGCAACAAAGCAAGTCAGAACAATGAAAACAAATATTGGATATTCATATAACAGATAACAACACAAAGCACTTCAAAAACTACTGGACATCAATAAACATCTATCTGAGGCTCTAAGGTTAAGGGGTGGGGAAGTGACAAGGGGACAAAGGCATGGTGGGGGCGGGAAAGAAACTGATTTACTAAAAATAACTGAAGACTCAACACATTCAATTTATTTTCCAGGCCAGGGAAATTATTTAATTAGTTTATACTCATAGAATTTCAACTCTGTGTGACATCAGATTTTAAATATGTAGCACTTCTTATTTGTTACCTATTGTTCTATTGTGCTTCATTTCTGTTAAAACTTAAAGAAAATAAAAATGCTAAAATCAAATCAGATATAAAGTTGAAACTTTCATCTTTTGTTTGAAGGATGTCCCTGGGCCACTACTGTACAGGATAAGACATCATACAGTTGATTAACATCTCACAAACAAAAATAAAATTAGTATTAACAGTAAATGATGTAGTTAACAGCCTCCTGAACAAGAAGAGGCAAGATAGGTCTTCCTGCAGTGTAGCACAAGGAGAACTATAGTTTCCTTATTTGTGACAAAATTAAACTGGATCCTTTCATAGACACCCACCTCCCTCCACCCACAGCCCTTAAATTGTTTCTAGTCCCTTGAATAACCACACTGAAAGGGACATGAAATTGAAAGTGGTGCAGAAATAAAATTAACTAATTTTCCATCCCAATTCCTGCCATGGCCTGACTTTTGATTTTTGAAATTGACTCCTGCTTTTTGAAATTGACTCTTTATGTTTACTATCTCACTTCCCATTATTTCCCTCTAATTTTTGCTCATCTTGCTGCTCTCATTGTATAAAATTAAGTATTTAATAAACTAGTCACTTAGAAAAGCAGGGAATAGAAATCTTTAGTTTTATTCTCTGATCAAGATGAATATACAATGAGAAATTAATTCTAATAAGCAAAGCTTTTAGATAGATATTTTACCTGATAAACTGAGTTCAACATATCATTAGTCATATTACCTTCAGCAAATTACTTAAAATGTCCATTTTCTCATTTATAAAATAAGAAGGTTAAAGCAGTTGATCTCCTTCCAACTCAATTTGATGAAACAGAATTGAGATCAATTATTAGATGGTTATCTGACTGGATGTCATTCCCAGGGCATTTACACAAAAAGATAATTCTAAATTTTCATTCAACAAATTTTTGCCTTTCAACATAAACATGGTACTTAAACTGAAGATAGGGAGGGAATAAGAAAATTATTCCTGCCTATCTATGCTAGTTTAGTCTTAGAGCTTAAAAAAGAAAAGAAAACCTTTGCATTAAAACAATCTATAGAAAAGACAGTGAATGCCTGCTATTTCCACTAAAATATATAACAAGGGAAATAAGTTTTAACATATGAAACTAAATTACTTAACAGAATTGTTCCAATTCTGAATTAGGTTCTAGTTGGCTAAAGTGTTTGCTTCTCAAAATTCTTTTTAAATAGCACCTGATGCACGGGTGAATTGGTGGTAAGAATTCTGTGGGGACTACACCTGAAAGGAGAAAGCAAACATTGTGCAAAAACAAACAAGGATGTAAAATAAATAATATTTTTAAAAATAAATAAACAGTACCTGATAGTTTTTAAATCTTTCATTAAGAATAATTTTGCCTAAAATTGAAGGGTGGATTACCTCCTATATAAATTACCTCTTACATAAAAAAATTTGACCTCCTACATAAATCTGCTATTCTACCTCTTGTATTACTATAACTAACTTTATATCAGAAATCATGTCTCTTAAAGGTGGCTAGTTTAAAGTATATAACAAGGACATACATTTTCTCCTCACTAAGTATATCTTCAAGAAACACAGCATGTTCATGAATGAGGCAAGTACTAGAAAGCTAACAAATGAACTTGCAAATCAGAAATTCAGAGGTGTCATTACCCTTGGTATTATTAATGGTTTTAGGTAGTTTCTTTCCCTTGAAGTTCCATGCAGTTAAGTATTTTCACCACTTAACAAACTGACTGTAAGGTAATTTTGCTATAAAAGATAAAATAACTGGTTGCGAGTTTGGCTCCATGTTCAATCTATACAGTAATGAGTAGATGCGATGATGTTAAAATAGTGGAAGATAACTGCCCATAGCCGTTTGCAAATCCTTTGGTGCGCATTCATCCCTCCCGCCAGTCAAAACCAAAAGCTTAGCAAGCTACCATATACATGAAGTGGCTAGTAATTCACAACAATTTTTATAACCTTTCGTTAATTTAGATACAACACCTTGTTCTCTGATAACATCCTTACCACATTTACCATGTGATACTATAACTTGGAGGCAAAATAAGAATGACCCCAAAGGGGAAATGAATCCATGATTTCTGATGAATATAAGCGTCTTGAAATGGAGAAAATTTTTTATAATGATTCAGCATGTTTTGGAACATTTAAATTTCAAGATATGTACAACCGGTTCTGTTACACACAATAATAAGAAACAGTAGCATCCTTTTTCTGTTCCTTTCTGTTTGCTAATTGCAGAGAAGAATGAAGAGTTTTACAACAGATTTTCAATTTTTTTTTTGATTGTAAAGAATTTACATCAGCCATTAAATCCTAAATCTTTAATCAACAATTTGGGTTTTTTTTTTTAATTTTACGTTTTTTACTGCAAAACTGCCTTACAATTAGTTAAGCAGCACAAATGCTTATGCTAAAGAAATGCATGTATACCACACACAAATATCAATATTTTTCAGTGCAATTCTGTTGACATCATACCTAAGTAATCAGTTATCCCAACAATCAAATGGGTTTACTTAGGTGAGGTCTATGTGCACTTCTCCAAAGTCTAAGGCTAACTTCTGAGGATCTCTCCGCTAGTTCCAGGGAAGGAGACAGTATCTCTTCCTGCGGGAGATTTGAGATATGTTGGGTTCTGTAGTTTATTGCTTTCTACAAAGCTGGCACACTCTCTCTAGTCTCCTTACCTCACTTAAATAGGGTTCTCTATATTAATGCTCTCCAACCCAACTGGCTTACCCAGGGTCTATAGCCTCAGTCTATTTAGTATTTTATAAATGTATCTTCTAAGAACAACAAAATATTAATTTCAATAGATTTCGGTCAAATTTCCAAAAGGCTTTTATGATAGAAATTGATTGACAAATTAGAAAATTTATATGTAAAAGCAAAGAATCTAGAAAAACAAAAGCAATTTTGAAGACGTAATATAAAATTCTTCTCATTTACTGCTATACTTTCCTGGGTTATACTAGTAATGGGCTACCACCTTGCATATTCCAGTACTGTTTTCTTTGGAGCTGAAATACATTATGAGGGTCCACTGAATTTTTTTCATTTCAGTTATTGGGGCATTATGTATTTTTGTATGGTTTACTGAATCTCAAATTATATACACTAAAACTTATTCCTTTTAAGTGTACAGTTTGATGTGTTGTGCAATCAGTCTTCTCTCATCAGATCCTAATAACCAATGATCTGATTCTGTCTTCTGTAATTGTCTTTTTTTACAATGTCATATAAATGGAATCATACACTATGTAGCTTTTCATGCTAGGTTTCTTCACTTACAATAAAACTTTTAAGAGTTAGCATGATATTGCATATATCAGTTTGCTCTTGTGCCATCTTGGTTAGGTTGAATTATTTCCCAGAATTCTCTTCCTATATACTCACAGTTAGGGTGAGCCATTGGACACATTTTAAGAGTAGGATTTAGAGGATGAAAGTGAAGCAGCCAATTTGCTTTTTATACAGGTACTTTTGTGACTCACACATGTTGCCAGTTATCCACTGGTTCATTCTGTTGGGTGGGGCAGCAGTTAGGCCTGCAAATGTTCACCTTTCCTTGCATCTTCCTTCAGCTTCTCTGATTCCTGGGCTAAGTATATGTTTAGCAACATTAGTACAAGGCACCTTCTACAAAATATCCATACATGCTCAAGGTTGCACACAATAAGAAGTGATATGGGTCTCAGCCCATCCTCTTGAGTCAACCTCATGACAAAGCTTGTCCTTGCTTTTGTTCACTTTACACCTATTGTCCCTTTCCAACCACCCACCCTGTGAACTTTAAGTTCCAGCATTAGATGCAAAACAATAGTCTCACAGAGACTGCTTAACCTGTTACCTGTAAACCAAATCACTAAACACACAGCACACATGCTTGCAAACATCCCAATGGTTATGTCTCTCTGATTGAATTCTGATGCAGTTTCTTTTTTGTTGTTGAGTAGATTTTCATTGTATGCATGTTCAATTTGTTCTTCTATTTAGCAGTTGTGGATATTTGGTTGTTTTCAATTTGGCATCATGAATAAAGCTGCTAGGCACATTAACATACAGGTCTTTGTGTGGGCACATTCTTTTAAAACATAGTATTTATAAATATAAGAAATTGCTGAGCATTAAATATGAGTGTCCCTGGAAGCAGCAAGAGGTACAAAGGGGTCTGAGATTGATGTTTTGAATTTTAGGCCTTTGTTAATGTGATTTTTAAAAAACACTGAGTTTTACACTTCTAAAGAATGAATTTCATAGTATGTAAATTATACCTTAATTAAAAGTTGTAAAATGTATACAATATTCCAGTGGACAGATTGTCAATTCATAATATAATATCAAGTTTTATTCACTTTTTTTCTTACAATATGTTGTCATTCAAAATATACCTTGTAAGTAACTCATGCATTCAGTAGATACTCTATAAATATTTTAATTTAATAATTAGGTATTTTTTTAGAATGACTAAAAATTCTGATGTAAAATCCCAACTGGGAAATGCATAATCCCATTGTAGACAAAATATATAACTTTACAATAAACATTTTTATAAGAATTTGTCCAAAAGAGGGAACACTTACAATTCAGAAATTAAAAAAATAAAAAGTAAAAAGCAAGATGAAACACAATACTGACATATTTAGACAACGATCCCTGGATTGGTAGTACTTACACACCAAGAGCTACCTGCACCCTGTGGCAGTAAGACCATCTGACATTCAGTTAAGAAGATAATTATATGTCTAGTAACCTCTTAACTGGAAATGCTGTGAAAATATATAAGCAATAGTCTGTGAGGAAAAAATTTAACTGCATTCCTTACTTGAACACAGCAAAAAATTTAAATATATTTTATTTTCCAATTTAAAAAAAATGAAATGTTTTTCATCTTAAGCAGCAGGAATGATCCACAGATAAGCATGAAGTCACTTTTATAGAAGTTATGCTAAATTCTGTAGAAAATATTTTGGGAGTAAGTTCTAGAACCTTAGTCCAAATATAAAACAAATCTTTGCATTAAAGGGTCTTCAGATGTTTACAAAAGCAAAACAGGCTGTGAACCATACATGTTCATTAAGTGTCTTCTAAATTCTTATTTTGAGTTAGCTTGAGAACTATGAATATTAACTCCAAGTTGAAAAAAATTATAGCAACAATGTGTTCTGTTAAAGAAAAATTAAAAGCCATCAAATGTCTAATCTTAGAGAAGTAGCTGTGCAAACTTATAATCAAATATGCTATAGCTACAAACTAAATTTCCCCAAAACTAAGTAAGTCTATAAAAATTTAAATACAAGACTATATCAATACATGGAAATGTATATATAAAATATCATTAAGTGAAAAAAGCAAAATTAAAAATATAAAGTGATTACAACCATGTAAAAGTAAGTATATTACAATAACAAAAACTGAAGTGAATTTACATTTATAGAGACATAAATTCAAATATTTACTAGGGTGTTTTCTTTGTTGCTTAAGATTATAACAAAATAAAAAAGAAAAAAATAGACTATTATTTTAGATAAAACTATATTCCTAAACAATAAATACCAAATTATATATGAACTCCCAAAACAAAGATTTAAAAAACCATGACTTCTATATTTCAAGCATATCCTATGGAAGGAGATCAGCTCACATTTGCTGATCTTTATTATACAATTAGTACATACCTTCTGGCAATATGCACAATTATAACTGCCCTTCTTAAATAAAATTAAAAAAAATTAAAGTATTGTTCAAATAAAAAACCAAGCAGCATGCTAACATAATCTATTTACTTAATGTTTTGCTCCTGCAAAAAGCCACCAATAAGGGGATTTAAAAAACTAATTCTATATACATATTTTACACAACATATATGATGCTATAAATATTTTAAAGAATGGCTTTTATATAATTGTTGATTTCAGTATATACCTTATCATTTAATTGCAAGTTGTGCAAATGCAGTCAGATTAATTATTGAAAATGACTCTCTACATAACTTAGAAAATGGTTAATTTCTTGGATAAAACATAGCATATTTCGAAGTCCGAAAACCAAGTAAATCCCTTATTTCATTTCGGAATTTTGACAAATCTTGGCGCAGTTCATTTAAATTTTCCACAGTTGCCTGATCAGTACTTTGCATCTTCTGTCTCATAGAAGTTAAGTATCGATGCACTAAGCAGCACATCACTTTTTGGTAGTTTTCATCTCTTTTTTGTTTTAAATTTCTCCATTCCTTCAAAATAAACAATAATATGATACTAGTCATTTACATAAATTAACAAGGTGGATTGAAAAAAATTCACAGACATCACACATGGTTTATAGCGAGATGTAATGTTGCTAAAATGTTATTATAGAATATAATTTGTGTACTGAATAACTTTTCAGGTACTAGGAAAACATAAGCTGATTCTAGCAGTCATTCTTTATCTATGGTAACAATAGATTTCTGACTATTTTCCATGTTTTAAAGGTATGAGGTAAGATTCCTTGAAAGACATTACAGCTCTCTCTCTCATTCTCAGCAAACATTTACTAAATCCTTATTTAGATAGTAACCAAGCATTTGGATATAGGAGTGAAAAAAAAATCTGATTACCATAGGAATTTGCATATTTATGATTCAGGAAACATTTGAGATTAGAAGTAAAGACTTCCTTGTTGTAATTCACACTTCAAACTTCTTACCTTTAAACTGTTTTGCCGTTTAACCTTGCCTTTTGATGTATGAGAGCAAATCCATTTGCTGAGGCTACTAATCATATAGCAGATAGTCTTTGGTGAAGGAACGATGTTGAAAGGTGGGGGCAATGTACATTTGTCATCAAAGTAACTAAGCCACAACTTTGCTCGGGCAAACTTCCACTCTTTGTCTTCATGATTCTACAAGAGCCAAATGAAAAGGCCATGTAGGATATAAATATACATGGAAGGAAGGACATGGGGAGATGCCTGAAACCATACAAACATTTCCACATGGTATGGTGAAAAGCTGGTCAAAATTTGGAGTTAATACACATAACTTACATTTAAAAAAAATCTATATTTAAAATCAAACCAGTAACAAGCTCTAGAAATCTGACTGCAAAACTGAGGCTACCGGAGGTGGAGAAGGAGAAAGCAAGGCACAAGGGACTGTCGTAGAGAACTATGGGTGCCTTGATAGCGGTTGTGACATGATAACAAGAGGAGTGACTCTATAGCTCTAAATCATATGAATGTTACCACAATAACAATAAAAAAATCTACATTTAATTTTTAAATGATGACAATTTTTCTCATAATCTTTGCTTGCTTATCTACTGCATATATTTGGTATAATCTGAAGAAAATATAACATTTTGAAAAGAATGAATACTTACTGCTATCAACTGAAAGCTTTTATGAAGCATTGCCACCAGCAGCTTGGTGAGCACTATCACAACCACGACATTATATGTACCAACAATAACAGCTCCAACAAAGGACTGAAGTTCTTCTCCATAGCTAAATCTTGTAACAAAGATTGCCACATGGGCTAAGGAGAAAATATACCAGAACAAAGCAAAGCAAGTGCCAATGAACCTGGAAAGACAATTACATTTCTGTTTAAAAGGAAATTTAAAAAAAAAATATCAAAAAATGAAAAACTTACACCAGCATTATGTAAAGAAAACATGGGTAATGCAGAATATTGTATAAAATAAAATAAGGTTGACTCCAACACTTCAGATAAGCTTTAGTTTGACTTAGAAGATAAATAATATCCTAACCCTTTAGCCTCTTATTGCTTGTCTATTCTCAGCAATGCAGCCTCCATGTATAGTTTGCCACTCCTCTCTGCTCAAGAATTTGAAGTGGCTCTCATATCAACAGCCCAAAATCTTTGAGGCCAGTCACATTGTACCTGATCTCCTACCTACTCTTTCTACCTCATCTCCTATAACTCTCCTCTGATTTACTATATTCCATCCACTCCTGGATTTTCTTCAAAAGTGCCAGCCATACTCCCACTTCAGGGTATTTACCAGTGCTATTCCTTCTATCTGTGAATGCTATTCCTTTAGACATTTTCATGACTTAATCCCTCACCAGCTTCTATCTTATCTACATCATCTCTTTTGGGGTCTCTCCTACCTGCTACCTAAAACTATATCCTCTCACACATATATCCTCCCTGACACAGGATTTGACTTTATTAATATGTGATACACTATATATTTTATTTCTTTTTATTTCTTGTTTCAGCTCACTAGACTAAAGCTCCATGAGGATAATTTCATTCACTATCTTCATGACACTTCATTCACTCACTATAAGTAAATGATATATAGATTCTAAATGAATACGTACCATTTACTTAATCTTACTGCTTAATTAAAATGAAATGTAAATAGCTAAAGAATAATAACTGCACATATAGGAACATAAGAAATATGTAATTCCAGGGCCTCCCTGGTGGTGCAGTGGGTTAAGCAACGCACTATGAGACAAACCGCAGCTACTGCAGCACGAGTTCGATCCCTGCCGCCGGCCAGGGAGGGGACCCACATGGCGCAGCAGACCTTTCCTGCCTCGCCTGCTGCTGCCCTCAGCAGTGTGTTTTGGTAGATCTGCCTGTTCTGTTCCCCACTCTGCTTCTGGTGATTCCTCTCACCCCCCACCCCTCTGGCCTGTACCCCAGTTCTTGTATACATAAATAAATACTTTTTTAAAAAAAGAAATACGTAATTTCATACCCCTTCTCCATTAGAAATGAAGGAAGGTATTGTGGCTGCCTCACAATTGGTTTTTTAATTCATTATGAAATAACAAGTTAGAGGGGAACACGCTGAACATAAGCTATAATGATTCTAAATTCTAATGACCTCCTAACAAGTATTAAAAATGTGAATATTCTACTTTTAATAATGATTGACAGTAGCTACTGGCATTTGATACTTGAAGGGCAGAGATGCTGAATATCTTACAGTAAGTGGGACAGATAAAGAACTGCCCAACACAGAATGCTAACAAAACACGCAAAATGCCAAGAATCTTGTTAAGATACAGAATAGTAGAGGAGCCAATAACTTAGGCCTCCTAATTTATCGAATATTTCATACATAAAGATGAATATGCAAATGATTCACAAATTCAAATTCAAAATTTCTTAAGTTTCTGAATTTTATTTTTATTTTATAAAATATGAATGCTTAATAATTTACATGTCCATCTTGCACAGGGGCCATGCTAATATATTGTTTCAATTTTAGTATATGTGCTGCTAAAGTAAGCACTCAAGATTCTGAATTTTAAAAAGGAATCTCTTAAAGAAAACTTGAAGTCTTATTTCCATAGGCACAAAGTGATATATAACATGATAGAGAGAAATATATTTACTAGAAATTTTTTTAAAAAAGAAATTTAAAAAGATACTCACGAATGGAAAGTATCATTGCTTTGCTGCTCACAGAAGATGCCTACACAGTCCTTCTGTTCTTTTGGAGTATAGCCTTTATCATACAATTGTGTCAGGCCAATTGTGAAAGAAAACAAAACAAGGAGGAACATCCCAAGAAATTTTCCAAAATCTTGTAACATCTGTCCCATTGAAATCTGTGGAATATATTTGATAGGTGTTTATTAAAGTCACCAGGAAAATAAAATATAACAAATTAAATGACTGGGTAATAAAAGGAAGACACAAGCTATTCCTTTCATTCCAGTAACAACTCAGCTACCTAACTAAAAGGTCATTCTAATCATCCCAATACCAAGTGTTGGATGGTACATTCCTTGAATCTAGATCAGGTCTGCAGAGAACATTGTTACTCTGAAGTTACAAAGAGGAGGCATGAATATTTAAGAAAGGTGGAACATTCTTTGCTCAAACCTAAAAAGAAATAAATGCTTCTTAAATTTTACAAATATGAAATCACGGATTACAAATATTCACTTGATTTTTGCAACCAATTCTCTCTATGTATGTGTGTGTGGTGTGAGACAGTGCTCTAATTTCATTCTTTTGCAAGTGATTGTTCCCAGCATCATTTGTTAAAGAGACTTTCCTCACGCTATTTTATGCTCTTAGCTCCTCTATCATAGTTTAGCTGACTATGTATGAATAGATTTATTGTGGGTTCACAATTCTATTTCACTAATCTATTTTTATTCCAATACCATGCTGTTTTGATTATTATTGCTTTGGTAACCAATTCTTAAGTACAGTTTTTCCTCCTCTAGGACTACAGACTACAGTGATTTTTTTTTTTTTTTTTTTTTTTTTTGCTGAGGTGATCAATTTTCTATCATTCTGATCCATTTAGGAAAATGCTATGTATGCAAGCCAAATGAGATGGCTTAGTGCCAAAATATTTATCTTTTATAAAGCAAACATGGAATTTTATTCGACTAATTTTATTCTCATTCAATATTCCTTCAAAATGTAGGGAATGGGGTGTTTAAATTGGCATACAAATTTGGAAAATAATTTATCCTTTTGATTGACCAATCCTACTAGGAATTGAGCCAATAGATAGGAAGTACACAAAGATGCAATATACGTGAGGATTTTCACTGCAGGATTATTAGAGGTAGCAACATATTAGAAGATCCTATTATGTTATTAAAAAGAATGAAATACATCTCTAAGTGCTGGCATAGAAAGATAGCTATAAAGTTAAAAAAAATAGGTTATAAAATGGTCTAATAGTTATATGTTTTACATTTCTATTTCAGATTTCTATTTTCTTTTACAGAGTAGATCAGATATATTTTCATACAGATGTAGTTTAATATGCACAGGAATTTTATACAAGAAACCGTCATTGCTTATCTAGGAGAGATAGGACTAGGGTTGTGGAAGGCAGACAAGTTTCCCTTTGGATTTACTTTGCCACATGCATTTATAACAAAAATTAGTGTTTAAAATAATGCTTCCTCAAATCTAGCTAGTTCAAATTTATATAATTAAGTCTAGTCACAAAACTTCTAATTGGCTCATCTGCTAAAATAACCTATATGACTACAAAATGGTAGCAGTAGGCAAGCCGAAGTGAGTCAGTTAATCAAGAAAACGTGTGCAAAAAGAGACACACAAGCTAATACCCCAGACTCAGCAACTGTGGAGAGGTTCAATACATTTGACTTTTAGACAGTGGATTATGTAGTGTGGTACTTTTCAGTCTTACGCTTCCTTCATTTGGAACCCTTGCAAGGTTCTGAAAGAAGAAACGGGGTCGATTTAAGATCAGAAAGCTCAAAATGTGTGAGAAATAATTTTCCTCAATAAAACCTTTATTGAATCAACTTATGCAGCTTGTGAGTGCCTAGAATAAAGTCATGACATATCAATAGAGAATTTAATAAGAATATAGTTAACAGCTTTAGATAACAACAGGAAAGAATGTCGAAGTTTTGACACTGTAAGCTTACAGGTAAGTAGGGCTTTCCAAGTGTGACCATGTATGATTTCCTAATTTTAACTTAAAATATAAAATTAGACATCTTAATTTAACAATGCTAAGTTTTAGAGTATGTAATTCAATTTCATTCTCAAGAAGAGTATTCTTAATGAGACCACCATAAACTTCATGATTTGTTGTTTAAAAGCATAATAGTTTTTGTGTAGCATGGAAAAATAAAAAGTAGCTGCAGTGGCTATCACTGGGCTGAACAGTGGTTAGAAAAGCACACTAACTGGACAGTACTAAAAATGTTACTAACATTTACATATGCTTTACTAAAAATTGTAAGTTTATTTCAGAATGAAAATGACTAAAAGCCCATTTATTTGTAAAATAACCATATTTTCTTAAATCTCTACTTATTTAAAGCTGCTTAGAAGTTTTACCTGAGAAATATGAAAGTTAAGAAATGTAAAAAGAAAAGCAATATCGACACTGAAATTTACACAAGTTAGTACTAGTGCAAGTACATATATAATCTATACATCTATATCTATAAATATGTCTATACATCTATGTCTATATATATGGGTGTGAGTATGTTGCCTTATAATCATAAAGATGGAAATTGAAACAAATTGCTTAGTAAAAATCTTAAGAAGATATCACTGAATGCTTCTATTAATGCGGTGAAACAGTATAATTTTACATTGCTTATGTTACTGAAGAAACACATCCTTATGCAAAGAAATAGAAATACTAAACGGAGCATATCTTTTGATATGTTACTACCAAAGATTTATACTTAGGAAATAATACACAGAGCTCTACATAGAACTGCAAAAAAAAAAAAAAAGCTAAATACCTGACAGGGAAAATGATAATATTAGCATTCATATCAAGCACTAAATTTTAAGTTGTTAACAAAAGAAAGTAACAGTAACAACTTCTGTCATTCTCCATCCAAATCTTATTTTCACCCTCTTCCTGACTAAGCAGATCTTGATTTCTCAGGGAGCAATAAGCTCAATTAAAAGTAGTCATCACCTCGGACTTTCTTGTAGCAACAAACAGCCATGTGACCAAATTCTGGTCAATGAAATAGAAGTATATGGTTGGGCTCCAGGGCAAATTATTGTTGTCTTGCTAAAAAGAGAGACAGCTGGCCCATGCTTTCTGCCTTTTGCCCTCTCTAGGCCTTCCCTCTTCTTCCTGTGGGATGCAGACTTGATAGAAAGGCATGGAACAGAGAGCCTGCAAACAAGAGAACCAGCCAGACTCTAAAGATGGCAGGCTAAGATGACAGAAGGTACCTTTATCTTTAAATGACTTTCTTGAAGAGCTACACCAGCTTTTGGAATGCCTAACTCCACACTTCTTCTTATCAAAGAAAAATAAATCCTTCACTTACTTTGGCCACTCTTTGGGGGGGGTTTCTATTGCATCAAATTAAAGGCAATCTGAACTCACTTAAATTTAGTAATCCTATACTTTAACTATCTTTTATGCAATAAATATAGTTCACAAAAGTGAAACAGTTAAAATGCTCATAACATACAACGTTATAACTGTAATGCAAGTCTAGAAATAACAGAATCTCCAAATTACACTAAATTTTATAAAAGCTATCTAAGTATCTAAAAATTATAGAACGAAAATGCTTAAAAGGGGGGCCTCCCTGGTGGCGCAGTGGGTTAAGCAACACACTATGAAGCAGACCGCAGCCACTGCAGCACGAGTTCGATCCCTGTTGCCGGCCAGAGAGGGGACCCACATGGTGCAGCAGACCTCTCCTGCTGTGCCCGCTGCTCCCCTCAGCAGTGTACTTCTGTTGATCTGACTGTTCTGCTCCCCGCTCTGTCTGTGATGAATCCTCTCACCCCCCACACCTCTGGCCTGTACCCCAGTGCTTGTATGCATAAATAAATAAATCTTTAAAAAAAAAAAAAGAAAATGCTTAAAAGGACTTTTAATCATTTTGGGTTTTTTAGCATGTGACATAAATAATAACCTAAATTTCCTTAGCATAAATGATGTAAATCATGAATTAATTTAGTGCTAAGTATTTTAATAGGAAAATTTAAAGATTGAAAATATGATAGGAAATTATAGCTCCAAAATAAAGTGTACTCCGTGACATTCTGACCTAATTTCCATGTCAAGTAACTGTTTCGATTTCTTCTGTTTCTCCCTTCTTCTTTCCAGTTCCTTGTGCATGTTTCCTCTTTTCTGTTTTATCCCCTTAAATACTCCAAATATTTAAGTGAATTATAAATATATTAAATCTTTTCTTTTTATCAACATTTTACTTCTGGTTTCTTGGTTTTGAAAGAAATTTTTGATTTGAAAGAAATTTTATAATTAGCAAACTAATTCAAATTCTTTAAAATTTTTAACATGCTTTTTGTTTCTTAAATTGTTACTATTGGTTTACAAAATTGCCTAAGTTTTTGCTATGAATCAGTGGTTTTGCAAGAGAAGATTTCCTAATTAGAACATGATATATGTTCAAGTATAGGGAATTTACTAAATAAATCGTGATTTACTCCTATGATGGAATACTATGTCACCCTTAAAATAACAGAAGAACTGAACCAACTGGAGAAATGTTTATGATTAATGTAAGCTGGAAGAAGCAAACAAACCGGAACAAGCAAACTGACATACACCAAAACAATAATTTATTTTTATTTCTGAAGGATTATGATAGTTGTTTTGCCCTTATGTTTTCTAAGTACTTTATAATAATATGTACTAATTCTATTGTCAGAAAAATTTACTTTCTTTGGAAATATAAGATTCTGACTAGATTTCTCTCAACTACTCTGAACATGATTTCTACCAGCCCCATGTATAAGCTTTGCCCATATTTCATTTTGCACATGCAAATATTCTTTTATGATTATGGTGGTGATTACTCAGCAAGAAATCTAAGCAATTCTCTTCTATGAATTTAGTCTATATAGGGTTTCTAATAGTTTATTTTTCATAAGTGTGGAATTTGTTGTTTTACAAATATTACTAGCTAATTGACATAATTTTATTACATAAATTATATTTATGTATATTTACAGAGAAAAGTTGACATACACTGACTTTTTCACCTCACTTTTTTAAATATTAGTTTTTAGAAGTAGAGTTACATACAATAAACTGCATACATTTTTGTGTACAATTTAATGCATTTTGATATGTGTACATACTAATGAAGTGGTCAACATAATCAAGTTAGGAAACATACCAATCATCACCAAAGTGCCCCTTCGTATTTCTCTACCACTCAAGATACATAAATGTTATTATAATTTCTTTTGTTTGTTTATATGTCATTGATAAAATTTTTGAGTGATTTGAGTGATTCCCTAACCCCATTTTCTTCATAAGTTCTATGAGTTTCATCACACAATTTTATACACTGCAATAATTTTTAGGAATACATACATCACATTAGCAGAACTAGCTGAGTGCTCGTTGTTAGCACTGACTACATTACAGTAAATCCTTATGAGATATATGCTCAGCAAAATTTTTCTTCCCTCCCGCCCCACCATCTCTTATGCCCTGTGACCCTTTCTCACTCCCCTTCCTCTTAACCTCAGAAACCTTAGTTCATTTAATAACATCCAATTAGCTTTTGTAAATGCTTTACTCTTTGTCATACTGCCTACTTTGTGAATGTTCAGTATTTGTCTTTGTCATTCTAACTTCCTTAACTACACATAATTCCCTGAAACTCCTTCCATTTTGCTGTAAATGACATTTCATCTTTCCTTATGGCTGAATAGTATTCCATAGTTGAAGATAGACCACATCTTATTGATGCAATCTTCTATCAATGGGGGAGTTCAGCAAGATAGCAGCAGAGGGAAGATGCAAAGCTTACCTCCACCATATATTCACAACTAAATTGCAGGAGAGCAAAGTCAATAACCCCTGAAAATAAATGGACAACTATAGTACACAAGAGAAACAAGAGTCCAGTGGAAAAGGGTAGGAAAAAATGCAAATGAACTGTGGTTTCAAAATTTTTCTTTTACTCTTTGACTTGCTTTTTCATTCTCATATAGTGTCATTTAAAGACAAGTAGTAAATTTTGATGAAGTGTAGTTTTGCTTTATAGATTGTTCTTTTGGTCTTCTATCTATAAAATATTGCATAATCCAAGATTACATAGACTTTTCTCTGTGATTTCGTCTAGCAGTTTTATAATTTTGGCTTGGATATTTAGGGCTCTGATCCACTTTAATTTTTGTGTATGGTGTGACATATGAATCAACACTCATTTATTTGTCTGTCTTGACACCAACTACACTCTCCATTACTGTTGATCTATAAAAGCTTTTAAAGCTCTCCCACTTTGTTTTTTTGTTTAAAGTTGTTTTGGACTATCTAAATCTTTCATATTTCCATGAGAATTTTAGAATCAGCTCATTTCTATAAAAAATCTTCAAATTTTTATTGAAACTGTGCTAAAAAAGTATAGATTAAATTGGTGAGAACTGAAGTCTTAACTATTTTGAGTCTTCCAGCCTTGAATAAGGTATATCTCATGTAGGTTTTCTTTAATTTCACTCTGTAGTGTCTTATAATTTTAAGCACATAGATCTTTCACACATTATCAGAACCTACTTTCAAGTAATATTACATTACTCATGTATAGTCTAGAAACTTGATAATAACATACTTCCATTTCTCCCAGCCTGGACTTTTAAACTATTGTTGCCATACATTTTACATGTATTCATATTTTACAAAACCCAAATATATTATCATTTGTCTTTTTAATAGTCCATTTTTTCACTTTTAAAATGTTTCATCCATTTTACCAATTGGCACTATTATTCACACATTGCAATAAGCCATCACAGAGACTAATAGGGTACTTTAAATCACTGTCAGATTATATATAATAAATGTCTTGATCTACTTACACATATATACATTCACATAATTATATGTAAAAATTTCTTTCACTTAAACTTTCTTGGAGAAAGGTATCTAATAGCCAATCTAATGAAAGAAGCAAACCAAAAAAAAGGACTTTACTAGACTCAGAAATGCCAGTGCCACAATCTTACATTTAAAAGATTCACCTCTCCTGCTTTTAGCTCCCCATCTCCTCCTCTTCTTTTTCTTTGAGGAAAAATACAGGTTTGGGAGATAAAGGGAGACAGAGGAGCACTTTATCATTATTGTAAGATCCTCCCCAAACCCTGATTGAATCATAGCCATTATCTTTTAAAGAAATTTAAGTAACAAGAAAAATAACACTATTTAGCAATGTATTTTACCACTTCCTTTGTGGAACACCTATGTTTTGTTCCTTTTGTTCATTCCTCTGTTTAGATGTAAATATATTTCCATATGTTATATTTCTTCTGACTAATGCAGTCAGCTTTTGTATGTCTTGAATCATCTTTATCTTCATTTTTAAATGATGTTTTCACTGAGCATAGAACACCATTTTGACAACTTTACTGTTATTTTCCTTCAATACTTTTAAGGTGTTATTCCAGTCTCTGTTTACATTGTTTTTAATAATAAACCTATTATTTTTTCCCTTCTGTATATGACTAATTCTTTATTCTCTGCTGGCTGTTAAGTATTCTTCTTTAGGGTAAAAACGCTTTTCTCTTTATTACTGATTTTGAGCAGTTTGAATATGATCTCTAGGTGAAGTTTCCCCAAGTTTCTTGCACTACTTGGATTTGTGGATTCATAATTTTTACCAAATTTGGAAATTTTTCAGCTGTTACTTCTTCAAAAATTTCTGTCTCTCCTTCCTTCAGAGAGACCAATTACAGAACTCTTGGGCCACCAGAAGCTGTTTCACAGTTCGTTGGTGTTAATCTGCCATTAATGTCATTCAGAATATGTCTCATCTCTGAATTGAAGCTTTTCATTTTTCAAATGAAAAATTTCATTTCAATTTTTTTCCTCCAAACCTCTGAATCACTGAAAATATTTTCCTTGTTAAAAGAACATACAAAATGCAATTCCAAGAATTGTTTTAGTATTCTTATCTGCTAATTCTAATATTTGTGTCACTTTTGGATCAGTTATGAGGAAACTAGTCCTTTTAGATCTATCTTTTCAGATTCATTGGTGGGAAAAAAAGCAATGTGTAGTCTAAAGGTAACTATTCCTGAGTGCTCTATCCAGTGACTAGTGTACTGCCGGTGTTCCAGTAGGGCTGATGTAAAATGGACTTTCGTAAAATGAGTAGTTTCTTTTAGTCCTTTCAGATTGTGTCACTAGCTGTATCTCCACAGGCACAGGCACATGCTGACTGACATTCTGCTCAATGCTCGAGAGAAGTCCTCTCCAGATATCTGGAAGTTTTACCTGCATTTTTTTTCCTCCCTTCAGTAACTGTTTCTGCAACTCTATCTTTTTTATCTCAATACATTCAGATTCAGATTCAGATCTGTTTCTTAAACTCAGACTCTGGCTAGGTTTATCCTCTCTGCATAAAAGCCAAAAATTCTCACAAGGCAGGAGGTTGGGACAATCTTTGTTTCTTAAAGATTGTCGTTCCTAATTGCCTTACATATAGTATCTTATAAACTGTTGTTTCATACGTTTTGCCATTATTTTTCCATTTTTTGGTTGTTTCAGGAAGAAAGGTGAATCCAATCCTTATTACTTCATGTTGAGTGGAAAATAAATCATAACATAATTTCATTCCAAAATGAAAATTATATGCTCTCATTTTTAACTTTTGTAGAAATTGATAAATTTCCAATATAGAAACCTAGTGGTATCATCAGGTTTTATAAAAAAATAAAAATTAACAATGTGCACATAAAAATACTACTTGATTAAGATATTCATAGAGAATATTAGTAACAAAATTAAGTCAAAATAATAGTCTAAACCACTGTTTCCACATATTTTAGAGAAACAGACATGAGTATATTTTATTAAAAAAGTGGATATGACTTTAAGTAAATTTAGTTAATGATACCTTTGAACAAATAATGGAATAGATTTCATTACTTCTTTCGCAGAGGCTTTGTGATAATATGCATTGTGAATTCCCAAAAAAGGTATGTGGTATGTTCCAAATTTATTTCAGTCAGAGCATCTGACTGTCATTATTCCAATCAAAGCAATCTCAGTTAAGAGAGCCACACTTCAGGAAACTTCTATAGAATGATAGCAAAAGCCAAATCACACAAGATTTTTCCTACAAATTTATTTTCATAACCTTTTTAGAGAAGATCATACCTTTTATCTAAAATATCTCCTATAGGAATATAAAAAAAGGATCTAAATTGTTGGTAAATTTTGACTAAACAAGGAAAAATGAACATTGCTCAGATTTTCAGACTTGTAACTTAGCACATTATATATAGTCATCTAACAGAGTTGATCCCATCTTCTAAAAACAACTAATGGTTAAAACCTGTGAAGTAAATTCAACCAATTATGAGTCCTTTCTTTGGTGTAAAGAGAATTAGAATTTGGTCCTATCCTCTCATATATAAAGATCACACTATTTTGGACATATCACACACCACCACAAAAGCTCCATTTCTTCAACTAAAAAACATAAAGCTCTGAATATTTAAACTTAAAATTTTTACACAAACTCTGAATATTTAAACTTAAAATTTTTATTTTCCAGCTTAGGGTGTTAGATACTTATTAAACAAAGTGAAAACACTTTTTAAATTTTAGCTTATATATCTTCAAAATCACCGTGAACTACCATTTCTGTGTATAACCTCCCTTAATACTTACAGGTTAAAACCTGAAATGTGGGATTCATTTTGAGAAAAAGCAGATTTTTATGTTCCTCCATTCTCTGAAGTCTAACTATATTTTAAAAATATCTGTCTATGGAATGAGTAGCAGGAAATAACAAACCACAGTTTAACCAGGTTTGAATACGTGAAAGTAAAGGTAAATTATCATTCAGCAAGAAACAAAGCAAATGAATATGCTATCTCCTTCCAATTGTAGTTACTTTTCAAAAGCAAAGTTTAGCCTTAAATTCATGTGAGAACATTTCCAATGGACAACAGAAAGCCATAGTAATGATGACATCTAAAAAATATTTTTCAGAAAATTTTAATGATTTACCTGTAATGGACCCAAGATAGAACTTGTTGTATACATAAAAAACAGACGAAGATAACTCAGAACATTTGCAAATGCAAAGAGCCCTTCTGCCACCAGTGTAGGATGGAATGCATCCCAGTCCTTCCGATCAGCAAAGTCATGAAACTAAGGTTAGGAAGAAGAAAACCAAAAGTAAACAATTCTCTCAGTTTAGAGGGGAAAACCAAAAAAAATATTCTGACTGGTAGAAAAATGTTATCTTAATTATGTCTCCTTATAGGGAATCTCCATTTATGTTTTATATAATTCTCCTTTTTGAAAAGAAGTAACAATGTTTTAACTAAATAAAACATTTGCATGTATGTTAGGCGGTACTGCTTTACAGAGTTTTTCTCAGAAATTCTTAGGTTGTAAAAAATGGCTATGAAACTTTTTATAAATGAAATTTTGCTATATTTTTCTTAAATCCCACAACAAAAACTTTGTGTGCTTAATTACTTTATGTATTTTTGCATACTGAATTAACCTATGGGCCTCACTGGTCGCACAAGGGGTTACTTTTCAGTACTATGAAGCTATCAGCAGCCACTGCAGCAGAAGTTCAAGCTCCTGTCAGGGAGGTGACCCACATAGTGCAACAGAACTCTCCTGTCTCACCTGCTATTCCCCTTAGCAGTGTATTTCAGTAGATCTGCCTGCCGTGCTCCCCACTCTGTCTCTGGTGAATCATCTGACTGCCCCTCCCCCTACCTTTAGCTTGTACCCCAGCTCTTATATGCATAAATAAACATTTTAATTAATTAATTAATTAGCCTAGTCCTTTGACTCAGGATTCCAGAGTAAACCATAAAGGTTCTTGTCCCTTTTGAAATACCAAGAAAGAAAAGTATATTACTGTACCTAGACATACAGTATTATTCCTAGATATATTCCAGTACCTGTAACAGTCCCAGATTATAGACCAGTTTCCTAGTATAGTCATTAATATGCTCCCTTTTACTTTAAAAGGGCACCTCAATTTTAGAACTAAAACTGGTTTAAAGGCCAATGCCCCATAACTTCTTCATAAAATTTATATATTTAGGGCTTCCCTGGTGGCGTAGTGGGTTAAACAACGCATTATAAAGAAAAGCACAGCCACTGCAGCACGAATTCGATCCCTGCTGCCGGCCAGGGAGGGGACCCACATGGCGCAGCAGACCTCTCCTGCCTCGCCCACTGCTCCCTTCAACAGTGTACTTCTGTTGATCTGCCTGTTCTGCTCCCTACTCTGTCTCTGGTGAATCCTCTCACCACCCCCACATGTCTGGCCTGTACCCCAATGCTTATATGCATAAATAATAAATCTTTAAAAAATATTTATATATTTATGTTTTAATTTTAATTTTCTTAACAATTTCACAACTTTAGTTATTAATGTACGTAACAGACTTCTATACTACTGATCAATTAAAGGAATAGAATTTTTAATAAAGTAAACTGATATAAAAACTTTTCTGTAACTTACAACTCAATCAAAACTAGAAAATATTGTATATGTATTTTTATATTTAATATGAAACATAATATACTTAAAAATCTATTACCTTTTCCTTACTTGGAGAGCTTAAATCTTGACAAAAGTAAAATTACAGGATGTTTATAAGACTAGATTTTAATCAAATACCTTTGAAAACATAGGTATTACATTTTTGATGAAAAATAATTACATAATTTTTAAGTTAATTACATTTATTATATTCACATATATTTTTTAAGCTATGGAAAATAATAACCATATTTTAGAATGTTTAAAATACTATATAGTTAATTCCAATCAGATAAATTTTTTTCCTGGCAGATATAAAGATACATAATATTAATCAATTTAAGTTAGTGTTTTCACTTTAAGTATATACAGTTTAATTAGGTAAATGAACCAAGTTCAGACATAAAGAATTAGGATCTGGCAGAAAGAAAATGTCTAGGCAAATCTGGATTTAAATCCAAGTCTTGGTTTCTTACTGTGGGGGTCACAGGCAAGTTACTTAGTATCTCTGAGCTTCATTATTCCTTATTTGCAAAGTGTGAATAAGGACATATGTCTCCCAGACATAATCTGCAAGGATAAAATGAGATAAAGTACAGCAAATGTCAACCATAGAGTCTGGCACACAGTATTTAAAGGTAACTGATATCCCATAAATGACTGGAAAGAAAGGCAATAATGTGTATTCTTCCCTTGCTCAGGGATAGGTATGAAATGAAAATATACCAGAAACAGGTTTGGGTCACTGTACTCTAAGTTACACAGTTAAGTTTTTCCTAAATAAACTTCATTTGTGCTCCCAACTAATATAGTCAATAGTCACCTTGTTATGAGCAACTACTTTGAGGGCAAATGTTGCTAAATAAAGTGAATTCATGACAAAGCTGAGTTGGTTTCGAGATTCTTCTAAAAAGTCTTCCAACCCTTCATACCAAAGTCTTTTAATGTCTGACCAAATCATTCCTAAAAAAGAAAAGAAAAAGAAATCAATGATCCCTTAATTCAGTATTAAACTAAAAGATACTTTAAGACTCAGAGTATTGAGTAAATAACAGGTATAGCCTCACTGATAAGGAAAAAATTAAGAACTAAAATGTTCTCAAACTTTGAGTGAAATAACCTCAACTTTTACATGGTAATACATTCCTCAGAAAGAGACTTTAGGTCTTAAACTATTTTGACAATAAAGCCAACAGAGTTTCCTCTTGCACAAAATGCACAGTTTAAAAGAAACATAACTCAGGGATGATTACTCCAAGTCACCATATGAAACAAGCATAAGAAAACAAAACAAGTGTAAGAAAATAAATAAATAGTTTTCATCTCTCTCACATACCCTTCAAGCTCTCAGTTTCCATTCCTTTTCTTTTCTCTGCATTCAATTCCTTTATTAATCTCATCCAGTTTTGTCTAATGACTTTAGTAAACACCATCAATGTGCAAAAGACTTTCACACTTTTATCTCTTAGCCCATATTTATAAAGAAATTTATATATCTAAACCTCTCACCTACACTCAACTTACAGAGGCATATGCCACATCTCAAAATGAGTCTAAATAAGTCCAAACTATCTGCCTCCTAATTCACTGCACTTGCAGACTTCCCAGTCTCAGTTGACAGCAATTCCCAATAGCTGCTCAATCCAACACGCTTGAATCATACTTGACTCATGTTTTTTTAAATTTTTAAAATTTTTTTTAAAGATTTACCTACTTATGCATACAAGAGCAGGGGTACAGGCCAGAGTCTCAGGAGATGAGAGGATTCACCAGAGACAGAGTGGGGAGAGGAACAGGCAGATTGACTGAAATACACTGCTGAGGGGAGCAGCAGGATAGAGGAGAGGTCGGCTGCGCCATGTAGGTCCCCTCCCTGGCTGGGGATTGAACTCGTGCTGCTGTACTGTGGCTGCTTCAACCCGCTGCGCCACCAGGGAGGCCCTCATTTTTTTTAAAACTGTGCATTCATTGCAAGAGCAAACCTTGTTGACTTTACTGTCAAAATATTTACGATCTAAATCATCTTATTGCCACTTCAACTTCAAGGCACCATCCTATCTTGCCTGGACTACTGAAATAGCCTATTTGGTCTTCCTACTTATACATTGATCTTCTTAAAATCTATTCTTAGACAGCAACCAGAGCAATTCTTTTAAAATGCAAGAATACTTCTAACCTAAAAACCTTATTAGTAGCTCTGAGAGGAGAATTAAAAGGTCAGAATTTTTCCCCATGGGGTATTCACCTCATGTTATCATCTATTAAAGGGGTTTCCTTGGAAACATACTATGTTGAGAAAAATATGTAAGGTTAGCTATATTCAATAACACTATAAAAGCAACCACTGATTAGGAACATGCACTTGGACTAAGAGGACTGAGTAGTCTCATAGACCCCAAAGGGTTTTACAGCCAGAACTGAGTAAAAACATGATGAAAAACACACAGACTTAGCCTTAGAGTGTGCCTGCAGTGGAAGTCATGTTCTTGAGCTTTATAAGATATGTAGTTCCTGCTAAATTTAAGGCTTCTCTAGCTGGGGTAGGCGACACCCACCCGGTCTCATCCATTCCAACTCAGTGTGCCCACTATTAGTCTGGAAAGGAGCCTCAGACTTCTGTAAGATTTTCCAGTGAATATCTATTTGAGCTAGCCGGGCACGCACGAATATCTATTTGAAATGGTTATTCTGACACATGTATTTCCTGTCCAATATCCTTCTATAAAGTTAACGCTCTCTCTCTCTTCCACCCTATGTGTGTGTGTGTGTGTGTGTGTGTGTATACATATATATATTCATTCCTAGGAGTACCAAAAAACAGTAGTATCTCCAGGAAAAGTTTATGGTTCTTTCCTTCATTAGGACATTTTAAAAAAGAATATAAAATAGAGTGTTACAACATAACATAATACTTGCCACAACCCTAGCCTCCCAACCTAGTGCCCAACCTAGTGTCCATACTATAGCCAGAATCATCTCTTCCTAAGGCAAAACTGATCGTGTCACTCACCTATTTAAAAAATTCACTGGTTTTCCATTGCTCTTAATATAAACTAAAAATTAGTTAACGTACTTACAAAACTGTTCATGGTCAAGTGGTATTTGTTACTACAGCTTCATACTGAATTTCATTTCTTTTCTTTGCCTTGCTCCAATCATTCACTCAGTCCTTTCTTTGTACCATGCTCACTCTTGCCACAGGGCCTTCGAGTAACTTTTATATCAGCCTAGATAACTTTTCTCTCTCAAGTCTCCCAGTTGGTTCCAATTTATCCTTTAGATCTCAGCTCATTTATCACTTCTTTGAGGTAGTCTTTCCAATCCCTGTGCAAGGTAAATGCCCTTTAATATGCTTGTTCTCCTAACTCCATGACTTTTTACTTAGTAGTACTTATTAGTGATTTTTCATTTATCTGTGTGATTCTTAAGTGGTTTATACAGGATTTTTTTGTTGTTGTTGTTTTAATTAGAACATAAGCTCCATGAATACTGGGCAGTATCTATGTTTGCCTGTGATTACACAAAGTAGGTACAACACTTTCTTCTTCTTTTTTTACTAAAAATTTCTTTTATAATAGCTGTTTTATCTTCTAACAGTAAACATTAAGTAAAAGTATAATGTTAATATTTTCTACATTCAATAATACATCGTTTCATTTTTGTCCTATCTTGCTTTTAATAAATTAACCAACTTTTTTTCTAGAGGGTTAAGGAAAAGAATCAAGAATAGATGTGTAAAAAGTGGTCATCATGAATGGTTATTACTGTGCTCACTGCTTGAAATACCAGGGTGTGACCCTCAGACAAACAGGCAAACTACCCTTACATGCTCACTTAGAACAGGTTTAGATTTATACATGTAAGGAAATCCAGAGTGATCTAATTACATAACAGGTTTAGAAGACATCCTTAGCAAAGTTTTCAGATTTGATTGTTTCAAAGCAGAAACTGGACTTGTTTAAAGTAGAACATTTGCAAGAATTTTAAGGGTCTTAATTTACACTGTACTCTTCTACTAAGGCAAAAGGTGATTAGAAAAACTAATCATATTTGTGTATGTGTGCACATGTGTATATAGGGTCATAATATTTAAAAAGGAATAGTCATAGTTTTACTATTATTATGAAATCAGCAGCAATATCTGTTATCTAGATAATAGTGTGACTGAGTTCATTAAGTTTTTAATGACTACTAAGAAATTTAATCTAATTTAATCTGATTGTTATTTATACTTAGGTAAATTCATTATTATTTACAAAACAAAGAAAATATTCTTTCTTACTACTATTTAAATAGGCTACAGGCGAAGTCAATCAGAAAGAAAAAGATAAATGCCAGATATTATCATTAATATGTGGAATATAAATATAAATTAAGTCAGATAAAGACAAGCTGAAAAACTAACCCTTGATAGCTGACTACAGTACTGGCACACCAAAGGGAAAAAGGGCTGAGGGTAAGAAAAAAGAATGAAGAAAGCACTATGGTAGGGAATATGGGTGAGTAAAAAGTAAAAAATAAATAAATTTGGGGCCTCCCTGGTGGCGCAGTGGGTTAAGCAACGCACGATGAAGCAAACCGCAGCCACTGCAGCACGAGTTCGATCCCTGCTGCCGGCCAGGGAGGGGA
>JAGFMF010011830.1:19835255-19863048 GCA_019455555.1 Galemys pyrenaicus
CCTCTCCTGCTGTGCCCGCTGCTCCCCTCAGCAGTGTACTTCTGTTGATCTGCCTGTTCTGCTCCCCGCTCTCTGTGGTGAATCCTCTCACCAACCCCCCACACCTCTGGCCTGTACCCCAGTGCTTGTATGCATAAATAAATAAATCTTAAAAAAAATAAAAATAAATTTGACACAGGAAAATATTAACAAGAAGAAATCACTTAATTCTCTTTAACCTTGAGTTCCATGTGTATTATTTTTACTTATCTACCTAATTTTAAACATTAATACATCAAGGATTGACTATAGCTAAAAGTAAAACTGATTGAAATCAATTTATTTGAAATTAACTGATTCCTAAATAAAAACCTTAAAATATATAAAAATTATTTTTATACCCGAAGAACCAAAAGTAACACTGTATATTTTCCAAATTATTTAATGACTGAAACAAGTGCATATTCTTTTACTCTACAGCAAATAGCACAAAGACAAGAAAGTGGGAAGTGCTGAGATAAAAAAACAAGCTTGAAGATCAGAGAGAAATAAAAAAGTAATTAAAAGACCAAAAATAGACAATGTGATTGTATCTCAACTTCCCACTCTCTCCTCCCAAAAAGGGAAAGGGTAATAAAAACTGCAAAAGGTTGCTTAAGATATTCATTATACAGTAAAATAAAGTTCAGAAAATAAAATGTAATATTTTAAAAGATTTCTAAAGTAATCTGCTTTCATTAAATAGAACTGATTTATAAAGTGAGTCACAAGCAACACTTTTAAATCTAAATGTAAAGAAAGTATCTACAATACAGATGAAGTAAGATATAACTACATAGTTCACAGGTCCTTCAAAGAAAAACTAGTAATATAAAAATCCTAAAATGGAACTGAGTATAAAATGTTTCACATTTCAAAATACCCAAGAAAAGGTTCATATTTTTATACCAAAAAATGTTCATCAGTAAAATCTGTTTACTTGTTTTATCTATCATGAAAATTTTAAAGGCTGAGGAAAAAGAATTTTTAACTTCCGTATAATTAAGTAATATTAAGTAAGAGATCTGTTTCCTTGTCAAGTTCAGGAGCATTTATCTTTACAAAATTGTTAAATTTTCAAAAATCATGGAACTACTCAAATTCTTGCTGTGTTAACAGTGTAAACTAACAAATTGAACACACATAGATATTATAATGCCACCAAGCAAAGGAGAAATAACCAGTTAAATAAAAGCAAAACCTTTTGAATTAACTTAATACTTACCAATAATCCACAGAATAAGAAGATAATCAATTCTTTCAAGGGCTGGCCCCATTGTGTTTTTCTTATCCTCATTGTAGACAAGAGAATATAGGTTTAGTAACAGCAGGAATGTGAAATAAGATGCTCCGTGAATAATAAATTTCATAAAGGGTGTGTGAATGATTCTGCCAAATTGAGATTTGGGAGCTATCAAATAACAAAGTGACAAAACTGGCCAAAAGATGCCGACTGTCAAAACAGTCATTATCTTCTTACAGGTGGGCTTTCGTCGGTAACCTGACATCTGTCCAAACCAAACAGTATTCAGGAACTGCTGGCAGTTAGACTGGGAGACAAACTGAAAAGGACACATGCACAAACAAAGTTAAAATATTTAAATAAAATTTTTAAATACAAATAGTAATAATATTATTAATATTAAAATGTTAATCATAGTTTAAAAAATAAATTCTATAGAGTCAACATGGTTTCCCTCCCCCAACCTCCCACACCAATATGTAATAAAAAGAGTATGGAGGTTAGGAGCATAGAATGTGGAGTCAGATTACCTAGATTCAACTCTAGGTTTTACCACTTACTAAGTGATCTTGAGCAAGTTTTTATACCTCTCTAGACATCAAATTTCTCCCATGTAAAATGGGAATAACCATAATGCCTACTCATAAACTTGTTACGAAAACTAGATGTAAAGTTCTTAGGATAGTGCCTGGCTCATAGCATTCACTAAATATAAGTTCCTGATTCTTCATCTGCTACTCAGGCACTCAGCCATATGAGTGAAGTCTCCAGATGATTATAGTCCCCAGTCACTTGAGTTCTCTCCTACTGAGACCCCAGACATGGTAAAGCAGAGACAAATCATCCTCACTGGGCTCTTTCCTAATTCCTGACCTATAGAATCCAAGAGCATAATAAAATGACTATGATATGTTTAATACCACAAAGGTTTGCAGAGCAGTTTGTCATCCATGGTGGATAAACTAAAAAAAAATCTATCAACAATTGGGAAATATTATTTTCTCCTCTTTTTATATATAAACACCTAGTTTGAAAAATTAAATTACATTTTCATTCATTGTCTTAAGTAGAATTCTTCCTTTCAACTAAAAATATTACTGTTAATTAAAATAGTAATTGAGCATTTGGGGCCTCCCTGGTGGCACAAGGGGTTAAGCACCATACAATGAAGCTATCTGCAGCCACTGTACCACAAGTTCAATCCCTGGCCATGGAAGTGACCCACATGGTGCAGTAGACTTCCCCTGTCTCGACCGCTACTCCCCTCAGCAGTGCATTTCCATCAATCCACCTGTTCTGTTCCCCACTCTGTCTCTGCTGAACCCTCTCACTTCCCCTGTACCTCTAGCCCATATCCCTGTTCAAGTATGCATAAATAATCTTTAAAAAAATAAAATAAAATTGAGCATTTGCTTACCCTCTGTGAGTGTTTCAGATGAATATCTGTGTGTGTGTGTGTGTGTATACTGAGGTTATTTTTCCAATCACTTATATTGATTTTTTATCTTGTCTCTTTATCATTTTCTAGTATTTCATGTCAATTGTAGGTTGTAGAACACAGAAATAATAAATTAGCCTAAATCTAGTTAGTAGGTCTAGTCAAAATGTGTTAGAGGAAGATTACATCCGGGTTCCAAATCTGTTTCCACTTATACATATCAGCACTGTGTTTCTTTTTAAGACATGTAGGTATGTTGTTGATTTATTATCTTAAAACTACATGGAGCTAAATTCTTGTACTTAATTTTATTTATAAATGTTCTATTTTGGGCAAGAACCTTGGAATTCTAGAGAAACACTGCATTTGAAACCAGCAATCTGAATAAGCAATAAAGTATCTAGGTAATCTTAAATATCTCAAAATCCCTGTATCAATTTTCTGAATCACAAAGCTATTGTGAGGCTTAAATTCCAACTAAGATAATAAGAAAGTCTGCTCTGAGCACCAAATGTCCTGTGTATCTTGCCTTCTATTATTTTAGGACATGTTTTTCTGTTAATATAAATTTGATAAACAACTTTATTCCAACATCTACGCTGATGATAAAAATGAATCTTCGAATCATACTTTAGAAGCCATACTATCAACTGGATAGCAATGTCTACATATAAATACCCATGTTTAGTAAATAATCTCAAAAAATGAAATTTAAAATGCATACCTTCCTTCTTCAAGTTCCTGAATCATATGTGTGTGTGTGTGTAAGGGGAGTAGAAAAGAAGTAGGTATTTCCCTTAATAGAAAGGGATGATGCCAGAAGAGTCAGATTCAACTCAGTTATATCATGCACTTCCTCTATCTTTGGGTTTCACAGTGAATTAACAGAAAGGAGCAGCTATCACTACAGAAAGTGCTATTTATAACCAGATCAATACAACAAACATAAGACAGACAAAATACAAGATGAAAACTTCATTAAGAGGGCACTTAATACATACAATCTTACCTGTATAGCTATTATTTAGTAAAAACATTAAATTAACATCTATATTATTATTATAATATTAATTATTAAAAATACTATTAACTACCATTTATTGAGTACTCGTTTAATGCAAATATTCACTGTGCTAAACTCTATTTTCTAAAGGTTATTTTAAAGCTAAAGGTCAGATAGAATCAATGACTTTCCCAAGGACAGAGTTTTTATGAACATACTAGGATCTTAACCTATGTGTTGCTCCAAAGACTTTGTTCTCACATACTAGACTTCTGTAGAGGAAATAATTTAAATATATCACAGAAAATCTCATACCTCCTTTTGGTTATATTTGATAGCAAGTTTTAGGCGACTCAAATTCATTCTTTCTTCCAGTAATCCCCGTTTGTCGAGAGGTTCATCACTAGATGTATGGTTTAGGATAACTTCCAATTCACGTGAATTCCGTGCTTGTGCAAGCAAATCTTTAGCAAACATTTTACATTGCCGCGCTAGTTCCTCATAATCATTCCTGCAAAATGGAAGAGTAAATCTATTAGCAGAAACAACACATTCACCTTCTAATTAAGCTTTCTTCACTGGAAAATATTCACTAGCATTTTAATTCTGATAGTGCCGAAGTCATTTTGTTCTCCTAGTCAAAGGAAGCTAGCTTCCAGGGCATAAATTCTCCCCAATTTAGGAAAACTTATCTAACAGAAATAACATCTTAATGCTATCCAATAAATATGACTATGTAATTTTTATCTAGAGGTTATTTTAATAGCCTAAACATGTTTATGTTAATTCTGATATTTTATTAGTGTTTCAATATATTTTAAAGAGCTCATTTGAACAAAATTTAAGTTAGAAGGACAATGAAATGCACCTACTAAAGAATTCACTTTCAGAATCTCTATGCCTTGAAACTTCAAATGATTTTAAAAAGTAGACATAAGCCAATCTGTTAGGAACTAAGACATCTTAGTAGAATAATTATTTTTAAAGATAACAAATACATAAAACTTATATCCAAGTTAAACACTCAGAAATGAAGAAAGAAATACATAATGCATTTATTGGGGTTGTATATCAGAAAATACTGATTAATTTTTCTCAAAATGATGAAGGGAAATAGGAAAGTTTCTAATTGATCAATCTTTCTATACAATAGGGTTTTCCATGAACTGGCTACATAAAATTGTAACTCAAAGAATCAAAAACTTCTTTTTCTTAAAGGCTAATATTTCCCTCACACTTTCCTTGAATTTACTATATAACTAAAGCTACCTAAGAACAAAAATCTGGATTTAACAAATAACTTCATTGTTTAATTTACAATTTTTATTTACTCCCACCTGAATTCCACCTCCACAAGGCTTAGTTCCTTTAAATCAGCACTAAGTTCAAATGCCCTCAGAATTGGATCTTCCTCTGTTAACATTATTAGAGCTGGACTGGCCAAACATCGATATATATCAAGACGAAACCTGTGATAAAATTTTTTATAATGTAAAATTATAGACATATGATTAGAATTTTTAACGTAAAATTGAAGTGTTATGAAACAAAAAGAACTGTAGTAGACTTATAAGATAACCTATATTTTAAAAGACTTAAAATTATTTTAAAATATAAATATTGAAAATTTTTATATCTGCTCTTTTTTTTAATATCTGCTTCTTTTAAGGGAATTGTTTAATATTTTTTTCATGGATTCAACACTTTACTCAATATAATTTAAAATTTTAAATTCCTATTACTGAACCCAACATTATTCTAAGTAAAACTGTAAGTGACAAACCAAGTCTTTTGCTCATGCTCAGAAAGCCAAAATCTGAACCACAAAAGTGTATTTGGGGGCTCCCTGGTGGCGAAAGAGGTTGAGTGCTGCATTGTGAGACGTCTACAGCCATTGCAGCACGGGTTTGGACCCACATGGCGCAGCAGACCTCTCCTGACTCATCCAATGCTCCCTTGAGTAGTGTATTTTAGCCAGTCTGCCTGTTCTGCTCCCTACTCTGTCTCTGGTGAATCTTCTCACCCCACCCCTGTGCCTCTGGTCTGTACCCTAGCTCTTGTATTCATAAATAAAATCTTTTTTTAAAAAAATGTATTTGCGGGCCTCCCCTGGTGGCGCAGTGGGTTAAGCAACGCACTATGAAGCAAAACGCAGCCACTGCAGCACCAGTTCAATTCCTGCTGCCGGCCTGGGAGGGACCCACATGGCACGGCAGACCTCTCCTGCTGTGCCCGCTGCTCCCCTCAGCAGTGTACTTCCATTGATCTGCCTGTTCTGCTCCCCGCTCTCTGTGGTGAATCCTCTCACCCCCCCACACCTCTGGCCTGTACCCCAGTGCTTGTATGCATAAATAAATAAATCTTTAAAAAAAAAAATGTATTTGCATGTGGGTTTATTATATGAGATGGCCAAACAAGGGAGTCAACAGGATAGGCACCCAAAAGAAAACTGGCTCCCACAATAACAGGAATGCTGTGATTATGAAAGAAGGGGAAGGAATGCCTAGGGGTGCAGGGATGTAAAGGGTGGGGGTTTGGAGGAAGTTTCTGGTCTAGGAGGTACCAGGCAGTCTATTCTTCCTGAGTTATGGTGTTTGACATTGTTAGCAGGGAATGTCTCCTTGAAGCAGCAAATAAAACAGTGCTGAAGAGTACAAAAGACAACACCCACCAATGCTAACAGACAGTGACCAAGGCAGGTAACTATCAGTAGGTTCTCACCAGCACACACAATTCCAAGACCAATCAAGCTCAGGGTCCACCAACAACAGGGTTTATTTAACAGACAGAAGACTGGGGAAAAGGAAAGAATTTCCAAGGTCACAAGTGGGTTGGCTATCTCACAAAATCAAAGAATGGGAAGAAAAGCTAAATAGGCACTTCTCCAAAGAAGACATTCAGATGGCCAACAGGCATTTGAAAAATTGTTTAACATCACTAAACATTAGAGAAATGCAATCCAAAGCCACAAGGAGATACCAGTTCACACCTGTAAGAATGGCCCATATTTAAAACAAACGAACAAATGAAAAAACCCACAAATAAGTGCTGGTAAGGGTGTAAAAAAAAGAAACCCTATTACACTGTTGGTAGGAATATAGGCTGGTCCAGCACCTATTGAATGAACCATATGATATAACAATTCCACTCTTAGGTATCTATCCCAAGAACATAAAAACACTAATTCAAAAGGAATTCCCCTATGTTTATAGCAGCACTATTTACAATAACCAAGATATGGAAACAACCTAAATGCCTCAGAATAGATGAATGGATCAACATGAAGTGTGTATATACACAATGGAATATTACTCAGCAATCAAAAAAGATAAACTCATGCCATTTGCAGCAACATGGATGGAACTACAGAGATTATTCCCTAAGCAAAGTGAGCCAGAAGGAGAAAGATAAATATCAGATGCTTTCGCTTATATGTGGGATTCAGAGAAACCAAACAAAGGCTCAAAGACAAATTGTAAGACTAACCCTTGAAAGCAGACAGTAGATCTGAGATACTCAGGAGGGGAGAGGGAGGAGGAGAAAGAGGGAGAGAGTAGAAAACATGTGGGGAGGAGAGTGCAATAGACTGTGATTGGGGGACTATGGCACTTTGGTGGTGGGAAAATTGTGACTACACTTGAGAAGAGAAATCCTATATTGTGAAAAAATAAACAAGGATGTTTAAAATTTATTTTACTATTAAATAAATAAAACAATGCTAAATAAATAATAAAATAAAATAAAATTGTCTCTAGACCGTCTCATGCCTGAAATTGCACCACCTTTGAAATTTTAAAACCACTATTTTACAAATACAGATTGCCTCTTTTCCTTATTTCTGTTACATTGGCTCTTCAATTTCACTGAAACCTCTACTCCTATCTCTTTTCAGTAGTTGCATTAACCTTCTTTTGTTCTGCCAGTTATACTTGGCAATTCCTGGAAGTGACTTTAGAAGGGGTGGGGGAGGCTTTGCCATTTGTTAAAACTGTTTTCTCAAACATCAATAATAAACTCCCTCAGACCTTCTAAAAATGTACCAAATCATTTTCAGTTCCCTAAATAGCCCACAATCACACACTGTACTTTTCGTATTAAATGCTTTTTGCCTTTTAATTCTTACTCATACTTAAAGTCTGAGCACAAGCCAGAGATTCTCTAAAAGCACTGAAAATAAATTTTATCTCAAACCAAGTGACATTAAGTGTTCTCTCAAGTCACAACTTCTCATCCAGCTGCTTTAACTACAAACATACTTAACAAGTATAGTATTTGGAAAAGTACTTGACTTTAATAAAGGATTAAACTAAATCAAATCTTAAAAATTATTTCTATTTGTCACTTTAGATTTGTTATTTTAAAATCAAAAAGTTAAATGATATAACCATTAATATCAACCAGATCTAATCAAAGAGAAACATAGACCTCATTGTAAAATAGACTTGAAAATACAAAAATTTCTAGTTCAACCTCCACAAAAGAACATTAATTCCCAGGAAACATTTTCAAAGTATGAATTTGTGACTATCTGTCAACCCATCAAGATCTATTCTTAAGGGAGAAGGAAGGATAGATGGTTTATAGTTGTAAATTAACTTCATATATTGCACAATCCTCTAAAAAAAAGAGTTTGTCAGCAAGGTGCCTAGGACTTCTAGACCACATTTTCCATGTTATACACATAAATATTATACTTGATACTAAATTAATTAAATTTGGTTACTATATAGATAATATATAAAAAGTTGTAGGCTGAAAATGCCATTCTCAAGTCTAGCCCAGAACCATACACCTTATGTGACATGCTTATGTGTGTGATCTCAACCTGTTCAAGATGGAGTACTTTTGTGTTCATTCATTCTTCTGTTGTTCTTAGTATTTTTGAATGGGGAGAACAGGAAAAGGAAAAAACAAATATAGTATGGATGAAGAAATAAGAGGCATACCAATCATTTTTCTCTTTCTAAGTAAGATAGGAAAAAATATTTGTCTCTCTTCCCACTACTCAGAAATTTCTCAGATTAATACAACTCTGTGTGTAAAGAGGAAACAGGACCTCAGTTCCCACAAGGAGGCATATGAGATAAACCTTACTCAGAGTTTGAAGAATTTTTCCAATTATTCATCATTTAGTAAATATGTTTTATAAATGTAGAACGGATTGTATTAAACAGCGACATCAGAAATTTGGTTTTCATAAGTCATCACAGCACATTACTTAAAAGCTACATAGAAATAGTAACAACAAAACTTCATTGATTTATATACCTTATATCAATTTATCAGAATCCTAATTTTCTGACCTGGAATGTCGGAGGCTGTCCTTTTTGTTTTTTGCAGAACACAGTGTGCATTCACAGCCAACTGCATGAGGTTTGGGCAGAGATACATCCTGTTTTAACAGCATTGTAAGAATTTCATAGTTGTTACGATGAGCAGCTAAAATGACAGGTGCAACATCCATAGTTGTAGAATACTCAGGATTTTGAATTCGCTCCATTAGTTTCTGAAAAATATTTATATAAATACCAAAAGTTATTATTTGAGACTTCAAAAATATTTATCTAAAGAACAAAAATGGGGGAAAAAATGGAAAGAACAAAGAATACAGGAATTATTTTAAGGAGTAGGATAGAAAGATAGAAATTTTACCAAACCTAATTTTTTGAAACCTCAAAACTTCAATTAATAAATGCAGTATAATCATGAAAGACTTAATCTTCAATAGGAAACATTCAGAAAACTAGAATTCTGGTGTTGTAACAAAGAAGTGAGGCTGTCTGGAGAAATGTTTTAGGGAAATGTTTTCATTTTCAAAAGATTACGGGAATACGCATGATAAGGATAAAGAACAAGAACTTCAGAAAAAGAATATAAAGGGAAAGCAGAAATGTTAAAAAGACTATAAATGCATGAGAAAAAATTTAAATACTCCACCTCTATGTCAAACTTGTCACATTAATAACAATGAAATAACTTGTAACAGGATGTAACAGGAAGCATTAATTATCTTGTGTAACTCTTTGCATATTCCCCATCACTACCTACACCACTTCCTGTTACAAATGCACAAAAACACTAACAATCATAGCTACTATTTAGTAAGTCTTGGAATTGTTAGGCACTTCAAGTTTATCATCTCACTTAGTCCCCACAATAATTGAAAAACTGAGCATTATAATCCCCACGAAAAAAACTGAGGCTCAGAGAAGTTAATGTGCCAGAGCTACACAACAGAGTGGCAAACTAGAGATCAAAACTCAGGTCTGTTACTCCAGAGCCTGAGCTCACTAAGCACAGGGACTCATGGGTATGACATGGGAAAAGAATTACTAGTAAACAAAGAGTCAAGGTTGAACTTAAAAAGTTAACTATTTTATAACTATTTCAAATTCTTTCTGAGAAAAGTTCTCACTTTTTAAACAGTTTTCCTGAGATCTGTTTGATTCCATAATATCAGTTCAAGTTCACATTTTTAGATAATTTTTATATACACTGTAATGTAGTGTACACACATTATAAAATATCTGAAAAATATAGAAAGGCAGGATGAATAGCCATATTCCTACGACCAAAGGAATATTTTACAATATTTCCTTCTTGTCCTTTAATCTGCTACAACCTTTTGTAAGGAATTTTTGACATAAATGATTTAAAACCAATGAATTCTAAAAGTGGTTCTTAATATTTTGGAGACTGAGAACCGTTTTAACAATCTCACAGAGTTATAGCCCAGAACCTTCACAAAAACCTTCAAGTATAGAATTTTGCATACAATTTAAGAAAGTTCATAGACCCTATGTTTAAGGTACTTTATTAATTTAAATAAAACTACCATAAATATTTTTGTGAATATAGCTTTTTGAAATTTAGGATTATCTCATCACCATAGAACCCCTGAAATGGAATTATAGATTTAAAATCCATGAACTCCATGAAGAAGTTCTGAAGCTTTTAGTACATACTACCAAAGTTCTTTTAAAAATTTATATTACCCATAATATAGCAATATGTCCATTTTCTAAACACTCACTCACTAGCACTAGGGGTGATCACTCTTAATTTATGCATGAAAAATGCTATCATGAAATATTAATCTACATTCCTTTGATGACTGATTTCAGTCTTTACCAACTTATTTATTTTTCTCCTCCTTTTATAGTTTATTTATAAACATGCCCATTTATGTAATATGTACTTCAAATTAATGAATTTAAAATCACAGATAAATCTAAAATTTATACATTAAGGTCATAATTTCATTATCCATAAATATCTGGGTATTATTTAAAAAAAGGCCTGCAACTAAAGGTCAGAATTTATCAAAAGACAATTTTAATAAGCCATGAATATAAAATTCACTGAAATGGTAAAAAGAGCATATGTATAAATATTTGATAGTACCTGTCTAGAAATAATAGGGGTACTATAATGTGATCTCACTGTCTCTGGATGTATTCAAGCAAGAGTTGAATAACCTTTTTTGTTAGAGAAAGGTTTCTTGCAGTTTTTAGGTGATGGCTTCTCTACCTGACAACTCTTTTAAGATTCAATTGGTAGTGCACTGGCCTACTTGTACTACCTGTCTGTCACTCCAATATCCTAGCATACTACGAGCTCCCCTCCTCAAAAAAATGAATGGGTTAAAAGTCTAGATGGTGGAATAGGTATATCAGAACAACAGTAATTGCAGGATAAATAACAGAATAGAATTCTAGATATTTCTAATTCTTTGGACAGGGACTATCTTCTTAGACCTTTTTATTTTCTGTGTCCCTATTAGCTTCTATTACCACTATAATTAGGTGATACTATCCTCTGGAGAAAGTCATGCATTCACAAACTGTGCAATAATCTACATGAATGTAAAATATTTCAATCAATATATGATAAGTTATACAATTTAGCATTTTTTCATAGTTCTCAGATAATGACTGATAATCTGGAAGCAATCTGAAATTTCTTAAGATAATTTTTTCTTCCGAGGATAGTCATTTTATACTCCCAGCACTTATTTAAATTGCTTGTTTCACTACCTTCTCATCAGTAATAAATGTTAGATATAGCTTTTTAAATACCTCATATTTTAAAATTAGAATGTATTTGTTAGTAACTATCTCCTCACAAAAGCAATAAAGAAAAAATATATACATACATGCTTAATTTGGGAGTAACACATGACTACTATTAGATAACATTTTGCTGTATTCCCATACAGATCCTCTTCTATGTATATTTTAACCTGGGATTATATGTACAGTTTACTTTTCTTATTGTCTTCCTATCATATTCTGCCATGTTCCTAAAAATTCTTTAAAAGAACCATCTTAAATATATATTTTTTATATTTATTAAATGTTTGTTTTATATTTCCAATCTTTGATTTTGATATTTTAGATTGTGTCACTAAAAGTAATGACTTTTTCATTACTACAAATAAGATTGCAATTAACATTTTTTTTCATATTTCTGACAACTTCCTTGATAAATTTCTAGAAGAGGAAGAACCAGGCAGAAAAAATATATATCAATACCTTTCTTGTTTAAGTGCATCCCACTGAAGTGCTTTCCAAAATACCCCACCCAAGTAAATTAAGCCAGAAAGAAAAAGAAACATATCGAACAGTTTCACTTACAGGAGGAATGTAGAGGAACCAAACAAGGGATCAGGAGGGAAAAAGTAACTATAATAAAGTAAAAAATCAAAATCACTGGGCAAATATCGATCAATCAGAGCCATTCTGTAGGGGAAGAAAAGGGTAAGGATCAGGACAGGGGTGGGAAGAGCACAAAGGACTATGGTGGTGGTGTGTGGGTGAATTGATGGTGGGATTTTCACAGGGAAATCATACATTGTACAAGTATGAAGGATGATGCAATAAGTATATAAAAAAAGATTTAAAAAAACCAAAATACCACACCCACCAGTAGTGTGACTATACTCCGTTGCTATCAATGATAAGTATCTTTAAAATGTTTGCAAATTTGACAAGCAAAATTAGTATCTCATATTTAATATCATTAAAGTTTAATATCTTACATTTTCCTTTCCAATAATTTTTCATGTCCTTTTCTGATTTTTGTGTTTTTTACCAACTCATTTAATACTAAGATTATGAATTTGTGATACTGCAGAAAATTTTGGCAGCTATCCATCTGATTCTTAAACTCGGACTGACATCTGAATTCCAGAGATTTAACTCCTACAGCCAAAGACTGCTGCTATGATTTTTGTTCATTGTTTTCACACTTAGAAAGTCCATCCATGCCCAATCAGTTAACTATTTACCTATACTTTCTCCCAGTTCTATGTTTTGTTTATATTTAATTCTTAAATCCATCTGGAAATTAATCCGCGTTTTCAACTTAGCCTGTAGAATGTTCCATACTGAAAATTCTGGTCCACACTGGAAAAAACTATAGAAATATCACTAATTTTAAAAAGGTTCCCTAAAAACAATATGAATTATTCTTGCAACTGTCTACTTATTCTACAGCAATATTTTACAAAGTGAAAAAAATCTATTTATTAAAAGCAAAATATATTTGGGGTAGAAAAAAATGGCAATAGGGCAAGAGATCTGTTTTGGTTTTAAAATCCAAATTAATAAATACTTAAGAGTACTAACTACTATAGTTGGTCTTGATGATCGTTTTGGTCGATGATTAAGTAGTATATCAACAGCTCCCACTACTTCAGAGTCGATTGCCACCAAAAGAGCATCTGCGGACTTTAAAAAAAAAAAAGGTTAAAAATGAAAATGGAGGATAAAAAGGTAAACTATTTTTAGTAATTCATAAATAAAACTATTTTTAACGTTTAAACTGTATTATATACAGTAATACTCAATTGTCAAAAATGTAGACTGTCCAGGTAGTATATTTACTTGTCTTAGCAGTACTTCTCTGTACCACAACACGCAGATTTCTGTCCTGGTTTCACTGCATGAGCTGGTAAAATAATGAAAGCTTGATAGCTGGGCTTATTATTGAAACAGTGCTGATCCATTTAGCATTTAAAACTAAGCTGCTTTCTTTTGCAAGATCTTTATTCTTGAAATTTGGACCAAAAAAATCATAACATTCTACATGTATAAAAGAAATGGCCAAGAACTACAGGTAAAGGATTGTATTCAGTCTAATAAAAATGATCATTGATGCAACCATGAAGATAGGTGACAATGGAAAACATGTTAACAGAGGAGGGGTGCCCTCTGTTCTCCTCTTTAAAACACATGGTAGACTGAAATGATACAAATTTGACATTAATATTAGCAATCTCACCAAATGAAAATCAGAAACAATTTGGTTATTAATATGTTATAGACAAGAGGGAGAAATGACTTTATAGTTTTACTCCCAAAATACAACTCATTTTGAGGCTCCAGCTTTGACAGGAGAAAAAATAAATAGAAGTTGAGGAAATGACTTTTTAACTTGATAACAGTCAACAATCTATGATATTTGGCAACAATGACATATTTTGGCTGTTTTTTATTTTTAAAGAAAATCATAAAGGCAGAAGGGAAATGTGAGTACAAATAATTATTTAATCTAAGAAAATGTCTTGATTATTTCAATCTGTACATTTTTAAACTTATAATTCCTAACTATTAAATCAACACCCTCCTGAAAATGAAACTGTCAGATATTTAGTATTTTTTTTGCAGCTGAATAAAGCTTTCATCCATTTTATCTAGATGTTCAAGACAGAACTAAAAATGGAAACTTTATCTGGAAGTCTAAAAATAGGAGTAAGAGCCCCAAAGAAAGGGTTGAGGGGTCATACTGAAACATTAGGAACTGTCTTGGTAGTCCCACAGGAAACCTTTGGTAGTCCCTCAGGAAAACTCTCCATCTTGATGGGAGATTTAATTCACTATTTTATCTCTGAAAACTTTCACTTTTCACTGGGCTATGTCTATTCTTTAAAGTTTAGCATTATTATTCTTCTGCTTTGCAAACATTTCTTTTTGAATTTTCACCATTCTTGGTCAGGAGACATAAACAAAAAGAATCATGTGTTCATTCTCATTAAACATTTCACTTATGATTTTTAATTTTAACCTATAAAGCTAAGTATAGTAATGCTGCTGCTCTTGAACACCAGGCAACTTGAACCATATCAAACATAACCACGAATTTAGCTGCAGCATGTCATTAAAAAGAAAAAAATGTGGACCACTCACAAACTAGCTTCAAGTGCATTATTTTCCAAAAGGAACTACCCCAAGCAACTGACAGAATTGTTTATAAATGGCAGGCATTTATTTGGGTTTCTCAAGTATTCTTCAGATCTTTACCAAATAGGAAAATAGCTGAATTAAAACCAACAAAGAAGAAAGGAAGGAAGGAAACACTGCTGTTAAGTCGATCATTGAAAAGATAAAATATTAGTAGAGCAAAGTTAATGTCAATGCACAGTGGTCTAAAGCCATTTAGTATAAAAACAAGCATGTTAGTAGTTTCAGACGAAGTAAGAAAAAATGATTACATTCTCAATGATTTCTAGTTACAGTGGAAGAGTTAAATTATATTCAGATACACACTTTAGGAAAAAAATAAAGATTCATGTTAAATCTTTGGGGCTTAAAAAGATAAGCTTCAGCTGTAAGAAATATTTATATAAGAAAGTTATGTAAGTAGTTACCATTAATTTACTATACAAATATGGCATATTATTTGATAAAGGTTCTAAAGAAAAAATGCTTTAACATACTTTAAAAATATCTATAGGGACACATAATGTCATTAGTTTGTTTCCTAATGTCTTAAAGATGATTGATCATTTTTTATTAAAATCTATTCACTATACTTACTATGTAATCTATGAGAGCTCGCTTCCTTTTCACTTCAGAATTTGTCTTTTCAACAATCCCATACTCTTTCCTCTAAACTAAGAGTAACTAAATACTTCCTTTCTAAAACCAAATTTTCCAGGTTGATATCCCCTCTCTTCTATAAAACCTTGGTCCTTCAGTCACAGAAATACCTGTCCTAGCTCCCACCTTCCCAAACATTAAATCCTCCTTTGCTCTTTTCTAAGTCTAGAAATGTACTCTTCGTCTTAAACTGTTCGTTGCAGACAGCCTGAAAAGCCCAAAATAAAGAAGGTTAAAACCTGAACCCTCATTTTTCTTCTCCAAGCCTGACTTCTCTTCTTTGTTTTTCTTTCGTATTTCTCCCAGTCATTCATTTTTAAGACTTCCTCTTGGACTTCTTAATTCCCCCCTCCAAACTTAAGTACTCTTAAATTCTGTCAATTTTCTCTTCATAACATATCTGATATCTCCTATGTTTCACCCTATTCCTAAAGCCACAAAAATCTTTCCTTGGCACCCCTTTGATTCCAGGACCCTAACTGATACCCAAATCTATGGATGCACAATTCCTTTATATAAAGTGGCATGGTATTTGTATATAACCTCTGCATATCCTCCCATATACTTTAGATCATCTCTAGATAAATACCCAATACATTGTAAATGCTCTGTAAAAAGTTGTTATACTGTATTGTTTAGGGAATAATGACAAAGAAAAAGTCCATACATGTTTGTCAAATGGTTTGCAACCATCAAAGGCCTAACAACATTGTCCATATTTTCTATCCATAGCTGGTTGAGGCCACGGATGCAGAACGCATGAACATAGAGAGCTGACTATACTCCAATTCAGGCTTTACCCTCTTCATATCAGGATAACTATAAACTATAAAAAACGCTCACTCATTACAGACTATGGTAGATTAGAGGTGCTTCGGTGATAGAACTAAAGTGAGCACACCTCAGGGAAGAATTGTGGGGAAAAAAAAAAAATCAACAAGGATGTAAGTAACGGCACTTGCTGAAAAAAATATAAAAAATAAAAATAAAAAAATGCTCACTCAAGCTAGAGGTTTTTTTTTTCCCTTTCCATTTTCTAATCTATACCAAACACTGTCAGTCAATTCATTTTTCTGAAATAAACTGGACACATCACATCCTTTCTCAAAAATCATTTAATGACCCTACTATTTATCAGCTATATCCCAAATCCTATATTAGCCTGGCCTTCAGGCCCTTTCAACAGTTTTATTTTAGTTATTTTCCCAGATATTTCCCTCCACTCTCCAAAACAAATTATTTTGTTAAAAAAGGTCAAATCAATATACTGACTCAAGAATATATTCTACACATGCCTTTTCTCACATCCTTCTCTACTCTCTTCTGCCCACTACCTACATAAACATTTTGAGAGTAGTTCCAAGTATGTGGAGTCAGAAATTGAGCTCAAATTTCAGGTCTTCCATTATGAAAAAGTGACTAGACAAGTTATTTAACTGTTCTTCTGTACCTTGCTCTCCCTCATATATAAAATGGAGATAGTAAGTACTATCTCCCAGGGCTATTTTGAGGACTAAGCAAGTGAATATATTTAACTTTCTCTTATACAGGAGCATTATGTAAATATTAGCAATATTTTAGAACTGAGTTCATTCCCAGGAAACTTTTTTGATATTTTCAATCTATAATGATCTTTTATATGTTTCCAAAACATTTACCATAAACCACAAAAGTTTAAGTTTAAAGCCCAATTTCTCACTAGTGATACTACTGACATGTTGGGTCCAGATAATTCTTTGTTGTGATAGGCTCAACATGTAGCAGCATTCCTTAGCCTCTACCCATCAGATGTCAGTAGCCCATACACACCCCCCAAGTTGTGTAACCAAAAGCGTCTTTACAGATAAACTCATGCCATTTGCAGCAACATGGATGGAGCTGGAAAGGGATTATGCTAAGCAAACTAAATCCGAAGGAAAAAAAGAAATATCAGATGGTTTCACTTCAGGTGGAATATAGGGAAACCAAATGAAGGGTCAGAAAAAAGATAAAACTTGCAAGCCGATCCACGATCTGAGGTATATAGCAGGGAAGGCGAAAGGAAAAGAGGAGGGGAGGAAAGAGCACAAGGGACTGTGGTGATGATTCACAGGTGCAGTGGTGGTGGGAGAACTATAGGGGAAACACCAGAGGGAAGAAATCAAATATTGCACAAAAATTTAAGAAAATAAATTTAATCAGAAAATAAACAAACAAAAATGTTTTCAGACATTGCCAAGAATCCCATGGCTGTGGGGCGGGAGAGCAGAGGTGTGCAAAATTGCTCACTTGAGTCACTAACACACAAGATAAAAATACATGAAAGCACTTTGTCCCCTCAAAGCAATATACAAGGGTCAAGTATTATACTCAGTACTTAACAAATGATTTTTATATCATTTAATTGATTTGTAGTTCATATGTGCTTTCATTGTTCAGTTAATTTAATATCCTTCAGTGCAAACTCATGTTTTACTTATTTCCATAATCGTACCCAACTGAACACCCTGATACCAAAGACACAGGTAACCAGAGACAGAATACAGCAAACTGGAAAGAGCATGGGATTGGCAGCCATAAGATCAGGTTCCAATCTTAGCTTTGTTTTCATCAAGTTTAGAACTTTGGGCAATTCATTAATGTCTATGAGCCTCAGTTTTCTGATATTTTTATAAACTGTAACATCTATATAGGCTGCTATGATGTTCAAATGTGGTCAAGTAAATGAAAGAACCATATATACCACAGAATTATTATACACACAGAATCACATATGTAAAAAGACAAAAAGGATTATTATACCATAATATCTCTTTTATCCAGGATCATCAAAGTCCAATTTCTTTATAATTTTATTTTCTAGGTAACTGAAGCTTATGCTTTTAAGTCTTTAACTTTTTAAATTATTTTGATGGAAATTTTCTGCTTTAGAAGTCATGTATAAATTTTCTCTTTCTTCTAAAATAGTATGTACTGAATATAATTTAACTTTTTCTTACCAACTCAGTCAACTATGATTCTAACATACAGTTCCCCAGAAATGATCAAGTATGATGTTGGTCACATAATGCTGTTGACCTTTTCATTAAACAGAGTCAGAGGTACTGTGCTTCACTTTGTCCCACCTCAGCCCTTCATCTCTATTCTGCTGTCCCTCTAGTTCTCATTAGACTAGAAAACTAAGTAATGTACTAAATTAGAAACTAAAATGAGAAAAAAAGGAATCCACAAATACTCTCTCCTATGACTAAAGTTCATAAACTTAAATGGGAAATTTCAGAGCCTCTACTCTGGCTGCTTATAGGTATTTTTCACTTAACTTTCTAGTTGGTGTTCTGGATAGCTGAAATTGCTGAGGAAACAATCTTTTCTGTACTCTAAATACAAACAGAGACAGTAAACAAGTACATAGAACTAAACTACCTATATCTTTTAAATTTTCTGAGTGTTTCCTGATGCCAGTCAAAAGGAAAAGTCTCATTAACAAAGCACACAACTGTACTATTTGAAAGAAAGTAAAGAGTGCAATTTCCAACCACAAACAAACTGAAAAAGAATGAAAATAATATTAAATATCCTTCATAATCTCTTACTGAATTTTCTCAAAGCTTATACACACACTAGTTTTTCTACTTAACAAATATGAAGACAAACAGAAAGGTCAATATTTTCCAGTTTAAAAAAAGTCATTCACCTTTAGTTATAAGCAAACATATTTCAAACAAAAAGGAAAATTTAATTTAATAGGAGAAAATCAAACAAACTGAAAATTGTTTTGTGAGTCAGCAATTTGTTCTTATGCCTGTAAATTGTATGGGCCACAGAAAACCTAGTCCCCTGATACTTCTAGAACACCTTTACTATTTTTAGAAATTTACTATAAATAATGATAATATGGGTAATACAAAGTCATATTTAATAAGTCATGATAATTTACCTGTTTGATGTAAAACATACAAAGATGAGGGTAAGTGAAAGTTGGGAGGAAAAAGATGTGTCAATATCTTTTTATCAATATATACTTAAAAAGGATCTTTAGGTTTGTTTTTAAAACAAACCTAATAAAAGGGGAAGTAAAATAAAAGGGAATGAGAGAAATAAATAAAAGGGAAAGAGAGAAAGGAAGGAGGGACTGACAGAGGGAAAGAAGCAGCTAGGAGATAAAAAAGAAACACGACACATCTAACAGTACTTAGAAGCTACTGGATAGAATTATCTAGCCTTGTACCTGACAACCGTAGTCCAAAAGAAGCTGCAGTATATCCAAGTTTTCGTTTTCAATAGTTATGGTAACAGCATTTCTCCCAAGCACATCTACGCAATTTATGTTCAAGTCACCTGAACTGTTTTCCTCCAAAATCTTTTTAACCATATAATAGTCACCTAAATAACAATATACAAACATAATTTAATATCCATGACATATTAAATAAAAATGACTATAAGAAAATCTTAGTTTGATTTAAAACATCAAAAACCTGAACTCATTTGTATATGGAAATGTGCAAAGAAAATCTGAACATTTTTCCTTCCTGAAAACTTATATTCTGATAAAATATACACCAGCTGCAAACATAAGTGTTGAAAAAGTTTAAATGTGCACTTTGAAATAAAACTTGTTAGTTTAAAATTTATAACTAATTGGTTATAAGGAGAGAAAAGTTTTAGAAGGTATTTAAAATAATAAAGAATGTCCAAAAGCACAGACTTGAAGCTAAAAAAAATAAAAATTTAAAAGAAGCTTAAAAGATTTAAGTTTTACAGCTCAAATACATACACGCACTTATACACACATCATAATGGTTAAAAATGTGATTTAGAAATAAGTAGAAAATATTGTAAGCGCATACAGGCAGAAACATATTTTGGAAAAGTAATGTGACAGTGTATATACTTCTAGGTACTTAAGTAACAAGAAAGGGATGCTCAAAATTCCTCTCCTCTACACACACACACACACACACACACACACACACACACCACGCACCACTCTCTATCTCATTAAGGAAACTATTTGAAGGACATGGGAATCATTCAGCTCCCCAAACTCCAGAACTCTGATGACTATGATTAATGCTGGTAGAAGCCAAAGTCAAAATATTTCTAAGTGCAATTCTGAAAGGAGCATATAGTTTACTTTCTGCCTAACTTCAGCCCACATCAAACAGCTGACTCACTGGGGGTAAGGAAAATAATAATGGAGGTAAGTATTTTCATAGAGGGCCCACTCTATTAGTCTGCTCACCAGTTGGTGCAGTAAACAAAATTAAATCAAAAGAGAAATGCTAAATAGAGAAAGAAAATAGATGAAGTTTACTTTTTTCATAAACTGCATACACCATTTTAAGAGACTTGCAAATAGAGTTGTTCCTTAGAAGTTTATGAGTAAGAAACAGGCAAAGAAGAATTAAGAGTGAAAACCATATGGAAAGAAGAAATGATTTCACAGTACAGAGAAAACACTAGAACTGGACTAAATGAGTGAACAAGACAAAGGCAAGAGATATTGTTAATATTTCAAATAAATCTGCCATTATTTTTAACCAATGGCTTTTAAAGTCCCCAAACAATCTGGAAGAAAGTGAATGTTCATTATTTTTGGTGGCATATTTCCTTAGTTCTTTCAGGAAGAAAACTAGTCACCAAAAAAAAGAGTACTTTTCTCATAGCACTATTAGCTAATATTTACACACTCAAATTCCATGACAAAAAAACTTAACACTTCACAAAGTAATGCCCTTTACTCACAAACTGAATGAATAGACTAGTGAAAATTTATCAGTTAACAGCAAATCTCTTCAAATATTGCTTCACCCCAATTTAATTTTTCTCCTATTGAAACTATTAGCAATGACATCATTCAAACTTTTTTGTCTGAAGATATCTCATTCTCATTCTCACTTTCCTACAATCGGGATTTCTCCAGATCTCTCCTCCATTCACTTATTTTCCCTCATTTATTTGTTAATACATTTATAGACTTTGAAAGTTGTAATGGGGGCCTCCCTCCCTAGTGGCACAAGGGGTTAAGTCTCAGTATTCTGGCTATCACAAACTACTGCAGCAGGGGCTCAATCCCCAGCCAGGGAGGTGACCCACATAGCACAGCAGACCTCTCCTGTCTCACCCACTGCTCCCCTCAGCAGTGAATTTCAGTCTGTCCATTTGTTCTGTCCACACCTCATCTCTGGTGAACGCTTTCACTCTCCTGTCCCCTTCCCACACCTCTGCCCTGTACTGCAGTTCTTGTATGCATAAACATTTTTTTTAAAGTTTTAATGACTTATTTTTTATTTCTGTAAATTTTATTGGATTCCCCTCCACATCTGGTATCTTTTATGTTTTCATTTCCCTATTTTAAACAGTTAAGTCATTTTACATATACTTATAATATGGTCTCAATATAATTATCTTAAGATTTTTAACAGATTTATTCCTGCTACTGACTTGCAATAATGGGTTATGGTCTTCTGAATTTAATTGGATACTGGAAACTCATATTCATGTAGTCTAACTGTGGAATACTGGCAGAAAGTTTGTCTCACCTAGGGATGCTTTGTGTTTGCTTCCTCCAGATAACTAGGAGGTTTTACTACCCTATCAATCATTTTTATATTCATCTTTTTAATATTCCCAGACCAAGCTGGCAGCATTAATTTAAACTGTAAGTCTAGCCCGGCTAGCTCAGTGGGCAGAGCATGAGACTCTTAAACTGTAAGCCTACAAGAAGTAGGACTATAGATTCGTAAGCAAGTCTTATTTGCAAGCTTCTTTGTATAGTTTTTCTATGGCAGTGGATGGTTTCTATTCTCAGCCACTCCCTTTCTAAAAGTATAATCCTTCCAGCTTTGTAAGCTATTTCTATATAACATTAAAATTCAAATCCCTACCATGCCCACACCAGTAACTCTTGGCACCACTCACAAAGCAAAGGAAATGTCAGCTCACACACTCCTTTGTTTTTCATCTTCCTTAATATTTGGATCCCGAGTGTTTCCCTTACTTTCTTGAAAGCTCAGCTGCTCAGTTACATAGGCGTTTGTTATATTTTAGCTAGCATTTCTAGATGATGTGAAGCAGAAGAGTTCAGATTATCTCATCAGTCATATTGCTAGAGGCAGAAAAATATAGACTGTGTAATTCCTGTAGCATTTTAAAAATTTCAGGAACAGTAAATTAACAAAAACTGTCACCAGTTTTTTGTTAGATTGTTGATTAAAAGGTACTTTTTTGGGCAAATATTTGATATTCCAGCTTTAAAATTTCAGAGACTATTTTCATTATAGTCAGGGACATATGGGGGTAGGGGATAGGAGTTACAAGTCAAAACAAAGTAAGTAATATTTTTCCCAAAAAATAATACAAATGAAAATGTTAGTTACAGAACCTATTAGAAACCTAGGCTGTTTGTATTTATAAGTCATTTAAAATGACATACTCTAAAAAAAGCTTAGGACAAACGTAATACTTACGAAGAGCATACATGTAGAAATAGGTGAAAAAACTTTTCAAGGAGTTAATTACTGAGCAAGGATTATATATCAAAATGCCTTCTTATGCCAGACTAATATATAGATATTTTTCATTTGAAACTGAAGTTGCTTTTAAGAGTTACATACATCTTTTTTCTTTTTTACTGTAACATATATAAGGAAATGTAACATAATCTGCTTACTGTTTCATGGTACCTTTTTTCAGTAAATGAAAAGGAAACTCTTTCAATCAATTCCACCAGTATATAAATTCAAAAGCAGTAATTCTTAGCCCACTCTCCAAATTATCTGCCACATTAATCCACTTCTATACTGCTGCTCCCAGTCCAAGTAACCATCAGCTATAGTCTCTTTACTGATATAGCTCTCTAAAGTCCAGTGTTTCAAAAACTTTTTCTCTAAAGGGTCAGACAGTAAATATTTAAATCTTTGCAGACCATACCATCCCAGTTGCAAATACTCAACTTTGTCCTGGCAGCACAAGTTCCACAGAAAATATGTAAACAAATGAGCTTTAAAGTATTCCAATAAAACTTTATTTATGGACATTACAATTTGTGTTTCATAAAATTTCCACATTATGAAGTATTCCTCTTTTGATTTCTTGTGCAAACATTTTAAATGTAAAATGAACGAAAAGTATTATTAGCTCAAAACCTTATAAAAATAGGTGACAGGAAGAGTTGGACTATGGGCTATTGCTTGGATACCCATGTTCTCCCCATTCCCTTTAAACCAGCCTCCACTCAGCAGCAGAGTAAGTACCATTTTAAAATTCAAGTCACTTAAGTTTACAATCAAGATTTTCATCACATAAAATAAAGCCTTGAATATTTACTACAGCTTACTAAACCTCAAAACAGTACAAACCAGTGCTCAAGAGTACTTAAAATATTACTGAACAGTGCTAACAGACAGTGACCAGGTTGGGGGACAGGTTACTTGCCTCTGGGTTCTCACCTGCACTCAAAATTCCAAGACCATTCAGGATCAAGGTCCAACAACAAAAGGGTTTACTTAACAAACAGGAAATTGAGACAAGGAAGGGGTTTCTAAGGTCACAAGTGACCAGCTATCTCACCCCAGATAGTGTTCACAATGCCAGAATTACCAAACAAAAGTCACTCATGGTACATCAGATGACACTGTAGCAGCCCACAGCAGCTGTCTGAAGGCTGGGCCCAACGCTGAACCAGACAGCAATGGACTCAACTGCACCAGGGGTTGGTGCCGGAGAACCAGAGGCTGTGGTCAGCTCTTCAAGATGCTGGGCCAAGCCTGGTGGTGCTCGTTGTAGATGATGTCAGAGGCAGGGTTATAGGCAGGTGCAGCAGCCAAGTTTCTATGAAGGGCTATGAAGGTGTGGATATCTAGAGATCTACAAAGTGTATGAACATCTTTGTGAATCCCACAGAGGTCAACTGCTCCATGTGTCTCTCTTCAGAGGCTGTGAGCAGAATCCTTCTCTGAAGGTGGTCTGATGGATGCTCCCTCTTGGAAGCATTCATTTGGCTGCTGACTTCTTCAAAGATGGTCCAATGAATTCTCTCTTCGGAGACTGGATGTACACAGCTTCTTTGAAAGTGGGGAGCAGATCCCGTCTTTCTTCAGAGTCTAGTTCTGCACTGTCTAAAGCTGGATCTTACTCTACCTGACATCCCCTTTAGTGTCCTGCACCCTGCAAGCCTGATTGGACTCTTTTTTAAAAAGATTTATTTATTTATGCATACAAAGCTGGGGTACAGGCCAGAGCCGTGGGACGTGAGAGGATTCACCAGACAGAGGGGAGCAGAACAGGCAGACTGACCGAAACACACTGTTGAGGGGAGCAGCAGGCGAGGCAGGAGAGGTCTGCTGCACCATGTGGGTCCCCCCGACCCCGGCCAGTAGCAGGGATCAAACTCATGATGCAGTGGCCGTGGCTTGCTTCCTAATGTGTTGCTTAACCCACTGAGCCACCAAGAAGACCCCCTGATTGGACCATTTTCAATCCTAAGCATCTGATTGGACCATTTAGCACCAATCAGCTCATTTTTCAACCCAGATATTTAACTAATGAAGTGAGTTCACATCTGATTGGCCCATTTTAAAATTTTAGAGCCAGAAATAAAAGGAAGAAAAGCCCAGCTGGGCCTGCACTCAGGTCTGGGAAGGCTGGTGGAGTGGGCTGATGCTAGAGTGCCTCAGCCCCAATAAAGTCAACCTTGTGCTGGGGCTTCTGGGGGCCACAGGGGATCTGGTTACAAACTCTACAGGATTTGGGCCTTGCTGCCATCTGAATTTACCTTGTGTTCCTCTTCCACTTACCTATTATGACCTTTTAGACCAATGTTTTCCAAACTGCGGGCTATAACCCATTAGCTGTCATAAAATCAGTGTAATGAGTACTAGTGAACGATTTTTTTTTTTTAATGAAATAGTATATGAACACTAAGGTAACCTTTTGAGTGCTCAGCCACAAATCCACTCTGGCCATCTATGAAATGAATGCTGAGAAATACAATGGAGAAACAGATCAATATCCATTAAGAATAGGTGGTTCCATCTTCTCTTCATTACCATCTTGTTTTACTTTTTTACAGTAACTTATTTTCTTATAGTAACTTTGAACAACATTGACATGGAACATTAATGTTCAGTTTATTCTGATGGTAACCAAATTTCAGTTAGTTGTAAACTGTGGGAAAATTTACCTGTCAAATATTTTTGTAAAGCTCCTCAAATTAAGTTTCATAACAAACTTTATGAGTGTGGAAACTGCAATATTCTATTACCAAAGACACTCAAAACAGATTTTCGTATTAAGAGGAAAAAAATGAAATATCTATATGTGTGTGTATAAAACATGCATGCATTATATATAAGCACATACATATAATTTTATATATATATAAAATATTTATATATATATAAAAACACACATATATATTTATATCTATAAAACACAAAGTTAACTGATCTTGAATAGGGGCAATACTATGTAAACTCTACAGCAAACTTCAAACTAGTTTGAATCAAATTCTAAAAAAGAAAAAAAATCATGCAAGCCTTTTACAGTAAAATTATTTTTAATAGAGTTTTATCAAATGTGCAAAACCCAATGTTCATCATAAGCCCCAATGCACTTTTGAATATTTGTATGTTCTGAATGAAACCTTCAAAATCAAAGATACCTACATTTTTTTTATTTTACCTAAAATTTTTGAATATTACCAAAATTTCTTAGTTTGTGATTGTTAAAGAAAACTACTGTATAATGAGTATCAAATGGAAAGAGAGCAAAGATCCATACTGCTGCAGGAAAAAATTAAAACTTACAGCATAAAAGGTAGTGCTAATTTTTTATAGTAAATTTGTTGGTAAAATTACAAACAGCATATTCTTGAATCTATTAAAAGAATAACTAGGTTTATTTCATGATTAAAATCTGATATATGATTTGAAGTCCAATTCACAGCAATGCTGTAACTTATATGAAACTTAAGTTTATATCAGGAATATAATTTTCATGAAGGGCTTACTGTGTCACTTTTATATCTATAGAACTGGGAAAATATACTATTAGTCTATGTAATTGAAGATAGAAAAGATAAAAAAGAATTAGTGATAGAGCCATAAATATGACAAGAAAATAATCACAAGTTATTTTTTTTCAATTAATAGAAGCTATGAATTAACACTGCTGATGAGCACTTAGAGATCACAAAGCTTTGGAGCCCAAAGAAATTCCACTGAATTTCAACTATACTGACATAGTATTGGAATTCTTTTAGTCATAATAATTCGGTTAGCCTCATTAAGTCATGACATCACTTCAGTGACTGCCTTAAGTGGCTAGGATTTTAGCTTAAATCCTAGATTTTAAACTTCCAGTGTCATTAAATTTGGTGGAGTCAGTTATGAAAAAGATATTTATAGCACTGGAAGTAGAGGATTGTAACAATATCCACACAAAAATTTAATCTATAAGATGCTTCCCCTAACTTTATATATACAAGGTTTGGCTTGGGTTATATATTTGTAACTCTCCAGGATAAAAGCTTTACTACATACTAAGAATATCCCATCTTCCAAATCACAAATCATTTAAATCAAATTAAGCACTTGTTTCTTCCCTTGAGATACAGCTATTGGACACAAACATATCTTTTCCCCCTTACTGTTCCTCATAAAAGCACAATGAAGCATTCCTAAAGGATAAGGATATATCCAGTTATTTCTTGATAAAGCACCTTTCCAGTACCTTAACACAGTTAAGAACTTAATATATTCAGATGATGACTTTCTGGCAGGATTGGCTATTTAAAAAAAGCTTCTGTACAAATTCTTTAAATGCTAAGTTTAATGACAATTTGTAGACTAGAGCACATCCCTTACCTCCTTTTAGCAAAGTTTCTGTCACTCAAAACACACAGCTCTTTACATTAGGTGCTCCTTGTCAACATAAGACTTCTCAGAAATATTCAGTGCTCTATATATTTCTTCCCACAGCTATTCTCTCCAACCCCATACTTCAAGATTTCTTCTCAAATGGCTTTGTAAAAATGTCCCATTAAATTAAGGTGTTATTAAAACAGAAGCTTACAAAACAAAGCGACAACCCACCAACTGGGAGAAAATCTTTACACACAACATTACCTACAAGGGACTTATCACACAGATCCACAAAGAACTAACCAGACTAAACAGAAACAAAGAAAACAACCCAGTCAAAAAATGGGCAAAAGAGCTAAAAAG
>JAGFMF010011830.1:19870773-19923259 GCA_019455555.1 Galemys pyrenaicus
GGCAAAGACGGGGAAGATGCCAGAGGGTGCATTAGGGACTGAGGTGATGGTGCACGGGTGAAATGGTGGTGGGTACCCCCTGGGGACTACAAATGATGTTAAATATAACTAATAAAAAAAAATTAAAAAAAAAAAAACAAAAAACTACCAGAGGGTGGTGGAAGATGGAGAGCAAAGTAGGGAGCGAGCCCTGGGGACTATGGTGGAGAATTGGAGGACTATGGGTGCTTTGCTGGTGGGAGTGGGTGGTGATATACATCTGAGGAGATGTGATCCTATGAATCACACAATGTCGTAGTCAATGTTACCTAAAAAAATAAATATCTCAACTGTGAAAAAAAAAAAAAATAGGTCTGAAGCTTGAGCTATTCCCAAGTAAGAAAAGCATTAACCAAACTATGCCTTTTTATAGGAGGCTGTGGGGAAAAAAATAGGAAAACCCTATATGTTGAATATTAGTTTTGTGTTACCTTCTACTAACGATATTCAGTGGACATATTCTAAATTACTTAGGGCTTCAGTGGAGATCAAAATTAACACAGTAACTATGAAGCTAACAGTACAGTGTCAACATGTATTGAGATACCAATGTTTGACTATAAATAATTGGAAGAAGTCAGTCGAAAATAGCTATACACATCAAAATACATATTTCTAAAAAGGAATTGGAAAGTGTTACACAATAGTGGGAATACAATAAATACTTAATGATTGGCTTGGCTGACCAATTATACATACATTTTAGGAAAATCTGGGTAAATTAGGTGCTATACACACACACAGACACACATTCACACGCATTCTCTAGTAACATGTTAACATATATCTGCTGCATGTCACAGTTATAGCTGTCTTACCAAATTAGCACACATACATACACACATACATACACACACACAGTATCACTGCAGTCAAATTAAATTTTAAGTAAAAAGCTACTTCTACTTGACTTTTAAGTAAAAAGTTCATGTCATTTTGGGGTTCAAGTTCTCACATATGAAAAGTTTAATGTTAATGAACAACATTTGTCACTTACAAATTTTAGATAATATAGAAATTTACAGAAAAGTTAAAGTTTTTGAATACTTTACATAAAGGAAAATAAAAGGATTAAAGTGGATTATGACTTTGAATACATTTATTACCAAAATTAACGTACACACACACACAAAATCAAAACACCTTTCACAACGGGACATGCAAAACAATTTTGTACTGATCTTTTTGAACTATGAAAAAGAATGAATTAGTCTTGTTTTAATGAGACTTCGAGGAAACAAAAATAATTTAATCATGAAATATCAGGTTAACAATGAACATTCTATTACTAGCATCAATTTTGCTAAATTAACTATATAATCCAAAAAGGCTGACAAATTCTAACTAGTATGAACAGGATACTGAGTTTATTAATGAATTATGTAACTATTTTGAGTATATAAAGAATCACTGGTTTTATACCCTCTACATTTCAGAATTCTGTAAACTGAGGCATTTTAGTCTTTAATGTGGCAGAAAATCATATTAAATGATTCATTTTTTAATTTTGTTCAATCCTTTTCCCATTAAGCATGCAAACACTGTCAGGACCATCTTTGGTTTCACTTCTACGAGATCATCAGGCAAGGCATATATCCGGGCACCAATCTTTCGAGCAACTGAAATGGCATATCTTGAAAAGACAAAAAAAATGTATCTTGGTATTTGTTATCTATTATGCTTTCACTTAATAAATTTTAACAAAGGGGTGCAAATTTTGATAAGATCAACTGTACAATAAGGTTAAATTTGTAAGTCTTTAAGTCACACTTCTTAGGGCCTCCCTGGTGGCGCAGTGGGTTAAGCAATGCACTATGAAGCAGACCTCAGCCACTGCAGCACGAGTTCAATCCCTGCTGCCGGCCAGGGAGGGGACCCACATGGCATAGCAGACCTCTCCTGCTGTGCCCGCTCCTCAGCAGTGTACTTCTGTTGATCTGCCTGTTCTGCTCCCCGCTCTCTGTGGTGAATTCTCTCACCCCGCCCCACACACCTCTGGCCTGTACCCCAATGCTTGTATGCATAAATAAATAAATCTTTAAAAAAAAATTTAAATCACATTTCTTAGACAAATCGTACTTAAAAATACTAAAATCATAGCAACTTTATTTGAAAGGATTTGAAAGAATCAGTGAACCACTATGTTTTAACATAAACTACAAAGGCTTACTTAGCATTGTTCAGCTTGTCCGCATCAGATAAGTTTTCTCGCTTGATCATTTCTTGACGAATTGCATTTGGTGCAATGGCATCTATTAAATCTAGGACAGGTAAACTTGTGCTAATAGATTTGTCCTGGAAGATAAAGTATGACAGTAATAAACACCTTTTAATTTTCATAAATATCGAACTTTTCTGATCATAATCATATAACAGTGTAATTTATAAATTTTCTTTAAACCATTCAGCTTTTCTACAAAAAGTATATATCGTAAACCATTTAAATTATGCTTTTCCTCCAGTCTCTTTACAGAGATTACAGTTCACATAGTTGTCACCATGTCTGAATGAGGTTTGTGGATGTGACAGTTTCTATACAATGCTAACTACATTATACATGCTGTAAAAAACAAATAAATTTTGAGAGGGGAATTGCTGAATTGTAAATCAAATTTTGCAAATTCTAGTAATATTATTTCTTAGACCATGGAGTCCTAAACCTTCATTTAACGAAAGTAACTGTGAAATGAAAATAACAGTGGAAAGGAACTAGCATTTCCAAAAGCATTAATCTTATTGCTTTACATATTTAGTGTTTAGTCCTATAAACAGCCTGGTAATAAAGAAATAAAAACCTCTCTTTTAAAGATGGAGAACATGAAGTTCTTCAAAACCAGTATTTGAACATGAACTAAGTACAGAAACAGTATTTGAAACCCTCTGTGTCTGATTCTAATGCCCAAAGTTATCTCCATTTTGATATTACTTCCAGGGCATACTAAAAATTTAATTGTTTAACTAAATTCTAGAGGGTATGAGCAGTGTAGCTGGAATCAGAAACCCTGATCCAAAATGATTTTACCATTTACCAGTACTTGAACAAGTTATTTATTCCCTCAGTTGATCACCTGCTCAGTAAACTTTCTACTCTTACTACTTTCATCCACCTAACAACCTACAGTTTTGCTCTGTAATTATACCTCCCTCACATAGACATGTCTTCGAGAAAAGCTGAACTTATCCACAGCTCCAGGAGTGATACTGAATTACTGTAGGCCATGTATTCTCAGTGTGGGTAAAGTAAAAACATATTCTCTTATGTATAAAGCATACAGTGCATAGCATACAATAATATCTTAGGCATAACAATTTTGGGGGGAAGGGTATTTTGGAAAGAAATTGCCCTTTAGAGGAACAATGATGAAAAAAGTTGGAAAACACTGGTCCAAACTAGATAGAGTAACCCTAATAATTTAATTTAGGCCCAATTTAATTTAATATGAACATTTTACTATTTAGGAAGAGGTATGGGAGGTCAGTAACCCTGCCTATATGCAAATGAGAGAATGAGTCCTTTCTCAAGCTAGCAACTACCCTATAATCAAGAGGAGAACCAGCTTGAGTCTCTGGATTTCTCTTATATAGTATCTTTTTTTTGGTTTCAACCACTTTAAACTGTGTTTCTGTACTGAAGTCAAAAGTGTCCTTTCCTAATCACTAAAAATGAGAATGTGACAGGATTCTTAGGGAGAGTGAGATAATTTAAGAGAAAGGATGTAATACAGCTTGTAGCCACATGTAGGTTCTTAATAAATATTTGATAAATTTGAAGTAGTATGAAAAAGACTAACAGGTTGCTTTTAGAGGTCATCCATGAGCCACAACATTCTTTAAATTAACTTTAAAAAGCATATTCCTCATTACCAGGAATATTCATCTTATGAAACTGATTTTTGGGTTTAGTAGAAGCAGAAGGTAAAAATAACCAAGGTCATTAAGTGTATCTAATGATGGCAATATGGATTTTTTTGGTCATTTTTTCTTATTGGAAGGGTGTTATAGCTGTTTTCTCAATGTGCATTCTGTAGACCACCTGCATGAAAATCATCTAGGGCACATTTCAAAAGGAAAAATTTATCTCTACACTGAAATTAATGAGTTAAGTTAGCTGTGAATGGCAGTAGGAGTCTACATTTTTAAATAAGCTTTCTAAATGACTCTAATACACACCATTATTCATTCTAAAATTAAACAATATTCATGTAATTCTGGAAAAATTTGAAATTTCTATATGCTTAATTTTAATATATTTATATGATAATTCAAAAACAAGTGGTTTATTTTGATTATTTACATACCTGTAGATTTTTTAAAGTTTGGGGGAAATGTTTTATTTCTTTTTTCAAATTTAGTGAGATGCAGTTGACAAATAAAATTGTAAGATATTCAGTGTACTTCTTGATGATTTAATATGCCTATACATTATGAAAGGTTTCTTTCCAACTTCCCTCCATGGATGGATTACCTTATCTTCTTATGTCCAGAAACTAGGCCTATCTTCCAACTTCTCAGTTTTATATATTATCAGTGAAAGACACATTTTACTTTTTATTCTCTCTCTCTCTCTCTCTCTCTCTCTCTGTAAAGAGCCCAAGGTGAGGTGGATGAGAGGATTCACCAGAGACAGAGTGGGAAATAGAACAGGTGGATTTACTGAAGTACACTGCTAAGGGGAGCAGCAAGAGAGACATGAGGGGTCTGTTGGGTCATAGGTGGGTTAGCTCCCTGGCTGGAATCAAACTCAGGCCGCAGTGGTGATAACACAGAGACTTAACCCCCAGGCCAATAGGGAGGCCCCATTTTACTTTTTAAAGGAGGAACAGGGCTATAACAAGCCCTTAGTTTAGTAGGTAAGTACATCACATTATTTTTCCTTTTACTTTTCTTAAGTTAATCATAAAAAATTACTTAAGCAAAAAGAACTTCTAGAATCTTAAAGACTAGAGTTTGGCTTGATTTTCAAGACAATGGACCATACCATACCATCTGTTTCTCTTAACTATATATATTTTACTATTAGAACACTATTCCATTTCATTTCCCTTCCTGTCATTTTTTTAAAATGAAAGGAGAAAAACAGTGATGTGGCTGCTATGGTTCCCTACAAAGCTCAGCAGGAACCTCTTCACCACATGATGTCCTTTATATATTGGCAGTACCTATAGCATAGTAAGTCCCCCCATTTATTTGAGTCCTTAATATGTACAAGATACAAATGAGCTGCTCACATTTTTTAACTAGTTTAGTTTAACAATATACCCAGAAAGCAGGTATTATTAATATCTCCATACTAAATATGGGGGAAATACAGCATAGAGAAACTAATAATTTGCTCGCGGTCACACAGGTACTAAATGGAGAGTCAGAAGTAAATTCAGTTTTATGATCAAAAAGTGTAGCCCAGTTGTTAGTATATAATTGCTAAGGTCTCTATAAATTTCATTTTATGTGTTCCCTTCTCCCTTAGCTGATTTCCATGGAACTGCTGATGCCACAGACAGTCATGTCTTCTAATTTGCCTCCTTTCCTGAATAGTGACACCCCTGAGGGTATTATATAGCCACAGTGACTAAGCCACTTTGGGACTTAAGTTTTTGGTAAGGTATAAAAGATTTAATTTCTCAATTTCTGATATTTCTTCTGCTCTATAATGTTGCTAAACAGAGAAAGCAAGGGCAAAAAAAAGAAGGGTAGAAAATTCAAGAGAGTTTAGGGTTTCATATGTTTGCAACCTTATTTCACTAAAGAATACTAATTTGGTGCTGATTTTTCACATAATAAAATCACAAACACAAAATTCACTGAATGGATGTGTACAAGCAGACATGCTTATTTGTAGCTAACATCAGCTTGCATGCAAAAGCAAAACACAATGGAAGTGCATGAAAATTAGTGGGTATGTATGTGCAGATTACATTTTGAGTGCTTTATGAATCATCCACAAATGCGTGGAAGTGAGTATTAAGTGCCATTATGAAGCCAGATGAGAAGATATTTTTTCCTACCAGTTTTCTCAATTCCCACTTGAATCGGTTTGGTTGACTCTGTTATGCCTTGGAAATGATGTCAATACAATTCTGAGACTGCTGCTAGGGAGCACAAAACATTATAGTTCCTATATAAACAAAGGCTTTTTATGTTTTTCATTTGACAACTGGGTTTTTTGGCTCTATACTATTTTTGTTATGATTATATTACCAAAGTCTGATAATAATTAACCTGCATTTATACTCAGAAGGATAGCCAATAAATGTAAGGACTCAAACTGAGCAATTCTGGTTCACACATGCAAATCAGTAGTATGCCTAAGCTCACAACTTGTGTTTCTGAGATTTAACATTTTACTTCTAAACCTAAGCCAAAGTAATTCCAAATAAAAATTCCTTCCTGTTTTACTAAAAATAGTTTTACAGAACTTTGAATTACCTTGAAGCTGGAAATAGAAGTCTTTTTGTTTGCACTTTTAAGAGTCTGATTGACCCAGTTAATAATAATTTCGTCATTTACTTTTTCCCCCTCTCCAAGATCTGATAACACATTCAGTGTGTATCTGCAACAGAAAAGATGTATATTTGAGACAGAAAGGGGTGAAATTTGCTCACACATAATTTATATCAGTATTCAGATAAATATTTTAAAAATACTTCAGTTCTAACAAATATTTCTAATTTTAGTCTGGTATCTGCACTTGATTACATTCCAAAGTTATAAAGCTTAGAAACAAAAACTACCCTATGGTGTTTAAAAAAAGTAAAACAACTTACAAAGCAGTTTTTAAGAGGCATTAATAAAAATGACTGTTTCTAGAGATTGACCCACTTTTAAAATTGTGTAATTTATAAAAAATACACTATCATCAATTAATCGTTTAAAAATTGATATACTTTGCATTGTACATACATTGTATATATTTCAAATGATTTGTTGAAGGAAGCTGACAGTATTGCTATAAATGTGTAAGTTTTTTACCTTCTCATCAGCTGCCATAGCAATGCCAGAGTAAGTGTGGCATTCCCTTCATTTAGGTCCTGCCCACCAATGCCAACCAAGGAGAATTTGGCCGTATTCTTTCCAAGATCCACAGCATAGTTACAATTTTCAATCTATAAACAATAAATAATAGTTGGGGACCAAAAAAAAAAAGGATTTTTTAAAAATGCATCTTTTGAAGATGCCAATCTGGTTCAGTCATCTAAGAAATGATAACACTCTAAGTTTACAAGCCAATTTCATTTCATAATAATAACCCAGCAAAATTAAGAAATAATTATTCCCATTTCATAGCTGAGGATATCAAAGCACTGAGGTATTAACCTAGGTAGAAAAACAACTGGCTGGAAAGTATTAAAATCCCCTCTTACTTTGAAAATATGTGCCCCAGATTACACAACTAATCAATGGTAAAGCTGTGACTAAAAAACTGTTTCTCATATTCCATTAATAAAAGTAATAAGTACTATTTTAAAATTTAAATGAACTTATTTCATTAAGAATTGAACTTTATCTTGCATGTTCTTTAATCATCTTACTGATCTGAAATTCAGCCTTCAGTGTACTTTCTTCAACAAAGGCTTAACCTTACCTGTGCCAGCTCACAATGACCCATCCCTTTGCTGAACTCCTGATAATGCCTACGCACCATCTTTTATATGTACTTGTATTTTATGTATTTCCTTTTGCTGACCCTAGCATAACTCCTTTCAAAGGAAAAAAACTATCACACATAAAAATTTCTATCATATTCTCCTCAATCCCAATCCAGGAACCAGCACAGTGGCCTGCTTAAAGTAAAAATGTGATGAATGAACACCAGGTAAAATACTGACCTGGTGACTGACTATTATACTTTAAAGGGACATAAGTCAAGTCCTTTCTCTGGTATACTTTTTTGTTTACCTTGGCCTACACTGGGATTTATTATCTCCAATCATTTAGTACTATACTTCTCTAAGGAGATATACATATATACTGATTTAGGTATTTGAATTTTTTTTCCTCCATGAAATTGTAACATCTCATAATTTTTTAATATTACCAGTAGTAAAAAGTGCTTATTAAATTCTTCTGGGAATAAAATACATATTTAGTTAAGAACAATGTTCCTCTTGATTTTCATTCCAAGGTTACTTAAGATCTCATTACAAAGTAATTTAATCTGAGATAGATGCATTTTTTTGTCTAAGAATAAGAAAATATTTCCAAAAAAAAAAGTGAGAAGGGAACCACAAACAACTGGGTGTTGTTCTTTGAAAAAGAATCCAAATTGCCAAGTGTCAGTTTGTTACAAATAAAAACTCAAAAAGATACTTTCAACCTGCTCTAACCTCTGCCTGTCCCCTAGATTAAATAAAATCTTGAAGTTGTATTAATTTTTTTTAAATGCAAGACAAAATATTCCACAAGTCTTTCATTTTCCTAATAATCAGATTTAAGTTGTCTGATAGAAATATGCTAAAGAAATGCATAGAATTGAAAAAATAGGAATAGATTCCTAACTTACACAAAATAGCATCAAAGATCAGATTAAATAAGTGTGCAAAAGAGGTAAATACCAGGATATTTTCCACTGACACCCATTTCAACAGGAGGATGTTCTAGTAATTGTAGTGGTCCTTAGTGTAAATGTATTACAGTGTAGGACCATTTTATAGTTAATTTGACCAAAATTTTTTAGGGGAATGATAGTGAGAAAGGACATCTGGGTCACCAGTCTAGTAATGAAATGGAAAGAAATGGATCCCAGTACAGGGAAAAGTTATGTTTTATTTTTTGGCAACAAGTGACTCCAAATTTGGCAAAATACTTCTAAGACCTGGTGAAATCTAGAGAAAGAATAAGTCTCTAAGTTCTACATACTTTTCCTTTAGAAAGCAAGTAATGTTGATAAAAAGGTAGAAAGTAAAAACAAAACCAAAGTTGAGTATTAGAGCAGCAAATCAACAGAACAAATAGGAACACCAAGAACATCACAGATACCCAGAATAGTGGGAGATAAGAACTTCTCTTCACATTCAATGGCCAGATATTCTCATGTTTAATCAAGTTACTGTACTGCTCAAAAACATCCACAGGTTCCCTATTACTTAAAGTTTAAAATCACTATTAAAGGCTCTCAACATCTGGCTTCAATCCATATTCTGTGTTCACACTTTTATTTATCAAAATCCTCTACTATAACCAAATAATTCTCCCCGATTCCCAGAAACACGTTTTGCTTTACTATCACTATCGGGTTTCCCAGTCTTCAGCCCTCTCTAGTCTCCTCCTGATAAAAAATGCAATCTGTCCAAAATCCATTTCTCAAAGGCTAACTCAAATACCATCTCTTGCATAAAGTGCAGACTGTGGTCTTTCCTACCTTGGACTCATAATATTCACCTTTGCATACACTGTGTTCTATGGTAGTTGTGTGCATATATATCTTATATCCTCAGGTATTCCTCAGAATGAATTCCATGACTTGCACTATTTTAATATCCTACATTAAATCATATAGGTAAATGATAATAAGATCTGATGAAAAATTTTAATGAGAAACCAGTAAAGACTAGACATGTTGTTGCAATTATAAAATCAGAATGCATTTATAATGCATCTCAAAGACTAAGTACAAGAACCTACTAATGACAAAAGCTATGGTTATATGAAGAGTCTCACTGCGGGGGAGGATTGCCTTCATCTTTCTAAACATTTATTAAAGCAAACTGATAAGATTGCTTATTATTAAAATCTGTTAAGATTGATATATTTTTGGTTTGAATCATAAATGTGGCGGCATACTACACTTTATTAAACTTTATGACACCCTAAATCCTGTTTTCTATCAGAGCAATAATGACATAACAACGGTCACTATTTTACTCACCTTCTTCATGTTCCCTCCAAGAGCAGGATAAGGAGGTTTGTTGACCTGGCTCCAGTTGACTGGCACACGGATCATATCATAGAGCTGAAAAATCACTAGAGCATCTGCAAGGTCACTACAACAAGAAAAAGAAGATGAAGGAGGAGGAAATAATGGTAAACCTAATTTTCTTAAGCACATTAGATATGTGCTGAATCACAACAGGGTCATTCAATGCTTAAAGAAGGAAGACAGATCATATCATTTGACTCAGAACCTCCAACCTAGGAATCTGTCCAAAATTTTTCATACAGATTTATAAAGACAGGGGCCCCCTTGGTGGTGCAAGGTGGTGATGTCAAAAACCATTGCAGCACCAGCTCAATCCACGGCCAGGCTGCTGACCCACATGGCACAGCAGACCTCTCCTGCCTCGCCTGCTGCTCCCCTCAGTAGTGTGTTTTGGTAGATCTGCCTGTTCTATTCCCCACTCTATCTCCGGTGAATCCTCTCACCCTCCCCACCCCCACACTTCTGGCCTACACCCCAGCTCTTGTATGCATAAATAAACCTTTAAAAAAAGATTTATAAGATGTACAAGACCATCCACTGTCATGATATTTATAAATATAGAAACAAACTAAATGCCAGCAGGTAAGGGGCTATTTAATAAACTTTCCATACTATATATAGACTTCCAGACAAGCACAAGTGTGATCTGTATGTGCTAACATTACAAGCTTTACAAGAAAACTGCATACTTTATCATTTTTTAAATTAAGAGTATTTAGAAACCCGTATTGCAGTTCTTTCTGGCTGCTGGCATCTGTGTAAGCATCTTTTCCTTATCCTAACAAACCTACCATATTAAATATTAAATATTAAATAAAATAAAAATAAGACCTATAATATACTATGGACTGTTGGTAGCAACTACTTCTATACAGGAAAAAGGAATATGAGAGGGCAAAGGAAAAATTATTTTGTTTTATTTTATTCTACATGTTTACATACTTTCTGAAGCTTGTACAATGAGAATGAGTTCATGTATTACTTATATAAAAATAATTACACAAAAGTAACATCATCTACTCAATAGCAATTATTCTTGTTAAATAATGGAGGTTAAGAGGAAGGAATTTCTTCTTAAAATTCTAGAAGTTCTTGAAGTAAGAATATTATCAATTCAGATTTTTAAAATGTATTCCAATGTGAAGCTCACAGTATGTCAATAGAGTCTGCTTTCAACCTTATGTGTTAAGGATATAAAGCAATAGGAACTGATCTTAAAATTGCCAGCTCTGTTATATGCTATGTGGCTTTTCTCCTTCAATAGCTTGCCCACTAAGTTATGTTTTGCTAAGGTTCATATCAGAGTTATGCAGTAACTCTGAGCGCACACTCCATAGCAGTGAAAGGGGCTGGGCCATGTTTGAGAAATGGAAGGACAAAGTCTTCTACTGAGGTAGTTAGGGGCTAACCAGGTTATCTATAAGTACATGGAGAATACTGTATTAAAAGAATAATTGTCGAACTAGAATCAGGAAAAAGACAAGACTTACAGACAAACCATAGATCTGAGGTAGACTTAGGGAAGGAGGAGCGAGAGAGGTTAAAACAGGCGAGGGAAGACCATAAGGGACAATAGGGATAGTTCACGGGTGCTATGGTGGCTGGGAAAATTATGGGGATTACACATGAGTGGAGAAATCAAATCTTGTACAAAAATGAACAACGATATAAGAAAATTTAAAAAAGAATAAAAGAATCTATATATGTTCTGGAATCTCATCTATTTCATGAGTTTTTCTTTTTTACTTTAAGACAAGTCATTCTTATTTCTATGTAATAAGGTATTATTATTATTCATGTTTTGAACAAAGGGAAATTGAAGCTCAGAAATCATTTCCAGAAAATTCAAGATGCATTCAGAACCATCTTTTCATTGAAAACTTCTAGGACTGGGCCTCCCTGGTGGTGTAAGGGGTTAAGGTGCAGCACTATGATGCATCCACAGCCACTGCAGCACTAGTTCCATCCCCAGAGAGGTGACCCACATGCCACAGCAGACCTCTCCTGTCTTGCCCACTGCTCCCCACATCTCTGGCCTGTACTCCAGTTCTTGTATTCATAAATAAATAAATCCTTTTTTTTTTTTAAAGAACCTTCTAGGACTAATAGTTCTTACAATATATTTAATAACATCCTTAAAGAAGAAAGTCTTAAAGTCAATCAAAATTACCCTAATACTTTGGTTTGTTTATACTGTAGATAGAAAGATTTTCATTCAGTGGTAGGTTAAAGAATATGATGCAGACACAAATTAATGGACACCTGGTTCTGAAATCAACCTGAACATTGGCTATTGTTTTCCTGTATCAGATGGTTCTTCTGAAGGTTATGTTACTTTTAAGGATTTTCTGAATGCTCTCTCCCAAGAAAAGGGACTATTACATCCCCATTCCCGAGAAAAACTGATGCATGCCTAGAAGTACTATACTAGCATTTCAGGATATATAAACACAGATAATATTTAACTAAAAAAATTGGACAGTTCTTTTCTCTGCTGTCAACCATAAAGAACTCTAATGTTAACATTCATGGAAAAGGAAAAAGCTACCATGACTCAACAAATCTTGACCCTCTAGTTTTCAATTTACTTTTTCATTAAAGAAGATATAAATGTATGTAAAATTAATAATAGGTTATTAGTTATATATTTTTCATTTACCCTCCATTCTATGTTGCATAAAATTTGGTATGGTTCCTCCAGATTTTTATAAAATTCACCTATATATATGTAAACACACAATTTTTAATTAAAAACAAGAGCACACTAGACCTATTATTCTTCTCAATTTATCTTATAAACAATATTTCAAATTTATCTATAAAGACTTAATCCCTCCAAATCACCTGTATTTGGATGCTTTATTATCCAGAAACTATAATGGGAATTCAGTCTAAGTGATGTATATATCATCACCTAACTGGAATTCACACACTTAAAGAGATTGTCAAATGTGAGTATAACACATCCAAGTTAGTTACTATAATAAAGCAATATTTTAAATTTTAAAAATTATTTTGAATATACATCAAAAAGCAGAAATAACATCAATGAACTTGGTCTTTTGTAGCATTAATCTTCAGTTCATATTTAAAAAACATTTTCATTAATAGTCACTGAGGTGTTTCCTTGTATGTAAAATTAATAATAGGTTATTATATATTTTTCCTAAAAAAATACAATTAGCTAACGTTGAGTTCTTTGCATTTTTTCAAGGCAGACTGATAGATTCTATAATAAAGAAGAATAAAGGTTTCTTCTCATCCACACATAGAAAAATGTAGTGGCTGCACTAAGAGAGAGCACAGAAAATGGTTCAGTAAAATATTTCCTTTGTCCTAACAATGTTAATAATGTATTGGCATTATTCAGGGAAAACAAGTTATTTCTACAAAATGGAAATAACATACCCAACAAGTCATAAGCTAATTGAAGTTTTTGGTAAAAATATACAAAAATAATGTGACTTATAATGAAAACTATTGATACAACATTTTATAGAGTAGTATTCTTCTGAGTTAAAAATAACATATTATTTTCCCTAGCAATTATAAAAGACTGAGATTACCTTTATCAAATTGCTTACTTACATTATCAAAAATTATAACTGATATTATCACATCCTCATCTTTTAAAATACCTTTTCATTTTCAAATCTATTATATTGCCAATTCTCAGCATTCTCAAAGCTAAATTTTTGCTAATATTTTGTAATCTTTAGAAAATGTTCTCATATTAATTTAACTACAGTTTGAAACATGAAAAGCTGGATGCTGGCCATACAGAAAACATACTGAAATATTTACCTGTATAAATGATTAATGTATGGGTTGACCCCCAAGGAATTCATCCAGTTTCGAAATGTCCTCTCTTCCTTGCTCTCTCCTAAAGTGGACACAAATTCACACTCGTGATACAGGACAAAAGGAAACCATCTGGCAGAATAAACTAGCCATACAAACTATACCATGGCTCTTGTGACACAGTCTTTGTTTAGGGAAGAGGAAAAAATATATTATTGCTGAAGTCCTTCCCCACCATCTTAGAAAAAGTCCATTTGCTCTGAAATTTCTCCATCTAGAGTTCCTTTTTTGATGTCTGTGAACTAATGAGCCGTCAGTTTCTCTGTCCATGAAAGTAACAGATAAATTTATGTGGTCAAACTGTAGTTATTATAGGCAAATGATTGGCTAAAACTTAGCAACAAAATCTTTCAGCAATCTTGGAACTATTAACACATTAAAAAAAAAAAAAAAGCTGGACCTTTCTCAAAGCAGTGCTTTTAAATTTGTCCAAATTATGGCTTTAGACAGGAAAGTTTCTGAGTACACAAATTTGCATTTTAATTCTACCAGACAACAAAGAAAGGGATAGGGGATGACAGATAATAACAAAACAGGTGAAAGGATATAACTATTTTAGAGTTTTCCTGAGTTTTTTTTTTTTTTTTAAGTGTAAATACTTTCTTCAAGTGTAAATACAGAAGGGACACTGCCCTCATACTGGTCTTCTGAAAACTGAAGCATTTACAGCTGTCATCATTTCTAAGCCTCAGGGAAGTTAAGGTCACTCTCCAGATGTTGGTTCATGTGGGATTCTGAGACCAATTTGGCACATATATCTATAAACATCTGAACTCCAGGGTCCATTCCTAAAAAGCCATCCTTGCAGTTGTCTTCAGACTAAGTGTTATAGATAGTATGAACATGCCTTCCCAGAACAGGACCTAAACCTTATAAGACCTAAGAGATTCTATTTTTTTGTGCTAACTGTTCAGGAAATAATCTGCCCATTACTGTATTTTCGTATGGTTTTCAATGCTATTATCTAATAGCTTCCCCCAGAATCTGCTTTAATTCCACTATTTAATTACATAACTATATAACTTCTTGCTTAAATTTTGTTCCATCTAGTCTGCATAAAAGGTGACTAACAGTATGTCACTCCACTTTGTAATAAATGATCAACAGATTGATGCATGTGACTTGGTTTTTACCTTTTAGTTGTTTTTTATTGAAATTTGTTACTTTGCTAGAAATACAATTTTTTCCAGTAATTAGATTATTTTTATATTATTTACATCTAGGACAATCCAAATTGAATTTTAAAATTACAAGCACTGTTAATGTAACGATTTAATTTTAAGTTGAAGAGACTATCTTAATTAGGCTGAATCTAATAGTATAGTGAATAATATTTTTAAAACACTAAACTTATATTTTGGTTGAATTCTGATATTTTGTAAATTTCAGAGGTTCATATTTCTTTCTTTTTTTTTCTGGTTAACAGAAAAAGCAGATTTATTAAAATACACTGCTCAGAGAAGTCAGGGGAAAGACAGGAGGGTTCTACTGCCTTTTCCTACTGTTCTTAACTAATTACATAATTATTTAATTTTGATGCTTGAAAAGTAAAATAGATTCTATAAGTGAGCATTTATCTATCTAATAACATTTCATGTTGTCTCAGTAAATAAATGCTCAAAGCCAGAAACACTGCATATTTGTGCAAGAATTATGAAAAAGCATTATAAAAACATATGTATATCAAATTGGAAATGTCTAGACAGCAGACAACTAAAGCAATCTTAGAAGTAAAATCTTAATTGCAGATTTATAAGCTAGAACTATAAAACACTCATTTGGAAGGTCAAACTGACATCTGCAATTGATACATTTCATAAAATATAGTGAATATATATAATAGGCTACTAAGAAGAAAGAAAATGAACATAAATTTAACACTCACTAGATGTGCTAAGTGGTGTCTCAGGTGAGTCCCCCTTCCTGACCTGACCATTATTGAACACTTATTATATGCTAAGCAGTTTCATTCAAGAAAGGTCATTTTAACTTGTTCAGCTCACAGAAATCAGATATGAAATGGCAGAATCATGATTTGGACAGTCTTTGTAATTCTGTGGCCTGTTACTTTCTATCACTATATGTACTCTAAAATGGTCTCTTTGTAGATAGCCTCTTGGCTAATGTTTGGCTCAATTTAATACAAAGGTCTAATATTTAAATGGACTTTTAATTTCCTTTAATTCCATACAGATAAAACTCTTTGCCAGTAGTACATATTAATATATGTATTTAGGATGTGGTAAGGCCAAGCTTCAAATTTCATTAGGAATTTCTAAAACCACAAATTTACAGAGGAAAAATTCCAATGACAAAGTCAAATACTATTTTGACAGATATTTTAGGACATACATATGTTCTAAGAAAAGATAAATGATAAATATTTCCCATAGTAGCTTCCCATGTAAGTATAGTAAATACTAATGGAAATATTTAGCAATCCTGTTCACACTGAAAAAATTCCAAATGCATGCTGGAAACTAGCAAAAGAATTCAAACGTGACAAATAGGAGAGCAGGTTGGAAAAGATATCTAGCAAGAATTCAGTGACTATAAAAAGCAGATCATTTTTAATATGCCACTCTAAACAATGCCTTCTTCTGTAAGACACAATGGATTTTGAAATTTTCCAGACTGATTAAAAACTTAGCAGTCTTTCTTTCATTAAATTCTTTAGAAATTCTAATCTTTCACCCTAAATTTTTCAGCTGAAAAATCTACATTTTTATCTATCTACCCTCTCAGTTACTTTTCTATATACAGAATATATAAGTTGAAAGAATGAATTCAATGAATCATATTCCTCCAAAACCATATTTGTTAAATCTGAAAATTCTTTTATTAATCACAAATCTGTAAATATATTATTACAGCACACTGGAACTCTGGCTGTGGTGGTCAAAGAGAAAAAGAAAATGGACTTTATTTCTCATTCTATTTAACTTGGGAGAGAAGGAAATAAGGTGGGTGATATGAGAAAACGAACACAGCAACATCAATTTTCCGATCAAAAAGAATCCCTGCTTGAAAGCTACCTTTTTCAAACCTGGACAACTAACAAGAGTATTTTAGGGTTGACCCATTCCTGACAACTGCCAGTTTTTCCTTTAATTCTGGTACTAAGGGGGTTTTGGTGTTCATATGAATTAAAGTATGAGAATGAGACAAGAAAAGAAGGATGGGAAACAGTTACAGAGAAAGAACTACATATTGAGAATGTTTTTGTCATGATGATGATGTATATATTCTAAGCTTCAATAACATTCAGTAAATGTAACATAGCTCAGTAATACAAAATTATCTGTTATAAAACCTAAGTAGATCCTTTCAAACATTACTTGTGATAAAAGGTAAGTTTTGTTTATTCACAGGATAAGGATAAAGGCTTTTACATCAAATAATAAAATCCAATTGTCAAAATTAGGTGGAGCATTTACATAATCAGTCTTGCTTTGCTATTCTAATTGAGTCTCATTTGTATTTCTTGTTATTCATTCTTTAGGCATATTAAGACAGAAAAAAACACAGCATGAGCAATGCAAAAAAAAAAAAATTCAACCCAAATGGAAATAATACTGAAAAAAAAAAAAAAAAAAAAAAGCCATTCAGAATGAATATATTTAGAGTACAGAAAAGTACTAAATACAGTACCTACATTAGGAGGGGTCAAATCTGCATTTCATGAAGCAAAATAGGAAAGTATTATAAATTATGAGACAGATAACAATAGCCCACACGCAAACAAGTAATGAATATTGTAATTTTTCTCATGTATACTAAAATATTAGAAAGAAAACAATGCTAGAGTCAAACCATAGCTTTCAAAAGAGAAAGAAGCTACAAGAATTTTTTTTCTAATAGCTAATTAATTGTCCATAATGGTGGTGGAGTTATGTGATCATTTTAAGAATATTTAAATATATGATATTTTTCACTAAACTTGTTTGGAAAAATGACAGAGAAGATTTACCCAACATTTCTTTTAACCAAAACCAATAACCACTCTATTTAATTTGAGCTTTGTAATGGATTCACATGCACATTACACGATAAAGTGCATATCCCACCACAATGTCCTACCTCTGCCCATGAAAAAATACATACCTTCCAACAAATTCATGTCGATGTCATTATTAGGCTTGTGTAGGGATGGATATGTGTTAAACAGATTAGCTACAAAAGCTATATTAAGTTTAGGATTGCCTGAAACCACATCTGCAGGAGTAACAAACTGTCTGCAGCCCAGTTTATCTGCTTCCTGAAGCATGTATCCGGCACGCTTCAGGTCATTTCTCTCCTAAACAATGAAATAAAAACAGTCAAGGTTAAACTTGTGATTGCCATAACTTCTTATTGCTATATATATTTATATGCAATTACTTTTCTAGAAACACATAGTAGCTCAAAATAAGGCCATATATACAATAATTCCAAATCAAATGCAATCTTTTAAATAAATGAGAGTAAGTCCCTTGAGTTTTCTTGCTGAAATCAAGAATATTATCCTCCCCCCCTTATTTCTGCAATACTCAACAAAATTCTCAAATATTGTATCAGAATCTACATGCCAAAGTATAGGTAACTTCTTCAAGGCCATATTCAGAGTGCTTTCTGGATAAGAAGTTTAATATATTGGGAATACATAGTAAAAATATTAAAATCCAAAGGAACAGTACTTTTCACAACAGTAAAACCCTGGAAATAAACCAAAGGCTCATCAACATGACAGGAGATGAATAAATTGTGTCACATGTAAGTGGGGAGAAGTATCAGAGTGAGGCTAGAGGCACAAAGGGAAGGGTGTGTGTGTGTGTATGTGTGTATGTGAAAGTATTCCCCCATAGACAGAGTGGAGACAGAAAAGATGAATTTATTGAAATATCCCATAAGGGAGCAGGGGGCCAATGAGAGAAGTCTGTGGGAAGGTGAGTCTCTCTTTTATGCTGTTTTCATGGGCTTTCTAACCGTGGGGCACCAGTTTGCACAACTTATGTACTGGAATGTCTGGTCTTGGGTGCTGGCCTTTCACATAGAAACATGTGGTCTCTGATTCTGCATTCCTGGAGGTGGTCTAATTTTTCTGATTATGGTGGTCAATCCTATGGCCTTGTCCCCAAGAGAACTGTATGTATTTCCTTACCTATTGAAGCCTCTCAAACCTGCCTGCTGGGCAGGAAGTAGAGGCTTAGTTTTTAACCTTACAAAATGGTACCCCAACATTGTATTCACAGTTGTACAAAGAGTGCCCATTATCAAAGTATGTTTAAAATAAGTACTAAAATTTAAGTACAACATGACAAATAATGTTTTAAAGTAAAAATTAATTTATAAGGGAGATAATTGATTAAACTACTATATAAACAGAAAAGCAAAATAATAACAAATATAATATCAAGATGGTAGTTGCATATTAAGATGAGTCAGAGAGACAGGACAGAGTTTATAGAGACAGGATTTATACAGGCTTGATATACCAGAATTGCAAAAAGGTAAAAATGTAAATGAAATCACAGAAAGTGGTAGGATCAATGTTATTGAATTACAAAAAGAAAAACAGATCTAGGTTAGACATGAACAAATTACAATATGTAAGTCTTATTTAGATCTTAATGCAAATAAACTACAAAAAAAATTGGCATTCATGAAGCAGTTTGAAAATGTCAACATGATAGATATTTTGTTTGATTTTATATATTAACCTTTTGGTATAATAAAGTATTCTGGTTATACTTCAAAAGTTTCTCTCTTCTGTAGAAGTACATATTAAAATATTTATTGATAACATGCTGTCTAGGGTTTACTTCAAATAAATACAGGAGAGGAGGGAAACAGGTAGATGACAAATTAAAAACATGAGTTTCTAGTTGTTGAACCTGGGTGGGGGGGAGCACAGTATTTCAATATACTAGAGTCTGTTCAGTTTTGAAATATGTTTGAAATGAGTTTTTGAGTATTGCACTAGTAAGCTAAAAGTTGCTTGGCCACAAGAGTGCAGGAATGCCATTCTGATAATGGAGTGGACAGAAAGTTAAAGAAGGAAAAAGCAGGTTACTCCAGAAAACCTGTAAAGAAGCAAAAGGCTGATGAAACTTCAAGAGCCTTCTCATCCTCTAAGTAGAGCAGCAGCAGAGACAACATGTTCTAGATTGGGAAAATGCGATATATCAGTGTTCAGACTTTAAAGGGAAAATCCAAATTGATATTAGAAAGTACTGCAATCTGCAGATCCAGATCCAGAGGGTAAAATGAAACCAGGAAGAAGAGGTTGCTCTGAAGAACAGATTTCTGACATTGATGCTACAGTAAGGAAACTGTAAAACTAGAACCAAATAAAACTTGACTGTTGTAGTTGTTTTAACTATTTTACGTTGACTTTTGTTTTCCAAGTTATTGTATATTTGGATTGCAGAAAAACTTGTAAGATGAATCCTTTTTAAAATGTACATTATTAAAATGTTATGCAGAAAGCCAATTGTCAATTAAGGAACAGTAAGATAACTGTCAAGTTAATCAAGCTTTGTGCGCATCTCCTAGTGTAAAATAAAACCAACTAATATACATACACAAAGAACTAAGTTTTTTAATTCCTAATTTTCTGACCCAAATCATTTACAAATATTTTATAGCTTTAAAATGCTGTTTCTTACATGTTTCAATATAATAATGTGAAATATAATTAGCAATAAGGTGCCTTTAACAGTAAGTATAGTGAATAGTTCCCTTTAAGTATATCTCCTAATTAAACAGATAGAACTGATAATTGCTTAGCAAGGTATTATAATAGCTTGTTTCCCTTCCCAGTAAACAGCTGAGTAACAAAATCATCCTGGTGGGTTCCAGTTATCCCACCCAGGCAGAAGTGGGATGCAGGGTTGATTCCACATATACTCAAAATCAAAACTCTGTAATTCCCTTTTTTTCAGTCACACCAGTCAGATGGTTAACATCTCGAGTTGGCACAAAGAAAAATCTTCTGAAATAAAAGGTTCAACCTTTGATGAAGGGTTGAGTACTCCACCAGGGTATTCTGTCTAAAGAGCACCACACTCTAAATTTGATTGTCCTCAGCTAGTCAAATTCAGAGATAGAAAGTAGAACAGTGGTCACTAGAGGCTTGGGAGAAGAAAGAATCAGGACTAATTGTTTAATGGATACAGGGCAGTGGTATGGGATGATGAAAAGCTGTGATGTTTGCATTCAACGTAAATGTCCTAATTCTGCTGAGCTCACACTTAAAAATGGCTAAAAGAATAAATGTTACGAGTATGTTATCCAAGGCCACTTTAACTAAGAACTGTACTTACATTAAATCCCGAAAGGTCAATGTCAATGGCAGGCTCATCACCCTGTTCACCATTGGGTGCAATCTGATTTAGCAGATGGAAATAGGCTCTTGAATCCTTCAAGGAAAGAAATGAAATACCATCTTTAAAATGAATAAAGTCATTAAACTAAGGGAGGGGGGATGGAAGAGTTCAAACCACAGCACAAAATGCCCTTATCAAAGAATGGAATAATAATTTAATAACTTTACTTACTGCTAGTCAACTCCTGAATGCACTGCTCCGTTTCAGACCCCAGAACTTCTGGGCACACTGTTTCCTACACCTGGAATTACCCTTCCTTAACTTTTTCATCACACTCCCAAGCATCAGCATGTTTCAAGCAAGAACAAGTACTATCATTTGGAAGCATTTCCTAGTTAATCTAGAACAAATTAAAGGCCCTCCTCCATACATGCCCACTACTTGGAAAAAAAAAAAAAGAAACCTGTGACCACACTGTATTAAACTATCCAGTGAAGTCATTTCTAAAGATGGCTACTATTTCCCCCTATATATAAAGGTAGATTTTTTTTTCCATCAAACCACATAGTCTATTTCCACTCCCCTTTAATTTAGAATAGCCTTGTGGCTTGCTTTGACCCACTGAATGTGAAAGTGGTGATCTGGGACTTCCAAGCCCAACTCTTAAGAGCTTCTACTCCCTCTTGATGTCAGCCTCTGAGGAAGAAATCTAACCACCTGAGAGTACCATGCTGTGAGGAAGCCCAAGCCTGCCATGTGGAAAGATCTCACGAAGAGCAGGGAGGCACTTGACACATAAAGGCATCTTCCAGACCAGTTCAACTGACAGCTGAATGCAGCAGAATTAGAGATGTTAACCCTTGGCTGAGTGGCTAATCCACAGATTTGCGACACAATAAACTATTATTTTTAATTATTACATCTTGAGTGGCTTGTTATACAGCAATAGATAACTGATATGTCTACTTGCTAAATGTTTATCTCCCTGTATAACTGGCACACTTCACAAAAACTAGATTTTTGCATACCTCAGGCCTGGCGTAATGCCCCACAGAGGGGTTTAAAATATCTGATGAACTGAATTTGAAAATAAGAGAACTCTCCCAAATCTACTTTTATGTGAGGACTATCAAAAATGAAAGCAAAGAAAGGTAGCATCATATTTAAAGAGACTGGTTATGACCAAAAAAATGAAGGTATTAACACATCTAAAGAGATATATGAACTGGTGTCAAATCTGATTCATTTGGGGAAAAATCCATAGAGAAAAAAAAGTCCAAAGGACCCAAGTTTTTGCAGTAGTGACCATAGAAGTGTGAGGAAGATTGAAGATTACACTGTGGTTGGACAAGACGCTCTCCTTAGGGAAGGAAACACTTCAAGTCACTTTGGATGAGATAAACCGTAAGAGTTCCCTTTGTCTATCAATTCCTGTGCCCTCAGATAATTTAGATTCTTGTTAGCTGGTTATAGGCAAAGTGGGATTTAGAGTTTTGAACTGGCAGGTCTCCAGGGCCTCTAGCCCAACAGATGGATTCAGTCCAAATTAACAGTTTTATAGCATTATAATTTAGTCAATCTGTGGCACATAAAATGAGGAAGAATGTTTACTTTGCTAAGGTTAGCCGCTCCTTCCTCTCACAATCATATGAATTTATTAGAAGTCATTAAATTCTGACTCAACCAGGAGATACAAAGCTCAACTAGGAGATACAAAATTTTATTGCCTATACTACATCCTATTGAATTCAAATATAATTCAAATTTAAATCTGAACCCCTTTTGTTCTTCACATTCTACATCTTTACTTCATGTCACCAATTTGAAGATTAAGATATAAACCTTGATATCCTGGCTGAAGTTGCTAATGGTAGGCCATCCCGCATTGGTCAGATGGTAGTTCACCCATCGCAGCAATAATTCCTCAGGAGAAAGCTTCATCAGCTCCTCAAGTTCCTCACCTTCATTCAGCAATGCAATCAGAGCTGAGAGGAAAACAATGAAAATAAATCCTTTCCGGGCTGAGGATATGTCCATAAAGAATAAGTATTTTTAGTGATCTTACCTTCATTTCTGGAAATCTCAATATCAGCAAAAAGACCAACTTTGATGATCTGCCAGAGAAGTCCCAAGACCAAGTGAGGTTTTCCTTCCTTCAGATCCTGCGCGCCAATGTTGACCACAGTACAGCCAATGGCAGAGGCTGAATTCAGCGCTAGGTTTAAATTTTCCTGCATTGGCACAAAGGAAAACACATATGAGGAAGTACTCATCTACAAGTTGTGAAAGTAAAATAGACACAAAGGATTGAAGAAATTTCAGATTTTAAAACATTAGCAACATTTATACAACTAAAATAATACCCAGAGGAAAAGCAAATCCAATGGTTTTAACTATCCCTTCTATAGGTTAATCACTTTCAAATCCACACCCTAGCCCATTCCCAGCTCCCAATCTTAAGTTCTCTTTACACTTCTAACATCACTTGGTTGTGTTCACCTGGATAGTTCCCAAATACCCCAAATTCAGCATGCTCAAAACTGAAACAATTTTCTCACCATGCTTCTCTGGTCCTATGAAAGCTGGAAATTAGGTTCTTCCTAATTCATTTCCTATCTTTGATGATAGGAAGCACCTTCTTTCTTGCTTTTCTAAGTCAGAAATCTAAGTAGAATTCTTGCTCATCTTTGCTTCCCACATCCAGTCACCAATTTTTGTTACGTCTACCTTCTAAATATCTATAGAAATTGTCAAGGCTTATATTCAAATATCCTAATTCCTTCACAACACCCACCCGCAGACGCATCTCCATGATCCCTTTTCCATAATACTCTGCTGTCAGTGATCGTACTAAGATATAAAACTGAAGGTGTCCCCTAGCTTTAAACCCTTTCAAATGTTCTATTATTTCTACTATGTCCTTATTCACTCTATTATACTCTATAGGGCCTCTGAACTTGCTCTTCCCTCGGCCTGACACATCCTTCCCCCAGACAGCCATTGTTCCTGTGATGCTGAGAAGCCTTTCTGATTACTACCCACCAAATAGCATCACCACAACCTCTGCTGGCACACATTCTTCCCTATTTTACTCCTTATCAGTCTCTGACAGAGCATATACATACAAGTTTCTTATTAATTATATCTAATTAAATTAGAGTTAATTTAAATTTAAATTAGAGTTTGAACACTAAGACAATGGAAGTTTTTTAGATGTTAAGGACTATTTCCCTGAAACTTAGCACATGGCATCTGCTAAATAAATATTTATTGAATAAGTAGATTAATAGGCAAGAGAAACTGGAGGCACAAGGGAAAGGAGATGGTTGAGTCAAAATTCTTATTACAACAGCTAAAACATTGTACATATATTAGTTGTCAGAAAAGTCATGATGCATTTTTACACAGAAAACTTAGAAAAAAATGTCATGACTTTCCAACAACCTAATAAAATCTCTGCTTCAGTCAAGACAGAAGGACCTTACACATATTTTTCCTTTGTCCTATACTGTTCCTCTTCCCCCAGCAGATATTCCTTCAACAAATCAAATATCTCTTCTGTGAAAATGTTCCTGACTCCTTTCCCTACATACAGCTACTCCCTCCTCTATACTTTCATGTACACGAAAGCAAAGAGGAAGGAGGGAAATTATTGCCTGGTCTTCAAGTGTCTACCCACAGACTGTTTACTAACAACAAGAAAGAAAAAGAAAACAGTAATCATATAGTGACTTTATACTATAAAGACATAGTGTAAAACAGCCATAGTATAAAACAGCATGGTGCCACAACAAAAACAGACACACAGAAACTTAAACTACTACCCCCTACTCCTACTGGAATGTCATCGTTAAAAATAAAACTGAAAAGACATAGCCCCTCAAAGCCATCCTATACAGAATATTTTTGAATTTTCTTTAATCACCATGTACAACTGTTAAAAGCCAAACTGAACAATAAACTTACACAACATCAAGAAATGCTGTACCAGATTCAGAGCCATAATAAATTTTACATGTATTTTAAAAATTATATGAAGTTTCAATAATCAGATATTAGATAAAACATCCTGACACAAGATGTGAAAGGAAAAAAATCAGGCAATTATAATAGGAAATGGACTTCTTTAAAAATAGTGGTTTGTGTTATGGATATACAACATTATTGGCTTACTGGGGAGTGGGGGACAAGAAAGTCATGTTAGTCAACATCCAATAATATATTTCTCAAAAGTGAAAGAAAATGGGAGAACAGCTTGAAAAGTGCAAGACTAACCATATACACTGTCCAAAGTCTTAGCTTCCTTATCAAACTACTCTTAGTTTCCTGGAAGCTTTAGTGAAAACAAGTTATACTTGCCAACAGAAATGAAGGAAATTGCTTAGTAATTGCTTAGTAATTCCCTTTTAATAGCTACAGTTGTGACTAGCACATTAAGCAGCTGCCACTGCTACCACCAAGGGAAAGCAGCAGATAGCAAAGGATGGACCCTGGAGGTGGACGACTGGATCAGGTCCTGGTTCTACCATGTGAAACCTCTCAGAGTCTCCATTTCCTCATCTGTAAAATCAGTATCTTTTAATTTAAGGTTGCCGTGAGCATTCAAAGGAATAATTTACATGGTATGTCTAGAACAACAACTGATACCTAGTATTTGCTAAATATTGATATCTACCCATTGATGTAAATATTCTGAGAGAAAAATTGTGGTGACTGTAGATCCCTACAGTTTAAAACCAGTATCTAAAGAAAAAAGCCCAAAAGCTGTGTGGAAGTTTCTCAAACTACTAAAAATGGAGTTACCATATGACTGAGCAATTCCACTCCTAGGAATCTACCTAAAGAACATAAAAACATTAATTCAAAAGGATACCTACACCTCTATGTTTATTGCAGCACGTTTTACAATAGGTAAGATGTGGAAACAACCCAAAAGCCCCAAAGTAGATGACCAGATCAAGATGTGGTATTCACTATTCAGTAATCAAAAAAGATAAACTCACACCATTCACAGCAACTTGGATGGAGTTGGAAGGGATTATGCTGAGTGAACTAAGTCAGAAGGAAGAAGAAATATATTGGATGATTTCACTTATAGGATGTATGCAGGAAAACCAAACAAGGAGTAGAGAGAGAAAAAAGAGAGAGACAAAATTAAGAGGCAACTATAAATTAAGAGGAGACAAAATTAAGAGACATTCTGCATGGGATGGGAAGAGAGAGGGATCAAAACAGGGGAGGGAAGAGCACAAGCGACTATGGTGATGGTGCACAGGTGAATTGGTAATGGGAATTTTACGGGGACTACACCTGAGAGGAGAAAACAAATATTGTACAAATGTAAAAAATGATGTAAAGTATAAATAAATATTTAGATAAAAAATAAATAGAAAAGCAAAGGACAGACTAATCCAGATCAAAATGCATACCTTAAATTTTGTGACATGGTAAAAAGTGTGGCATAACTATATAGTATTTGTTTTTTCTAACAACCAATAGAACACTAGCACCAAGCTAGTCCATTAATAAAAATAACTCAACAGAGCCTCCTTGGTAGCATAAGGGTTAAAGTCTCAGCACTATCAAGTTATCACCAACCACTACACCATGAGTTCGATCCCTGGCCAGGTAGCTAACCCACATGGCACAGCAGATCTCTCCTGTCTTGCCCAGTGCTTCCCTCAAAAGTATATTTCAGAAGACCCACTTGTTCTGTTCCTCACTCTGTCTCTGGTGAATCCTTTTACCCCCTGCACCTCTGGCCTGCACTCCAGTTCTCATATGCATAAATAATTTTTTTTTAAAAAGTAAAAATGACTCAATAATTACACTAATATAACCTGAATACTATTATCTCAAGTGATCATCCAAAGTACTTTGAATCTTAATTTCATTTATAACAAAATGTAGCTCAATTTTTATTTTATATTTAGTTTTATAGGATACTTAAATTATGTTTAATCAAGGGTTTTGCCTGGGCCTAGACATTTATCCATTAGTAAGAACCTTTTGGAACAAGAATATAATTACTAGCAAAAAGTAAATACTTACAGAAATAGTGAAAGGGGTGAGTTTTTTCTTATTAATGGCTCTTTCATCAATTGTATCTGGTTCAGATAAGTTGATCATTTTGCTAAGGAGAAAAATGGAAATAATATTGTAATTCACAATAATTCCATTTTTTACTGTAATTCACATCAGGGAATCAATTAAAAATCTAGGAAATATCCTCTAACCAAAAACAAATCCATTTCACTGCTAACAGTAATCTTAGCATTTCCTCCTTTTAAAAAAACCAATCTTGCATTTTCTTTATGGGTCTTGTATCTATTTCATGTAACGATCATCAACATTCAGCAGTCTGAAATGCAGACAAAGAAGCCAAGTTTCATAAAGTAACACTTAACATTACTGTTGATGCAGAAAGATAAGGAGCCAGAGACATGATCTTACTAAAAATCTCAGTAATTCAAAAATTTTAAAAGAAATTAATATACACTTCATCTCGGTATTTTAGAATATATTTTATATTTTAAAATAAAGTTAGAAAATAACCATTCCATTCACAGAAGGAATTTCCTCTGAAAGTCAAAGAAAGAGACCAAAATTGTAGGTGGAGGTAAAGATATATTTTATATGTAATAACAAACAAACTAATATCTTGACCTTGTAAGGAGATTTTTGTTTTTGTTTTTTTGCACAAAAAAGATTAAAAGGAATGTGTCAGAATGCTAATAATAGTTAATTATGGATAAGACTGTGATGACTATTTTCTTCTTTGTAGGTTTTGTATTATCTATAGACTTAAAAATTTTTTAAACCTGCTTCATTCAAATAAGTATTTGGGGGCCAAAGAACACACAAAAAAGACAAGACATGCCCTTAGAGAGTTTACAATGCAGTGAGCAGAACAGATGCAAAGAACCATCGATATGACAAAGCTGAGTTAAAACAGATTTCATTTAAGTACACGTGAACCATCTCTCTTTTACATGTCTGCAGCAGTTCCTATCCCAGTCAGTAGTTAACTTTCCCTTACTGAGAAGTAAAATAAAACCAATCCCGTGAACATTTAAAAATGCATTGGAAGAAAAATGCTATTATTAAAGAAACAGATGAAAAAGGAACCAGGAATATAAGAGGTTGAACTTGAAGGCAAATTTTGGGAAAACATATAATTTTCTATGTAATATAAATTCTTTAAGACCTATGTGGGTACTTATTAATGAATTCCAAAAGACAATGGATTTGCTGAACTGTAGTTTTCATTGAATCCTTATCAATGGGGACATTAAAAACAGTGCCCCAACCCAATGCCCAGCTCACCAAAGAAGGATGCCATCTGCAAGTGATTTGAAAAGACTGCCATCACTGGGATTCATGGGTAGGAGATGCTGACAGTCAGGGTCATTCTCCAGGGCTTTGTTTATCCAGTTAACAAAAGCTACTTTTTCTTCCTCTGAAAACAGAAAATCTCAGTAAGCCAGCCTCATTTCACAAAATTCACTGCACTACAAAAAAAAACATCTTTCTAAATTTTCTTTCAGAGAAATATGCCAATTATTAAAACTTCTACAAATATTAAATATTTCAATGAAAGGAGAAAGGGAAATTCATTCTACCTTTTCTACTGAGATTAGGAGAGATAAAGTACATAGTTGAAATGACTGTATATTAGTTTGATTTTTTAAATCTCTCTAAATATATTTTGCATTTGAGAGCTAATGAGTCAAAGCCAATATCAGAGTTTGTTCTCCCCTCCCTCCCTCACACACACACACACACACACAAACACACGAGACTAAAATTTATATAAGAAATAAATATCTACAAAATAAGTCCCACACCTCCCCCAAATTTAGAGTTGTGATTTGAGCTTACAACAGAAATACTGGCTTAAAGCAAGAGTTATTGAAATTAATAAAAGAGTTCCATTTCTGCAGAATTCCTCCTAAAAGAAGAGTGACAAAAATCTAGATACTAGCGCTATTCTTAACTATCTTCACCTTCAACTTCTCAAAACAAGGTTTCTAGTGTGGGTACCTTGATCTTTAGACAGACAATGTTGGGCTATGCAGAACAGAGAATCAGAAGGAATTTAAAGGAACAATATTAGTCCTCAAAGAAAAAAAGAAGCCCCATTATTTTTCACTGCCTGTTCGCATGCCCGCTCCTGGTAAGTGACCGTCACAATCGTTTCTTGGCTTACCGTACATACTTCCTTAGTGACTTACAGTCTGAGGATTTAAGAATCATTACAGTATTACATCTCTCGTTGAGGAGTTTTAGTGTAATGATAAAACAGGTGTACAAAGAAATGCAGCATAAGGAAAATAAACACAGCACAAGAAAAATATAGGCAATGCTCTGAAGAATTTAAAGAAAGAAATAATCACATTTCTGGGTGAAGTGACCAAGAAAAGATTTTATGGAGAAGGTGGGAAGGGAAAGGGAGAATGTTCTGAATACAGGAACCAGGACTGAAATTCCACTTCACAACCATTAGGATGATTATAATAAACAAAATGGACAAAAACAAGTGTTAGCAAGAATGTGAGGAAATTGGAACTTTCATACACTACTGTCCCCACAAATGTATGAAAACACTTCCCACTTTGGAAAACAGTTTTGTAATTTTTTAAAATGCTAAATAGAGAGCAAAAGACTCAAATATTGCACTCTGAGGTATACGCATTCATATGTCTAGCAAAAATATGTATATGAATATTCATACAGCACTAATCTAAACAGTCAAAAAGTGGAAACAATCCAAATATCTATCAACTGTTGAAAGAAAAAACAAAATGTGATAGTAAATGGATTAAATACAGGGAAGAAAACACAGGCATCACATTCCATGACACAGGTTCTTGTGATGTCTTTGCGGACTCATCTCCAACAGCAAGAGAAACAAAAGAGAATACAAACAACTGGAAATATAACGAAAAAGCTTCTACACAGCAAAAATAAGTTATTAATTTCTAAACAAAAGACATCCTGAAGAACAGGATAAAATATTTTCACATCATACATCTGACAAGGGGGCTGATATCCCAAATTACAAGGAGCTCAAACAACTCAACAAGAAGAAAACAGAGAACCCAATCATAAATGGCCAGAGAGCTAAATAGGTGCTTCTCCAAAGAAGACATATAGATGGCCAACGGACACATGAGAAAATGCTCATCATCATTCGTCATCAGCGAAATGCACATCAAAACCATAATGAGATATCACTTCACACCTGTGAGAATGGCCCATATCAAAAAGACCAGACACAAGTGTTGACAAGGATGCGAAGAACAATGAACTCCCCTTCACTATTACTGAGAATACAGAGTGGTCCAGCCCCTAAGGAAACCAGTGTAGAGATTTATCGAAATACTAAAAATAGATCTATTAATTCCACTGCTATGAATCTACCTGAGGATTGTGAAAACACTTATTTTGACTCAGTCTATGTCCTTTATTGCTCTACTTATAACAGCACTACTTACAATTGCCAAGTTATGGAAACAATGTAAGTGCCCCAATGATAGAGGACCACTCGTCTGGAAGATGTGGTATATATACACAACAGAATACTACTCAACTAAATAAAAGATGAACTTTTGCTGATTGCAACACTACGAATGGAACTGGAGAGGATAATGCTAAGCGAAATAAGTGAGAAGGAGGAAGACAAAATACTGTAACAGTGTAGTCCTCAGGGAAAGGGAAGGTTTCAGGTTCCCTGCCCCATTCCAAGAAGGGTGAAGCTGAGCAGGGAGGAAAAGCTGGAGAGGAGACTGGGGGAAGGAAAGAAGGAAGGAACAAGAGCAAGATGGAGACCTAAAGGAGGCAGATAGAACACTGAGACATGTCAAGAAGCTGTGCTTGCTTCTCGGCCTTAGATTTGTTACAGGGACTTGCAGGAAATGAGACATTTGAAACAGTGGATGAGAGACCCATGGGAAGATTAACAGTGGCAACCTTTATCTTGATTTTGATTTTGCTCTTTTCCTTTCAGACTTGTCTGGCCTCTTCTATCCCTTTTTTAGGGGTCCCCATCAGAAGATGCCTTAGATTTGTAGCAAACTTTTGGGCCAAACCTGTTTGGCTGGGCATTTACCCACAAAGGAATAGGTAACTTTGGGTGCATGATTTGGAAACTATTTTATCTATTCTTCTCTTCTTGTCTTTATTGCACACTAATGTATTTAAGTTCCTTTCCATTAAGGTCTTACATACTAGAGTATGTTTTGTCTTGATGCAGTGGGTACTAGGACCTATTTAGAGCAGCAAAGTTTGGGGGTCCTGGGGGGCCCCTCACCCTGCCTGGTAACAGTAACAGATGCTTTCACTGATCTGTGGAATGGGTGAATTTCATGCCGTGTCACATATCTCCAAAAAGCTGTTCTTTTTAAAAAAGTTGATAAATATTCTACATCTTTTTTAGAAAAGATCACATGGGGGTATTGAGATGTAAAAACATCAAGCATATACTTAAGATGAGTGCACTTTACTATGTGCATCTTTTACCTCAAAAAACAAGCCCGGAAAAGACATCAGTTAAAGATGTCAGAAAAAAACTTCCCTGGGGAGGTAGTTACTGCTAGTGGTCAGAAGGGATCACCTTGAGTGATAGAAATCTTTTAGCACAATCTGGTTGGCACCTTAATGATATAACTGTATTATGTGTATATATGTAAAAATTCACCTCACTGTACACTTACAATTATAGCACTTTGATAAACTGTGTGTGTATCAATAAATAAGGTTTTTTAAAAGGAAGAAACATTCCTAAAGAATGGACTTCATTAAAATGGAGCCATTTCACTACAAGAGCAAAAATGAAATCAATACCTTTTAAACAGGGGAGATAGTTATGCTAAGTGAAGTAAATCAGAAGAGAAATGATAAATATTGGGTGTTTTCACTTATGTGAGAAATTTAGAGAAACCAACAAAGTGTCGGAAAAAAGACAACATTTGCAAGCTGACCATAGACCTGAGGCATACAGCAGGGAAGGGAGAGGGACCCAGACAGGAAAAGAAGAGGCACAAGGGATGGTGGAGATGGATCACAGGTGCCCTGTTGGTGGGAGACTATAGGGTCTACACTGGAGAGGAGAAATCAAATACTGTCCAAACATTAGCAAAGAAGAAAATAAATATTTTTTTTAAAAAATGGAGATAGTGGTTACAGACCACCCTCTTTACCATTAAGCTTCCCTAGTAGTAGAAAAATAAGCAAAGGGTGAGGATACAGTTAGAGGAAAATCCAGTTAGAAAGGAAGAGACTCAAAAGGATAATCAATAAACTCAGATCTCAAAGGAAGAAAGAGGGAGCAAAGTTACATTGAAAATTGAAACTTGTGAAAAATTTAAAAAGCATTGTTCTAATTATGTTATCATAAGCACTAGCGGTATGGCCAAAGGTTCTTGCATATCTCAATCCTGAGAAGTAAACTTAACATGGACAAGAAACCACATCTTTTATATATAAATGTGTATATATATATAATGTAAATATATATTTTTACATTATTTTTCATTTTTGTATAGTATATATTTCTCATCCCCAAGAAATTCCCATCACCAATTCACCCGTGTGCCATCATCATAGTCCCTTGTGCTCTTCCCACCCATTTTGTTCCCTCTCCCTCCTCCTCCCTGCGGGAGTGTCTCAGATTTATAGCTGTTTTTGAATTTGATAAAAATTTATTGTAATTGATTTTTTTCCTAGTCCCTTGCTTGTTTCCTCTACATTCCTCCTATAAGTGACACCATCCAATATTTTTCCTTTTCTTTCTGACTTATTCCATTCAGCATAATCTTTTCTAGCTCCATCCATGTTGCTGCAAATTGCATGAGTTTATCTTTTTTGATTGCTGTGTAATATTCCACAGTGTATATATACCACATCTTCTCGATCCAGTCATCTATTTTTGGGCATTTGGGTTGTTTCCATAGCTTGCCTATTATGAAAAGTGCTGCAATCAACATAGGTGTGCAGGGTCCTTTTGATTTAGTGTTCTTGTGTCCTTTGGGTCAATTCCTAGGAGTGGGATTGCTGGATCATATGGGAGTTCCATTTTTAATAGTTTTGTAACAGGGTAGTCCCAGGAAAAGGGGAAGTTCCCAAAATCCTGGTTCCGCCCTAAGTAAGTGGAGCTGAGGATAAAAAAATTTCTGCAGAGAAGAGAAGAGAAGAAGGGAAAATGGAGAACAGCAAAGAGACCTGGATGGGGCACGTGGAACAGAGGGACATGTAAAAAAACTGTGCTTGCTTTTTGGTCTTGGACTGGTTGAAACAAATAGGGTGAAAAACCTGTGGGGAGGTTAACCATGGCAGCTTTTATCATGATTTTAATTTTGCTCTTTTCCTCCCAAATTTGTCTAACTCTTTCTGACCCTTTTCTATGGGTCTCTACTGAAAGGTCCTTTAAATGTGTGCCAGGTTTTTGGGCCTTGCTTTGGGCCAATCCTATTTGGCTGGACTTTAACCCTCAAGGAAATGAGTAACTTTGAATGCTTGACTTAGTAACTATATTCTTTGTTCTTTCTTTATTATACCCTAGTTGTATTAAAATTCCTTTCCATTAAAGGTTTTGTATGTTTGTCTTAATGCGGCGAATGACAAAACCCATTCAGAGAGGGCAGGCTTAAAGCTTCTGGGTGCTCCTCTCCCTGCCCTGTAACAGTTTGAGAAACCTCCACACCACTTTCCATAGTGTTGGACCAGTTTGCATTCCCACTAGCAATGTAGTAGAGTTCCTTTTTCTCCACATCCACTTGTTGCTGCTAATTTTTTTGATATGTGCCATTCTCACTGGTGTGAGGTGGTTATCTCATTGTGGTTTTGATTTGCATTTCTCTGATTATAAGAAGTGTTGAACATTTTTTTCATATGCCTATTGGCCATTTGCAATTCCTCTTTGGAAAAATATCTTTTTAGCTCTTTTGCCCATTTTTTGACTGGATTGTTCACTTTGTTTTTGTTTAGTCTGATCAGTTCTTTGTAGATATTTGTTATAAGTCCCTTGTCAGTGGTGTTTTGTGCAAAAATTTTCTCCCAATCAGTGGGATATCACTTTGTTTTGGTTAAGGTGTCTTCTGCTGTACAAAAGCTTTTAAGTTTGATGTAGTCCCAGCTGTTTATCATTTCCTTCACTATCTTCGCTTTGGGTGCTGAAGACACCTCATCTTAAGAGTTAAAGTTGGGGGCCTCCCTGGTGGCGCAGTGGGTTAAGCAACGCACTATGAAGCAGACCGCAGCCACTGCAGCACGAGTTCGATCCCTGCTGCCGGCCAGGGAGGGTACCCACATGGCTCGGCAGACCTCTCCTGCTGTGCCCGCTGCTCCCCTCAGCAGTGTACTTCCATTGATCTGCCTGTTCTGCATCCCACTCTCTGTGGTGAATCCTCTCACCCCCCACACCTCTGGCTAAATAAATAAATCTTTAAAAAAAAAAAAAAAGAGTTAAAGTTGGGTCTCCCTGGAGGCCTAGAGGTTAAGTTTCAGAGCTACCACTGCAAAGGCCTGAGTTCAATCCCTGGCCAGGGAGCTAACCCACATGGTGCAGCAGACCTCTCCTGTCTCACCTGCTGCTCTCCTCAGCAGTGTGTTTCAGTCTTTCTACCTATTCTGCTCCCCACTCTGTCTCTGGTGAATCCTCTCACTCTCCATAACACTGGCCTACACCCCAATTCTTCTATATAAAAATAAATAAAATCTTTTTTAAACAAGAAAGGTTTAAAGTGACTGGATTTCCCCACTGGGCAACAACCCAGTGATTCTATCAGATCGTGCAAATCAAGATGCCATGCTCTCTGGTCATTTGGTTGCTTGATAAAAGATGAATCAGTAATCTTTGCTCCTTGGTAACGAAAGGGAAAAGTCCTTGCACTAACCCTCTCCATCATTCCTAGATAAGGTTAACAGGAAATTCACCTCAGCAGTCAGGACTAAAAATCCATTCAAAAGTTACGATTAAACATATTCAATGCTGAAATACAAACAACTCTTATGTTGTTTCTAATCTCTGTTATGTGCTGTGCCTGACACATAGTAGGAATTCATTGATTTCAATGATTCTAGAAAATCTCATTCTGACATCTGTGAAACTGAGACATATTTCAAATTTGATGACACATATCATTTAGTCTGTCCCTCAATGGTACACACAAAAAAATGGTGTTCATTACAATGAATAATATCTCTGATTTGATGAAATATGGAAGTTACAGAATGAATCAATGATTGAAAGATCAAATTTGGAGTGGAAAGTTACCTGAGTAAGAATGCTGTGTGCCCTCACTGGAGATGGATGATGTTCCCCCAATAGCAGTAATTCCTTCCTTCTTGTTAATTATTTTTCGGAATGTTTTGCTGATGTCTTTGCTTTTTAACTCTTGCATTAGCTGGATGGGGATAAAAATAAAATTGAGGTTTTGAACACAGAGTCATAAAAGAATTGCAACATGAGGATAGTAACATTTATTTGGCATCACATTAAAATAAGTATTAATCAGTTTTCTTGCACTAATTTCTACATAATTCTGATCTTACCAATAACAGAAAGTGGCCAAATGTTTATATCCCACTCACTAGAGGAAATTTTGTTATAAGCTTAAATTGGACATACTGAAATTATTCTTCTAGACTTGCCATATTTTGCTATATGAAAACCTTATATATATAAATATATATGTTAAAATAAATAAGTCAGCTCTTATAGAAAATAAAGGATTATTTCCATTACACCCTCTCCAATTTCTCTCTTACTGAATCTAGAGACTGACTAGAAGGAATTCGATCAGTTCTCCTGACAGCAGAGTTTTTAAAGATGCAAATATGATCCTGTCCTTCACACTCTATTCCTCTTACTGCACTGGCTGTCTGTTGCTCTTAGAAAACAATAGAAATCCTACAAGACCCTGGGTGACTAACTACTTCTCTAGCCTAGTCACATTTTTTTTAAAGATTTATTTATTTATGCATATAAGAACTGGGGAACAGGCCAAAGGTGCGGGGGAGGGTTGTGTTAAAGGATTCACCAGAGACAGAGTGAGGAACAGAACAAGGGTATCGATTGAAACTGCTGAGGGGAGCAGGGGGTCAGGTAGGAGAGCTCTACTGCATCATGTGGGTTACCTTCCTGGTCAGTGGCAGGGATTGTACTCGAACTCATGCTGCAGTGGTTGTGTTTTGCTCCATAATGCATTGCTTAACCCACTGGGCCACCAGGGAGGCCCCTAGCCCAGTGATATTTTTTACCCATATCATCTCAGCCCCAGTCACACTGACTTTTTTCTCAGCTGCTTGAGAATATCTACTATTCATAAGGCCACAAGCCTCTATACAGGCTGTCACGTCAGTGGCCTAGAATATTATTCATTTCCCTCACCTCACCCCTTTTATCCGTTTATCATCTTTCTTCATTCCACAGCTCAGTTTTCATAGTTTCTAAGACAATGTTTAGTTTCCCTGAGTCCCAAGCTTCTCTAGTGTCCTCACCAAGTTTAATGTCTTCTACTATAAATTCTCATTGGATCTGAACATGGTATAATAGCAATGATCAGAGTTGCTATCTTTTATCCATTTGTGTGATTCTCTCTACTCCACATGTAAACACCATGAAAGGAGAGCCATACCACTTTTTGTCATATTACTCACAGTGCCTAACAGAGTTCCAGGCCAGAAAGGAGCGCAAAGATTTGCTTAATGAATAAAGAAAAAAAAAATATCAGGGGGCCTCCCTCGTGTTGCAGGCATTAGTCTCAGCACTCTCATGCTATCATAGCTGCAGCCTAAGTTGGAACCCTAGCCAGGGAGGTGACCCACAGGACACAGCAGACCTCTCCTCTCTCACCCACTGCTCCCCCAGCAGTGTGTTTCAGTCAAACTATTTGTTCTTGCTTCCCATTCTGTCTCTGGTGAGTCCTCTCAGCCCCCATATCTCTAGCCTATACCCCTGTTCTTCTACGCATAAATAAAAATATATCTTTGGGGGGGGGGAAACAATGCCAGATAACATAATTTTTTTAAGTATTTATTCAATTATATTAATGGTTATATTTTCATATGAAAAATATGGCCATGCTTGTGCAGAGGGAAAGATGTAAAAGTCAGGCTCCACTGCCAGCTGACGATGGCAAGTTAACCAACTCATCTCTCTTAGCTGGAGAAGTTTGAAATATATGAGATTCAATATTCAGTTTTATAATGTATTTTTCTTTTATTGGTTGAGTCATATTATTTTTTACTTTGTTCAGTTGCCTGAGCCTGGAGTTAATCATCTACTTAGCATCAAAATTACCTAGAATTTGATGAAACCCAAAGCATAACATTACATAGAAATAATCAGTTTCCAGGACATACCCATTAAATATCTTAACTATCTCAGTTACAAGAAATACTCCATTTCTCAAAGCCCAGTACTAAGATATTATAATCTTCTGCACATACAGATAGCCACTCAGCATTAAACTCAACTGTAGTTTGACTGGGGCACAAATATGAATTCCTTCTAACAATTTCAGAATGATTTTTTCCCTTTTGTTTTATGAATTATTTATGGAAATTGTGGTGGCCGTGATGTTATGTTAAAGCAATGCTTTTTCTGGTCTCTGCAGTCAGATTTAACCAAAGAGAGCAATGACACTACTGAAGTTTTACTCAAAGCAAAGTAATCAGTAGCCAGGAGATGATTTAGATTACTTACTGACACAAACTCTTCAAAACTGATTTTGCTATCTTTGTTGCTGTCAGCAACTACTAGAAGTTTCTCTACGATCTCGCGAACTTTGTAGCCAGGCAGAGGGAGGCTTGCTTCCTTAAACAGGTCTTGAAGTTCATAGTCACTGACATAACCACTGTTGTCAATATCTGTAAAGATAAAACATGAGTGATCAAATATCACTTGTGCTTTTTGTTCAGTTTGTGTACTCAGAAGGTCATTTGGGAGATTCATAGACAAACAGAACCTCTCACAATGCAGTAATCTCTTCTCCTACACTGAATTATACAAAATGTTACATATATTTTTATCCAGAAACTCCTATTTCAATGGATTTTCTCCTCATAGATTTAGGAATAATAGACATATTTTAAATGGCAAATTACAAACATTTACTCTAGCAGATGAAAAACTCAGATTCAACACATGATTATGTTTCAGAGAACTAAGCACGGGATAGTTTCAGATATCCAGAAGAAATACAGCAGCAACAGCTATGAGGGGCCTTACCCAGACTTTAACTTCTTCATGGGATTTACAAAGTGGATACAGCAGCCACACATTCTGTATACAATATGTGCACCATGTAAAATAACCACAAGGCATTTCTTCTGGGCTAGATTTCACTTGGTGACAATTGTTTCATTTGTTAATAATTCATTGCTTCTTCATTATGTATTCACGATACTATTATGTGGGCTGATTCATGTTGATGTCATTTTGAGACTAAGTGTTCAAGAAACCATTTCCCACCTATATGTGAGCTTTTGAAAAGCGTTCTGGGTGCCCATGCCTGTGTTTTTCCAGAAGATAAGATATAATTTCTTGATACAGAACAGTGACAGAAAACACTTCAGCCCACAGTTGGCAACAGATCTTTGGATTGTTTGGTTAGTTGCCTGGATCCACCTTGCATAGGCTCTCTTTGTTCATTTGCTAATAGATGCTTTGTTCCTTATTTCTTTTTCCTCTAAGGAAAACAGCTGTCATCTCTATAACTGAATTAATGATAAAGATAAACTTCTTTTGAACTTCTTCATAGAGGTTTCAGAACTAATACTATTCAGGAGGTTGGAAATTTTCTAAGCTAGACCCTACTAATAATGAAAATAGTACTATAATCTCAAATGTCAGCTAGCTAGCTAAACTGCTTGACACTGCAATGACAACATTGCTTTCTTTAAATTTAAAGCAAAATCTCACTATCAGTGCATCACCAGTTCAAAATTATTCCCTATAATTCTGAAGTAGATAAACAAACTAGGCTAGCTTTCTTTTATAGCAGCACCTGCTAAGTAGATTTTAAAAGTAAGATTGCAGAAAACTTATTTAAATGCTAACCATCACACTAAACTCGTAAGAATAGTTAAAAGTTAAGGCTCTAGAGATTGACAGATCTGTGTCCTGAAATCCCAGCTCCATTCCCATGACCCCGTGATATTCAGGTGACATGACAAGAAATACTAGAAACCATTTAGCGCACATGCTCTGCGCCAAGTGGTTTGTTAAGAACTTTTATCTTGTCACAATTTTGAAATAGTTAATACTACTATTCCAAAATTTAAAATGATAAAATCAAGGGCTAGGTTAAATAACCATAAATACCACAGTTTCCAAAGAAACTAGATTTTCCTACAACTCATCAACCAGAAATAAAGCAAAACAAAACAAAAAAACCACAAAGGACTTCAACAGACATTCCTCCAAAGAAAATACACAAATGGCCAAAAAGCAATAAGCATATGTTCAACATGACTAAATACCAGGAAAACACAAATCAAAATTGTGAGTTATCACTTCATACTCATGAGGATGTCTATTACCAAAAAGTAAATAAATAAATAACAAGTACTGAAAAAGATATAGAACCCTTTCATTGATGGTAGGGATGTAAAATAATGCAAGCACTATGGGGACAATATGGTAGTGGTTCCTCAAAAAATTAAACATAGATTACTACATATTCTAGCAATCCCACTCCTGAGTACACACTCACAATAACTGAAAGCAGAGACTTGATCAGATAGTTGTACACCCAAGTCCACAGTAGCAAAATTCACAATAGCCAAAAGGTGGAAACAATTCAGATGTTCATGGACCAGATAAAGAAAATGAGGTACATATAAGAGAATATTATTTCTATTTAATGGATATAAAGTTTCAGTTTGGGAAAACGACAACATTCTGAAAATGGACAGTGGTGGTAATTGCACAACAATGTGAATTTACATAATGTTACTGAATTATACACCTGACAATGGTTAAAATGGTAAATTTTATGTTATGTATATTGACCTCAATTTATAAAAAAATAAAGACAAAAATATTAGCCCCTCGTTTCTCCCTGGAGATCCAAAAATACCTAGTTAGATTGGATGGGTGTGTATCTCTCTCTGCTATTGAGAAAAGTTATTTGGTGCAAATTAACAGAGATTATTGTGTTCACAAGTGGCAACTTCTCTTGTAAATAAACAAATACCTATTCTGCTGGTGTTTGCATTTCCCTCAAGCAAACTATCAAACTATCTTGCTTCCAGAATCATTCCATCAATAAAAAAATTATTCAAAATATCATTAAATAAATACTGTAAGATTACATGTTCATGAATCATAAAGATTAACATTAACATGCTAAGCAAATAAGATAGATTTCTAATTCCTTCATTTTATCTAGATCTTGTATGACTTTTGTTCAAACAACCAAACTGCAACTATAAAATAAATACTAAACTATGTGATATATTTTTATTATTTCTGTTTCATTGCTCAACATGCACGAATGCTCCCATAATCTTACCCGTTTTCTGTCTTGAAAAGACTGGCACAGCATATAATACTCTACAAAATTCATTATTAAGAAAATATTTTTAAAATCATGTCATATTCCTGCCAACCTCTAATGACAAATACACCACCCCAACAAAAAGAGAAGACCAATATCAAGGCACTCACCGCGAGTCTAACTCAGCCACTATGTAAACTATATACGAAGATTTGCATTGCTCTGGGGATGGCTTTGCAATAAGCAGAAGGGTGCAGATTCATAAAACTATCTCACAGTAATGATTTATAAGTCAGAAGCTTTCTGACAGCTTCCTTCTTTGATTTTATTATTTTTCTGGCAAGTGTTATTTTTTAAACTTTTTTCTTTCTATTGGTGTCTCAATGTTATGCTGCATTGCATTTCATCTACATTAATTTTAGTCATCATTCAGTCCATGAGAAATCCCAGCACAGGATCGACTGTGATCCTCCAGCTGACTCTGTTTTTCACAGGTGCTCTACTGCCCAAAAGAAGAGGCCTTCTGAGAAGGCTGGGCTGCAGGTGTTGCTGCCCCAGTGTCTGTCTATTCACTGAAATCACCTTTCAACAGATTCACTTTTCACTTGCCTGCATCTCTAGACTAGCACAAAAGATGGTATTTGTATTTCCCATGTTAGCTACAGGTTTCCTAAGAGCAAAATGTGGAAGAATCATGATCCCACAGCATATTAAGGAATTTTTTGGGAAGGAAAATCCAAAGCTGACAACATGGTAATGTCATAAAGACAAAACACTGACTGGCTTTAACAAGTGAAAGAAGAAAAAGAAGACATATGGCCTTTAAAAACAACACTCAGATCTTTTCTAATTTTGCATGAGGGAGAAGGAAAATAGACATACGGCTTTTAAAAATAATATCAGGATTCAAAAATATTCTGCATGAAGTCAGGAAATGGTATTGTTAGTGATAAACACATGAAGGTCAGGGTTCAGCTATAGATAAGGAAGTGTTTCTGTATTTTTTTTCTGTAATGAGGATATCATGTTAAGCATATTCAGTTACACTGTCATTCATTAACCTGGATTGTTCTCTACAAAGAAATGATCAAAGAATTCAAAGTCCAATTCTCCTAGAAATTCAAGCCACTCTTAGTTTATCTTTCAGACAGAAAAAAGAACCCAGTGAAACCTAGTTAGGGAAAAAAGGGAAAGAAATCTGGGGGTAAGGGGGTGACAGAAGCATAAGGATATTGTTCCATTCCTGGAAGTGTGATATCAAGCACACTGGTAACATCATATTTAGTTTTTCTCAAACATACCTATTTTATTAAATGCTTCTTGTAGTTCTTCTAGCTCCTCCCGGGAAATGACCGTAGTAGTGTTTTCCATCTCTGAACAAGAAATAGTACCTTCAGATCTTTATACCTAGAAAAAGCAATGTCATAAAGAGAATTTAACCCTTCAGATGCATTTGTCTAAGTCACACAAAGTACACAAGCTGTGAAATATCTGGTAAAATTAGTTCAGAGGTCTGGCTGATAAGGATGAATAAACAGGCCCTTTGTGACACTCTTTCCCAGCACAGCCTGGCCACATAATAATTGAGATTTAGTAAGGAGAAGAAATAAGATGCTCTCACACCCTTTGCTTACTCAGGGTTCAGGCATTTCTTAATAGCTAGTGTAATTTTCATTTTTTACCCCATTCTTTCATTAAAATAAGCACTTTAAGTTTGAGGGAAATGTGTAGCACTTGTGAAAGATACAATTAGAAAGTAAAAATTTTTCTTGCGTTTTTTTTTTTTTTTCACCATTGTTCATTCTCCTCTCAGGTGTAATCCCCACAAAATTACTACCACCAAGACACCTGTGAACCACAGTCCCTTGTGCTCTTTGCTCTCCCACTTGATCCCTCTCCCTCCCTCTCCTCCCCAAAGAATGTCTCTCACAGTTTGCCTGCTAGTTTTGTCTTTCTATTTTTTTTTTTCCAGATCCCTTGTTTGGTTTCCTTATGTTCCTTCTATTTTAAGACATGACTAATATCCACAAAAAGAAGGAAGTAAGTTGAGTCTGGTCATTAGAATGTAGTTTATAGCTCCATTGTTCAGTTTTACAGTATTCAACTATCTGTCACTTCTTTTCCCTGTCCTTATGTGAGGGGACTTTCCCTCAGTCCCTCAGTACACACACACACACACACACATATAACACTTGGGAACTATATAGAATCTGGCTACAATTTTTATATATGTGTATGTATACACACACATGTGTATACATATAAAACTGGGTTGGAAGAAAAGCAGGTGGTAGTCAGTGTACAAAATCACTGATTACAAATGCCTAAAATGAACATTCAAATTCCTGACAATACTATTCAGAAATATTAATTAGTATCATTTTGTTATCTACTGATAGATTTTCTTGTCTCCTTTTCATGAATATCTGTACCTTCAGGGTGTGAAAAATGTGAGTACACTATATTTTAATTTTGTTGGTCCTAATAAATTGTACTTCTCTAAGTCCTTTATCAACATAATATATAGTGGTCACATGTTACCATATTATAACTTCCTTGGCAAATCCCTTGTTTCAGGATTTTTGCATTGCTTCCAATTTTTAATTATACAAGCATCTGCAATGAACAGCCTTGCAGATAAATCTTTATACATATCCACAATTATTTTTGTGAGAAAATATCTCAAGATGGTATTTCTTACATTTTTAAGGCTTAGTGGTTTGGCTATTCAATGTAAAGCTAAAGATGAATAAAAATCATGCTACATTCCTTTTATTTATACTTAATTATATTAGAAAGTTAACAGGTCGCTCAGCAAATAAATGAAAATGAGTTCTTTATAAGATACTAAGAACGGAAGCTAAGTAGGAAATTAGTTTTAAAAACGCTTTTTAAATATATTTTTTAAATATATATATTTTTTAAAGATTTATTTATTTATGCATACAAGCACTAGGGTACAGGCCAGAGGTGAGAGAATCCACCAGACAGAGCAGGGGGCAGAACAGGTAGATGAACTAAAACACACTGCTGAAGGGAGCAGCGGACCAGACAGGAGAGGTCTGCTGTGTCATGTGGGTCACCTCCCCAGCTGGCGGCAGGGATCGAACTCGTGGTGCAGTAGCTGCGTTTTGCTTCATAGTGCGTTGCTCAACCCACTGCGCCATCAGGGAGGGCCCCAATTTTAAATATATTTTTATAGGAGGTTCAAAACCATCCCTGAATATTTATAATTTGTCAGGGAAGCACATCATTTTTTTGGAGTTGCTAAAACTTGGTAAACATTTATTTACTCGAACACATCACCAGTCATGGCCATGAAGGATCCTGCAGCTCCTCAGAAGAACACAGCACTTTTGAGTGACTGTTACATCCTAGGGGGACAGTCAATCTTTGGTCAGAGTGTTAAAGAATTCCTGGCTTCCACCCAAAACTGCTCTTTGAAATGACAGGGAAACACAATTTTTAAAAAGCACACCACTTTATTCACTAAAATGTTTCACTGATCATATTAAATTGTGTGAAGCCCTGTAAGAGTTTGTTTCATCTGTCTTTTGAGATCTGTATAGAATCTGTCTACAATATTAGTGTCTTTCAAAATGACAGATTTTTATCTTACACAGTTATTCTAGGCTCTTGTCCCAATTACACAAGTAATTATATATTTTTTGAATTTTAAAAATAAATACCAATGCCTACTATTTAATTCTACACTGTTTTAAAAGGGTCTGGAGAACTCAAATCAGTAGATACAAGGAGTTTAGATGAAGTTCATCTTTACTCCCCAGAGTGATATCTTAGCATTAAATATTCACAACTTATTGAATTCCCACTTTCAAAATGCTTTACTATATTTAAAACAAACTCATTTTGTTTGAAAGAGATAAAACAGTCTCTTTTAGAATTTTTAAGCATAAATCCCCAGGTCTGCAAAATGCTAATTCTGTTGTGGCTAGCTTTGAATCTCTGTGGTTTGGTCATCCTGTACCTCCTTTCCTGTATCAAAATGGTTCCTGTACCTTGCCTCAAGCTTTAAAAATAATGGTCCAATTTTAGATTTGCACTCCACAGAAAAGATGCAAATTAACAGTTCTTGTGTTGACCTTATATTTGAAACTAAAATACCTGCAGTTCTACTTTTGCGCATGCTTATTCAGATTTGTCATTTGTTAATTACATAAAATAATTTTGTTCTCCCATAATCAGGCTAAGCTGGCAGATAAATGTATTGAAACAGCAATTTACCTATACAATATTATGTCTCTTATTTTTAAACCTTTGTTTTTACAATATAATATAAAGAAGGTGCTTCAAGTCCTTTGGTATTGGTGGGGAGTGGGGAACTGTATCAGTTGTGTGTTTATAAAACATTTTCAGAAGGATACAAGAAAAAGGTAACAGTTGATAGCCTTTCTAGGAAAAATGGGTTATTGCCTAAAAAGTGGAAAAGTACATACTTTTCATTATATACTTTTTTATTCAATTTCTTTGTCTATATGCTAAAAAAAAGACGTTGGTAAAATATTGAACAAAATATAATACTAGTTAGCAGTCTAAAGATACACATCATTGAGTACTGATAAAGGTAAGAACAATATATAGATATATAAAATGCCTGTATCTGTTACATTTTTAAATAACATTTACATTTCCTTATAAAGCAAAATATTATGATTAATATAGTACTATAATTTATAACTTTCTACAAATACAGGAAGATTTAATAGTAGAATGGTATATTGCCTCTTAAGTATATCCTGATGTAAAAATACATAATATTATTTTTGTAAGTTTTTGCAAAATTATGCTATGATTCTTAAAAATCTAAGTACAGTATATGATTATTCCTTAACAAACATGTTTATATAGTACAGTAAACTTACTGGGAATAACATACACTGCTGGTTATGAAAATATAGTAGTTTGATATATTGAAGACTCTCCTGGCTACATGGTCCCCAAATAAATTTGTTACTCTGATATTTTTTATGAAAAAAATGTTTCTGCTAACAATCAAAAAAGCACCGATTTTTAAAAAAAGAATAGAAAAAAATGTTTCCAACCAACTAAATATTCAAAATACTATATCATATTGTAGCAGCCCAAGAACTTTATACCTAGAAAGCCAATATTCATTTTTTGTACTAGTCCCACACTTAGATGATGAATGTGTTTGCACTGTCCTATGTGTTTGCATCTATGCTCAGTTAAGCTTCACTGCTCTGAGGCAGGTCCTGTGCTCACTTTGCCAACTGAGAAAGGGGTGCTTCATGGGATTAAATAACTTTTTCAGGGTCTCAAAGTGAATAATTTTATAGTTTTATAGCTCAACTGCAATTGAATCTGATTCTCTCTCATTCCTACCCCTAGGTCATAAGACTACTTTTGTGTAGTTTCTCCAATATAATCTGATAACAAAAAAAGTCAAATGGTTATTTGCACAATAGACATACAATTATATACATAATGTCAAGCAGACAATATTTATTGTAAAGTAATTATTTGAACTTTTAAGCAATCAGCCTTTTTATAGTACCTTCTAAAGTTTGGGGGGCACAATCAAAAAATGGGTAGAAGAACTTAAAAGACAGTTCTCTAAAGAAGACATACACATGGCCAACAGGCACATGAGAAAATGTTCAACATCCCTTATAATCAGGGAAATGCAAATTAAAACCACAATGAGGTACCACCTCACACCGGTAAGAATGGCACATATAAAAAAAAACCAACAACAACAAATGCTGGTGAGGATGTGGAGAAAAAGAAACCCTAGTACACTGCTGGAGGGAATTCAAGTTAATCCAACCACTATGGAAGGCCGTATGGAGGTTCCTCAGTCTACTAGGGATGGAATTACCCTAGTAGATCTGATCTGGCAATCCCACTCCTAGGGATCTACCCAAAGGACACAAAAACACCCATCCAAAAGAGCACCTGTACCACTATTTATAATTGGTAAGACCTGGAAACAACCTAAATACCCAAAAGTAGATGACTGAATCAAAAAGATGTGGTACATATACACAATGGAATACTATTCAGCAATCAGAAATGATAAGCTAGGGCCATTTATAGAAACATGGATGGAGCTAGAAGGAATTCTACTCAGTGAAACAAGTCAGAAGGCAAGAGAAAAATATCGGATGGCTTCACTTTTGGGAGGAATGTGAAAGAGCAACAACTACAACAACAACAAAAAAGAAGAGTAAGTTCAAGGAAATGGGCAATTACAACCAAAAACAAACAAACAAATAAAAAAAACTCAACAAGACCAAAAGGTCAAAGATAAACTAAAGGAACTATGGGGTGGGGGGGAGGGGAGGGAGGGCAAAGATGGGGATGAGGGTAGAAGGAGCAAAAGGGACTGAGGTGATGGTGCATGGGTGAAATGGTGGTGGGAACTCCCTGGGGAATACAAATGATGTCAAATATAATTAAACAAATCTAATAAAAAAATAAAAAAGTTTGGGGGCAAATTTTTAGCTAGATCAACTCCTATTCATTAAACACATAACCTGTCAGTCCTGAACAACTCTAGAATACACTGCTATTAGATTCACTTTTCAATTTTAGAAAAGATGGCATTACATAACTAGGACCAATCAAAGCACTCACATGTGTGAATGCCTGAGACTGACAGTGTGAAGAGATCAGGTTACAAAGTCAACCCAGAGCATGCAGTCCAGTGGTAGCAAGGATCACTGGCCAAAGACCCACCAACTGGACAGGTTATGATTTGTTCTGTAGCTAGATATATTTTCCCATAGATTTTGTCCTATATATTTTTTTTCAATAATTCTAACATTGCTTTCCTCCTCTGCTTTTTTTAAAAGCCCATATCATATTAAGTGAAATCTTCTTTCATGAATTACAATCTTCTTTTCCCCTCTACTAATACTCAGATGTGGATGACCAAGTATATATTTGGAAAGTTAAGGAAGAAATTGGATCTGATTTTTTATCCTCCCTCAAATTTGTAATGTCCTTGAGCCTTTCAGGCCTTTATCAAAATTAGTCTAAGCTGTCCTTTATGATTGATAGTATCGTATCTACAGCAAAGGCCTCCTTAATTAGTTTCACAGAGAGAACTTAGGAACAACCGTGAGACCAATACAACTTTGCTGCCTTCTACCAGTGTGAAAGCTCCTAACTGAGAGAATCAATGTAGCTTCACTGACACCTTTAGCTTCTTGGCTACTGTGCTTGCCCTCCCTCCACAGTGGCTCCAGATCATTTGACACTGAGGTCTTGAGGTAGCCATGAACCTGGGCCAACTAGCCTTCCCCTTAACCTAACCTGCCCTCCAAAAAGTTCCTTCTTCCCTTATTCCCCATTCTCTAGCAACAGAAAAAATAATGTCAACCAGAAACCATCTTGGAGTCACCACTGCCTGGCAAGGTCCCAGCTACTTGGCTCTCCACTCAGCTTGCTCCCAGCCCTCCTGGGCACCAAAAATAGCACTTCCAGGATTCTAACTATACTATAAAGCCATAATAATTAAGATGGTATGGTACTGGATCAAAAAGAACCACAGACCACAGGACTAGAATTAAAAGCCCAGAAATAAAACCAACATTCATAGACAACTAATCTATGACAAAGGAATGAAATATATACACTGGAACAAGGAAAGTCTCTTCAATAAATAGTGCTAGCAAAATTGGACTGCTAATACAAGAGAATGAAACTAGACCACTATCTTACACACAAAAATCAACTCTAAATGGATAATTCATATGTGAGACCTGAAACCATAAAATACATAGAGGAAAATATAGGAAAACCACCCTATAACATAAACTTCAGAAACATCTTTGCTGATTCATCTCCAGCAGCAAAGAAAACAAAGGAGAAGAGCAACAGCTGGGACTATGTCAGACTAAAAGGTTTCTGTACAGCGAAAGAGATAATACCCAAATCAAAGAAACACCCTGCTGAATGGGAAAAAAATCTTTTTTTTAACTTACATATATGTATATTGCTGATTAAATAATAATGCATTTACCCACTATTCTAAAGAAAATAAGCTTTTGCCTTAAAGTATAAATATAATTGGAACAGTTAACACTTTAAGGATTTGTTAGTCATTCATACTTAAGTACAAAGTAGTCACTGACCCTTACTTCAAAACTGCCTATGATGCTTACAATGAGAGTGCAGTGATGTTATTCGAATGACATGTAGAATTTAAGAGAATTAACTCTAGAAAGAGATTTTATTTTGAATACCTTATTTTGTCTACCTTCCCTAGGCAGTTACATTTTTAGGGAGGACACTTACTCCATTAGTCTAAGGGTAGATAAATACATAGCAAAAGGCTAAAAAATATAGTACAGCATTTCCTGTAAAGCATAAAACACAAATCTATTTATGTTGCCATACATATTCAGTGAGACTTGAAAATAGAACGACAAACTGAGAATAATGGTAGTCTATTGCAAGGAAGTCAAGAAGCGCAAGAAGTCAAGAAGCACAATGGGGCTGGAGCTACATCTGTTACTTTTTTATTAAAGATATACTTGAAGTCAAATTTTAATATTTGTCCAATCAAAATAGTAAATACATGGTATTAGTTATATTGTTTCTGAACTTTTCAGTGTTTTTTTCTTAATATAATTCTTAATACAGAAAAACTTTTAAAAATAAAAAGGATGTCTCTTAATCCAAAACAACAAAGTACTCATAAAAGTACTCATAAAAGAAATTCAGATAGTTTCAAAAAGACCAGAGACAACAAGCGTTTGCAATGATATGGAGGAAAAAGGAACCCTCCTACACTACTGGTGGGAATGTAGACTGGTCCAAACCCCATGGAAAACAGTGTGGACATTTCTCAAAATATTAACAATGGATCGATGAAACAATCCAACAATTCCACGTCTATGTTTTTATTTCAAAGTAAAAACACTAAATCAAAGAAAACTATGCACTTCTATGTTCACTGCAATACCATTTACAATAGTCTAAGTTATGGGAGCAATTAAAGTGCCCAAGGACAAATGAGTAGGTTAGGAAGATGTGGTACATATACACAATGAAATACTACTCAGCTATAAAAAAGATGAACATTTGCCATTTTTGACAACATGGATAGAGTGAATTATGCTAAGTGACAATAAGTCAGAGGAGAAAGACAAACACCAAATGATTTTACTTATATGTAGACTATACTGAAACAAAATGTAACTTACTTAAATGTGAAATTGTGTTTATTCCCTTGCTTCCCCACTTAAAGGCACAAAAACTTGATGGCATTCAAATTTTTAATTCCTCACGGTTATATCTGTTGTTTTTCCTAAATCTTTCAAAAATAATTTTGGTCAACTTTTTCCAAATACTTTTAAGAGTAAATAATATAGCCTCAATTCTTTCCTACATGGAAATTTTAGGTTCTGATGTTCTTTTGCAAACACCAGGTACATAAACAAGGAAACCTACTGACAAAGCAGAAAGGATCAGGAAGGACTCACCTGTGATTTCTCCCACAGCCTCATTGCACAGCCACCAACATGGTCATTTCCATGCTAGCCACCTCAGTCTTCACATTCCTGTACATCCGTAGACCTGGGGACTGACTTGGGGTTGGTTTTTTGAGCACTCAGTGCTGTCAGAGTTGCCACCAAGAAATTTCAAAATCCACTGATTTTGAAATTCCTGTAAACTCCATAGGTTAAATTCACTCAAGTATTCAATAAATATGTACTATCTCACTGGACTACACATGGGGACTTAAAGTTTAATAAACAGGCTACTCTAGAACTACACTCAATATAATGCTTTTCAGGTTCAAATGTAAATCATAATAAGCTTAATTAAATCAGTTTTTGATAAATGATATAAAATAATCATATGATTAATTCTCTTTAATGAATTATGATGTTCTGCTTGGAGCTCTGTTTCCAGATGCCTCAACCACCATCTGTCAGATTCTCAAGATGTCAAGCCTGATTGGCAGAGCTCACATCATATGCCCATCCCCATCCCTGTGGTCAGGAGACATAGGGTAGACAAGAAGTAGAGAATCCTTCTCCTAGTTCATTGGCTTTCTGTACAGTTTCCAGGTTTGCATGAAACAAAGGCAAAGGTTTCAATCTGACTCCTGAGCAAATACAAGCATGCTATCCTAACCGTCCTCTGACAAGCGGAACTCATCTCACCCAACCAAGAACACCTGAAGATTATGTCTCTCCTCCAAACACCACAAAACACAATACTCATACACAATGACAGTCCAAACAAGGCAAGAGAGGTTTCCCCTCTCCCTTTAACAGTAATAAATGTCCCTGGGTGCACACAAGAGGCCAAGCACTACTCAGAGTAGTACATATATTATCTCATTTATCCTCCAGCAGCTCTGAGGTTGGTCATAGCACATTTCTCATTTTACAGTTAAAACAATTGAGGTTGAAAGCTTCACAGTAAATGGCAGAGCTGGGCTCCCAACACAGGGAGTCTGCGAAGTCTAAACCCACAATTACACACGTCCTCACAGAGGCATCTCCATATGCCCCTTCCATCTCTATAGCTCAAGTTCTACTCCCTGTGATGTTTCCTGGAACCTGATTTCCAGTCTAGAACTGCAGTGTATCTAAGAAATTCAGGGAATGGAAGGCAGGATTTAAATGAGCTTTGTGATGTGATGCACAATTTTACACTACTTTTTTTTTGTCTCTAGGAAAGCACCTTGTTCCTATTTTCTATACATTATTTAGTCACAGGAAATCATACAATAGACAGATAATCACCCAGAATGTAACTGCCTGTCAATACGTATCATATTCAGAACAAAGTCTCAAAACCAACACCAAAAAGTTGTCAGAGAACAGGATGTATGAGATACTTCCAAGGGCCCTGGAATAACCTGAGCATTACTTCCTAGTTTATAATCCCCTTTACCCACTTCTAGCCAAAAGGGGTATGTAAATGATTCACAGCCACATAGAAATTCTAGTCTAACTCCTGTCAGAGTGAACAGAAAAGTCCTACCCAGGGCGCTTCCACTACAGATTTTGAACTTCAGTCTCTAGTGCACACATTGGTTTCAAAGTTGAGCCTTTCCACTCTTTACAGTTAAATTAAAATGGTGTTTTCAGTAATTAAAACTCTGAGGTACATTTTTACTTATAGGCCCATTTTCTATTTTTTTGCAGGTTTTGAAGAAATTTTATTTTATAAAGGTAACAATGGTTTACAATAGTATATATGACTTAGGGGAATAGGTTCACACCTATTCAGATGAACATTACCACAACACACCCACCATCAAAGTATTCATAATCCTCCACCAGAGACCAGCAGGCTCCCCACTCCACTTTGCTCCTCATACCATGCTTTTCCCCATCAGTAGCTTCAATTCTAGAGTCAGATTTCTATAGTGTGTTTCGGTTTAGTTTGTCTCATTGTTTCTTAATAGACTATATATGAGTGAAATCATCTGATATTTGCCTTTTTCACTCTGACTTATTTCACTTAGCATAATACCCTCCAGTTCCATCCATGTTGTCACAAATGGAAAGAGTACGTTTCTTTTTATAGGTTAGTAGTATTCCATTGTGTATATATGCCCTCTTCTTAATCCACTAAACACTAATCTGTTGCAGGGGAGGGGGAGGGACACCTAAGTTGTTTCCATAACTTGGCTATTGAAAATAGTGCTGCAATGAGCATAGGAGTGCATAGATACCTTCAAATTAGTGCTTTTGCATTCTTTGGATAAATACTAAGAAGTGGTATTGGTGTATCATATGGCATATCTATTCTTTTTTTTTTTTTTTAAAGATTTATTTATTTATGCACACAAGCACTGGGGTACAGGCCAGAGGTGTGGGGGGGTGAGAGGATTCACCACAGAGAGC
>JAGFMF010011830.1:19932979-19968678 GCA_019455555.1 Galemys pyrenaicus
CCCCGCTCTGTCTGTGGTGAATCCTCTCACCCCCCACACCTCTGGCCTGTACCCCAGTGCTTGTATGCATAAATAAATAAATCTTTAAAAAAAAATCTATAATCCACCTCGCTGAGTTAATTCCCTGAAGAGGAAGTCAGAAATACTTTTTTTTTTTAAAGATTTATTTATTTATGCATACAAGCACTGGGGTACAGGCCAGAGGTGTGGGGGGTGAGAGGATTCACCACAGACAGAGCCGGGAGCAGAACAGGCAGATCAACAGAAGTACACTGCTGAGGGGAGCAGTGGGCACAGCAGCAGAGGTCTGCCGCGCCATGTGGGTCCCCTCCCTGGCCGGCAGCAGGGATCGAACTTGTGCTGTAGAGGCTGCAGTTTGTTTCATAGTGTGTTGCTTAATCCACTGCGCCACCAGGGAGGCCCAGTCAGAAATACTTTTTATGGTGGCTCCACAAAAGTAAATAATGACAGATATAAAACTGCTTCATAAAGTAAAATATACACTATGGGTCAGTATTTTTGAAGTTCATACTGTATGAATTAATTTACATAAAATTCTCAAAAATGTAAACTAATCTATGGTAACAGAAAGCAAGTCAATAGTTGCCTGAACAGGGTGAAAAAAGGAACGAACTGCAAAGAGGCATGGAGAAACTTCTGAGGATAATGAAAATGTTCTGCATCTTGACTGCAGTGATTTTGTGGGAATCCACATTTGTCAAAACATATTGAATTGTCCATTTTAAACAGGTACAGTCAAATACTCTTAAATCACACCTCAATGATTATTAAAAATACCCACACACACATTTAAAAGTCACCTGTACTGAAGAGGGCTGCTTCTTTCATGACCTGTCCATACAATGGTAGAACTAAAACTGAAAACATTAAGCAGAAATATCAGAAGATCTAAGGAAACAGATTCTGTCCATGTGCCCAGCACCGAGTCCACCTCTGAGACACAGAGGTTCTCTTCACTGGGCTGCTCCAACACTGGCTCAAATTATAGTCTATGAGTACAAATGATGTTGTCTTTGGGATTCCCACAAAAAAAGCTGGATGAAGTGACCACTGACATTTCTGACACTGAATAGCCCATTATATCAAGGAAGACCATGTGAAGGTTCATGACCGTGCTGCTATGATGTGGAATTATGCCACATATAAAATTGCTTCATTAAGTAAAAGAAAAATAGAGAAGAACATGTTTTTGCTATGTCTGATTTCCCACCAAGACTTGACTTTGTAAGAAAAGCCAATTACTTGCCCAAAACAGCCCTTAAAAAAATGAACCCAGTAGGGTTATTTTCTGATTTTTGGAAAGCAGTTAGTAAAATGAAAATATTTGAAAAATAAGAAAATATAAGTTGTTCTTCAAGCATACCATTCAGAAATGACCAGGATCAGTATGCTATGAATTTCTAGTCTTTCTTCCATGCACATTTACAAGAACACACTTTTCTGCTGTAGTAAGCAAGCATCTGACAATATATAGTATTACTTACTATTACTGAGAAGCTTCCTATATCATTATGCATTTTTTGTAAACAGGCCTTACACACCTCATAGATTTTTCTGACTGCACCATGATTTAGATATGTATTCATGTCGTTAAAGTGGTTTCCAATATTTTATTTTTAGAAATAATATTTCAATATCCTTGAAAAAAGATAGGGAATGAGGGACCATATAGACCTACAGCAAACTTCTCTAATATTTTATCTACTCCATTTTATTATAGGTGATCTCAGTTTCCATTCCATTCCATTCCGTTTCCATTCAGTTTCCATGCTGTGGTTGACAGTTCAAAGGTGCGGTATGGAGGTTGCCACCTTTGCTGACGACAGCTTTTCCCTGAGTACCTGCTGTGAACCTCAAGCAAAATTCCAGAGAAAATATTGTGATTTTATTTTTCCTCAACAAAAATCATGTAGAAAGCAACATGGTGCTGACTCACTGCTCAAGGCCAAGTACATGGCAGAGTTTTAACCCCTTGTGACTATTCAAGACAAAAGTATTATGTGAACCATAATCAAGTAGTCAATAAATTCATGGGGAAAAAAAAAATCTGACTCGAAGTTGCTTATGTAAATCAAACTACTCAATGGAGCAAGAACATTTAGAAAACAATTTATTGCTCCGTGTTCAAAAGTACCTTTAGGGAAAGAGCCACATTTTTTTAAAAAAATATTTATTTATGTATACAAGAGGTGAGGTACAGGCCAGAGTCACAGGAGGTGAGAGGAATTACCAGACAGAGCCGGGAGCAGAACAGGCAGACTGACTAAAATACACGGCTGAGGAGAGCAGTGGGCAAGGCAGGAGAGGATCCCCTCCCTGGCCGGCAGCAGGGATCGAACTCGTGCTGCAATGACTGCGGTCCGCTTCACAGTGCGTTGCTTAACCCACTGCGCCACCAGGGAGGCCCAGAGCCACATTTTTAAAATTTCTGTAAACCCACATATACCTACATGGTGATTTGTTTATAAGAAGTATTTTCACAACATTTAGAAGACATTTTTTCTGTATTTTAAAAATAACCCATTTTTCAAATTTCAAAATGTTCAGGGTAAGAATAGTAGCAACTGGAAGGAAGCAGGAGGTCTTCTGGGTGTTGGTAATAGTTTTGTTTTATTAATATGGGTGCTTTGATATGGGAGTATTACTTTGTGAAAATTCATCAAGTTATACACTTATGACATTCATTTTCCTACACATATATTGCACACTAAAGATTTATAAATGAACAAAAAAATGTTCACTCCCTTGTCTCCAATACCTTGCAAAGTAATCTGACAATGAATCAACAGATTCAGTAATACGTGAATTAGAAACATCATCTCTAATAATCCCACCTTTACTTACTTAAGTTAGACATTCTTAGCAATGTTCTTTAGTTTACATTGTAAGGAAACAATAAATACACATATTTTGTAGAATTTTTGTGTGTATATAGTAAAATCAGAATCATATCTGTACTTCTAACCAATTCATCAAGTGGTTGTGCAAAATGCTGCAGGAGCTTCTTTAACACTGTACAGATTTATGGGGGAAGACATAGAGCAGAACTCAAAATATCCGCTGCAAGACAGGAATTCCTTTTATGATTTTAATTCAGGAAAAAATTAGCAGCCACACTTTGAGTACCATAGAAAACATTCCCTAGAATGAAGAGGTGTCAAAACTTGCTATAAATATGTATTATTATAGACAAATGGGCAGAGAAATAAAAGGGCAGGCCACGCAGATGTAAGTGTATGAACAAAGGAACAGAAGCACAAGAGCATATGGCTGCAATGGGTAGCTGAAAGCAAATACCCTGGCGAAACAAGTGTGTCTACTTCATATCACAATAAACTCATAGGAATCTAAATGACTACAGCAACAGGCACAATGTGAATTACCAAGGGTAACTGTCTCTGGAGCTCTCCTTGACCATCTAAAAGTCCTGAGATAACCTTTCCAAAACTATTTTTTTGTAATCGGGCCCTGATACAATTTCAGTTTAGAGAAATATCCAGTTATATTCTCATACATAGCAGCCTGGAGTCCCATTAGCAATGATAACCACTGCTGTCTTATTTGTCAACAAAGGCAGATGTTGTCTGTGACAGGCTGGATAATTTCCTCCCAGTGTGTCCACACCAAAATCCCCAGAACCTGTGAATATGTAACTTTACCAGGCAAAATGTGATTAAGGTATGAGCAGATTTTCCTGGATTACCTAGATGGGCCCAGTGTACAACTCCTGCCTTTAAGTAGAGTACTTTCCCCTACAAGGTGAGAGGTGAAATAGGAGGAGGGAGAGGAGATACTCAAAAGTGCCAGAGGGGCTGGACCCACTATTGCTGACTCTGAAGGTGAAGGAAAGACGTCATGAGCCAAGGAATGCAAGTGACTCCTAGAAGGTAGGAATGATCTTCAGTTTATATCCAGTAATAAAATGGGGGTCTCAGACCTACCATTTCAAGAAACTAACTTTTGCCAACAACCTGAAGGAGTCATAAAAATGATCGTCCCACAGAATCTCCAGAAAGAAGCTCAGTCCTGCCAACACACCCTGGTAAATGAGACCCTGGTGGAATTTATAATCCACAGAACAGTACAGTAATAAATTCATATTGTTTATGCCTCTAAGTTTGTGTTAATTTGCTATGGAAGTAATAGAAAGTTAATATGGTCTCTGACAGTTCTATTTACAACAGGATGTTCTTATCCCCTTGGCTTTGGATGACCACAAAAGAAAACAGTCACATTTTGGGAAAAGCGGGGGTGGGGGGGGGAGAAGAAGAGTATATTTGGGGGGAAGGGCCAATATTAACTTTCTAATGGTCCTTAAATAAATGTTCCCTCCAACAGAAGAAACAAACATATCAGAAATTAGTCAAATATCCTGTTGAGCATTTTAAAAAGAAAAACACTACAAAAATTTAAATATTCAGGATGTTATTAATAATGATGAGCAAGGGTGACTTTGTCTTAACTCTACCTAACAGGCTAGGGCCTAGAGAGCACTACAATAGACACTAATGCTACTCAGCAATTAGGGGCAGTGGTTTTCATTAGCAGTCATTATGATCAATCTGTGGAGCTTATTTTAAATGCAGATTCCTGGGCCTCAATTGCAAAGATTGTCATTCAGAAGTTTTAGGGTAGGGACACAGAATCTAAATGGGATCAAAAATAAAACTTTTTTGACTCAAGTTAACAATCATATCAAAAACACATAAGCACCTAGAAATATATTTAACAAAGGAGGTAAAAGATCTATATAATGAAAACTACAAGACTGATAAAATCAAAGAAGAACACAAAAGAGATGGAAAATGTTCATGTTCCTGGATAGGGAGAATTAATATAGTTAAAATGGCCATCTCCCTAAAGCCTATATAAATTCAATGTAATCCTCATCAAAATTCCAATGTTATATTTTAAGAAAATAGAACAAAAAATACTAAAATTTATATGGAGCTACAAAAGACTAAGTAGCTAAAGCAGTTGAGAAGAAAGGAAAAAAAAAACAGAGGCCTCACATTATTGGACTTAAAACTATATTATAAAGTGACAGTAATTAAAATGGTGTGATACTGAAATAAAAATAGACACATGGATCAATGGAATAGAATCAGGAGCCCAGAAATAAAAGCATACATATATCAATGACAAAGGAACAATAACCTTACAATGGAGATAGGAAAATTTCTTCAACAATGGTCCTGGAAAAACTGAACATTTACATGCAGAAAACAAAATTGTAACTAGATCACTCTAACACTATATATAAAAATAAATTCAAACGGATTACAGACTTTGATGTAAACCTGAAACCATAAAATACATTGAAAAAATTGGTGCTGTGTTCCAGCATTAATACTAGAAATGTCTTTGGGGACTCAAACTGAACAGCAAAGGAAAATAAAAGTAAAAATCAACAGAAAGGATTACATCGAATTAAAGAGATTCTGCACAGCAAAAGAAAATATTAACAGAACAAAAAAAAATCAAAATAAGTCAACTCAACGGGAGAAGATAGTTGCAGATCATACACTCAATAAGGACTTAATATCCCAGATACATAAAGCACTCAGGCAACTCAATAATAAAAAAAAATCAAACAACCCAATTAAAAAGTGGACTGGGGTCTCCCTGGTGGCGCAGTGGGTTAAGCGATGCACTATGAAGCAAACCACAGCCACTGCAGCACGAGTTCAATCCCTGCTGCCGGTCAGGGAGGGGACCCACATGGTGCAGCAGACCTCTCCTACTGTGCCCGCTGCTCCCCTCAGCAGTGTACTTCCGTTGATCTGCCTGTTCTGCTCCCCACTCTCTGTGGTGAATCCTCTGACCTATACCCCAGCTCTTGTATGCATAAATAAATAAATCTTAAAAAAAAAAAAGTGGACAGAGGCTCTGAATAACTATTTCCCCAAAGTAGACATACAAATGACCAACAGGTACAAGAAAAACACTCACTTATTATTTGGGAAATAAAAATCTAAACCACAATGATATATCATCTCATACCCATGATGTCTTACATCAAAAAGACTACTAACAAGTGTTGGCAAGAATGTGAGTAAAAAGGGAACTCTCATACATTGTTGGCAGGAATGTAAATTGGAGCAGCCATTTTAGAAAACAACATGGAGCTTGCTCAAGAAACTAAAACCTAAACTGCTGTATGATTTAGTAATCCCACTTCTGGGATTATTAAATCATTAACTCAAACAGTTATATTCACTCCAGTATTTATTGCAGTGTCATTCACAACAGCTATGATACTGAAACAACCTAAGTGCCCATTAACAAAGATAAAGAAGATGTGGTATACACACACGATGGAATACTATTTAGCTATTAAAAAAATAAAACAGGAAATTTTGCATTTTCAGCAAAATGGAAGGACCTGAGGAGAATATGCTAAGCAAAATAAGTCAGAGGAGAAAATCAAAAATTAAACAATTTCACCTATTAAGTGAAATATAAGAAAACAAAACAGATAAAATAAAAATTAACCAGTGGGCTTTGACAACAAAACTGAGGTTACCAAACAGGAAGAGGTTGGGTGTGTTAGGGGCCAAAGGAGGAAGGGAAAGCACCACACCTAGTATAGGAATCTGCACGTACAAACCTAGCATAGGTTACACTACACATACACCCTATGTGACTAATGATCTGTGTCCTTTAAACTAATATGCTTGCTTTAAACCCCAATGATTCCTGAATGAGTGCTGGAAATTGACACTATCAGATGTAGCAGGATCAAGATAAGTGAGAAGCTGATAACACACTCTGGGGGATGAACATGAAGAACACCAAGAACATCAACTATGACAGGTAGTTCTGATGGGCTGTTTGATATGACTGTTTGTGTTTAATTCATAACAACATCAACTCAATGGGATGACAGAACGGTCTCTCTGTTCTCTCAGACCAGCGACCATGGGAGAATAGTCTCTCCATTCTTTCAGAACAATTACCAGTGATCTGATAAATGAAAGTGCTTATAGATTCAATTCCTGTTTCTGCTTATTGGCTTTTTTGGTAGTGACAGGCAGCAGAACCCAGCCCTACTCTCAGTAACAGGTAGAGACAAGTCAATGGATGGCAGTATTCTTTTTCCTCATTAAAGAAAAAGCATTTTTTCCCTTCACTCCCCAAAAAAAAGAAACCGGAAAAAAAGAATAAAATTGGGGGAAAAAAAAAGAATTTCTGAATTTTGTGCCCTGACAAGTGAGTAATACTGCTTTGGATTTCCCACTTCTACCAGTTAAGAGCTCTGCTATTTGGACCAATGCCAGAAATGCATTCTTGTTCAGAGTTACCTCAGGAGCTATCCCCAGCAAATTAAAAAGTTAAGGTCAAGCTTTGATATAAACCATCTTAGATATGATTCTAACCCTACCTCTTCCTGATGGGCTGTTTTGCACAAGTCCCTTAAATTCTCTGTATATAAGTTTCCTCATCTAAATAAAGGGAATGACAAAACCTTTACCCATATGGTTATTGTGACAAATCTAGCAGTTTTTGAACAGAGAAACTATTACTACCATCATAACTCCATTTTTTTATGAAATAAAAATAAAATAGAAGCAGAAGTAGTTTCATTTCCATATATGGAAATATTACTAATTAATGGACTGGAATGGACTGCCTGGAATTGAATATACTTACGAAAGGTTGTGTTGTGAAAAAAATAAAGGGAACCAGGCCTCATTGGTGGAGTAGGGGTTAATCTCAGAGCTATCATGCCATCACCACTGCAGCTTGAGTTCAATCACCAGCCAGGAAATTAACCCACATATTACACAGCAGACCTCTCATGTCTCGCCCACTGCTCCTCTCAGCAGTGTATTTTAGTAGATCTGCCTATTCTGCTCTCCACTCTGTCACTGGTGAATCCTCTCACCCCAATCACCCACACCTATGGCCTGTACTCCAGTTCTTATATGCATCAATAAATAAATTAAAAAAAATAAAGGGAACCATAACATCCATCTCTCCATGAGGCTACATATATAACAGCTTCCCTGGGGAACAGCCAATGTATATTTGACATTTATGTGAAAAGAAATCAATGGAAATGTTAGGGTTAATTTGTTGCTGAAGCATAACTTAGCCTATCCTGACTGATGCAGAGAATCCATGCAAAAAGAAAGCTTGTCATCAGTCTGTGCTCAATCAACTTGGGCCATGTACAAGGATTCGCTGAATAAATTAGGAATTTGTTAGAATAAAAGGAAATTTTCTAAACCTTCCACAGACAGGTACTTGTGCAACTGTATTTCATTTCAAATGCATTCACAGATTATTACCATAACACTCCTATTCAAAGATAAGTACTTAACCAAATCTTCTATGTCACCCACTTTTTAAAGAAATTTAACTGAGACACTAATTGAGTGATACACACTGAGTAATGTACACTGGTATGGAGATACCACTTTAGCTGATTATGCCATTCTCCCACATCACTGCTATATGATCTTCTTGGTCTTCATTTTCAGGACATATATAAGTGGCAATGCAGTTACTACTCCACAGATACTGATGGTCTAGTGCTCTGGGCAAAGCTGGCTCAGCTCTCCTACTAACAGTCAACAAGAATGCTATTGATTGGATAGACTGATTTTGGTGGGTCTTTGAGCACATAAAGATGCCAACTCCTCCATCTGGCAATAAAAATATCCAATAAGGTAAGGACTCAAGTCTGTATCCGACAATGCATGCCTTATTTAAAACCACTAGAAACTCTGGAGCCTGGTAGACCATAGGGTGTACATTTTCAGTCTGGGTTTAAATCTCAGTTCACCCATAGACAGCTGTGAGAGTCAGCTCAAAGACCACAGCCTCGCTGAACCTTGGCCACCTCCCCTCTTCATAAGGCATTCCCTGTGCCCTGTCTCTAGCCCAGCCCCCTTCATTCAATTACTTCCCTTTGATTCTGCAGAGCAAAGACTAGTCCTCTGCCAAAAGCCTTTAATTGACAATGAGAGGGACACTGAGACGTATCTAACCTTTTTCTATAGTGGCGATATTAATAAATATCACTGTTATGTGAGATCTGAAGTTTAGGGAAAAGTTGTTAAAGGCACCTCTGACAATAGAGAAAATCACATAAAGAGTTTCATAGTTAAGGATTAGTCACAAACACATTTAGGATTTATAAAATAAAAATTTCATACAGAAGTTATTCTCTCTGGTCAATAAAACTAGAAAATATGGATTGATTGGGAAAGCACTAGATTTGGGGTGATACTGAAGTTCCATGAGGATATGGACCCTTCATTGTCTTGCCATTTTGACAACTGCTGAATCTAGAAGATACAGATGTGAGTTCCATCTCTGCTACTTCCAAATCAAGTAATGTGAACCAGGAAAGTCATTCTCAGAGTCTTGCTTACTTGTCAGTGAAAGGAAGCAAAGTCAGAATATTATATAGCTATCAATAAATACCTTACCTTCCAGCTTACTAATCACTTTCACATTCGCTGCTTTGTTTAATCATCAAACCTGCAGCTGAAGAAAAGCTGCTCTTCTCCTGGGGTCAAAAAGAGAATCATAGACTTTGACTTCCCATCTGTAGCCTTGATTAGAGGCCAGCTGATTTGAAATATTTAAACATTAAATTACACTAAGGAGCTCATTTTCATTGACTACTAAACATTCTAAACTTCTCAGATTACCTTTTTCCATCGATGGTGATCTTGAGTTTCACTTAGACTGTTTGAGCCTAAGAAAAGGGATCCAACAAATTGCTATTATTATTGTTTTTCCAGATTAATTCATTTGTACGACAAATTTTTCTGCTAAAAAATGTCTTTGGGTTTTTGTGAGTTATGTTTCATGGCTGGCACCTCACTGACCTCATAACACTTAAAACTCTGCAAAAACTGGGTCATTCTTGAAAACACCCACCGGACCAAAAGAATCTTTTAATAAACCTCAATCTGAAGAGAGGGGAAGAAGGAGGAAGACTTCACCTGGACAATGCTGAAAGCACCTTTAGAACTTTCTTGCTTCAGGTAAAAGAAACGTCTTTGAGAATGTTTTGCATGTTCCCAAAGGTTATATACTAACTTGATAACAGCTATAGGTTTGATGATGTACTAACTTAAGATTGTCTTTCAACCCAATTATTGATGAATGGCATTAAAACCTTAAGCAGAGACTCATTTATCAAACCTCAGGATTCTAGTTTGCATTGATTTTGGTCTATGAACAGTACACAGTGAGTATATATCACCAAGGACAAAAAAAAAATGATAGAGTCATAAAAGATGGCATTTAAGAATCACAAAGTGAAATGAGACAAAACGTCTGCCGGTGTCTTTGATCATTCACTGAAAATGAGTCAGTTCTGAAGCTGCTTTTCTTTCAGTAATTTAATTTAGACTCTGAACACCGGCTATGGGAACAATGTACAAACGTAGCAGGTACTTGTCTATCTAAAGTATTCAAATTGCTTGATCAATATCAGTTTTAGGTCATAAATTGTCAAACTTCAGTTCGGGTTTTTCAACTATTATCCACAGGGTTAGTTAAGTTTACTTTTTTACTGATAAGAGTACAGAGGGCCCTATATAATAATTATTGGAAAGAAGGTTTTAAACAATTAACCCTTGATCCAAAAGTAACTGAGAAGATAATCCTTCTATATAAGTCTACCAATATTTTAAACTCAAATTCAATCCAAGTTTTATTTGGACAACACTGCTAAAACCTCATATCTTGGTTCTCCAAACAAACTGAAGGTGCTCCCACCATTTTTTTTTTTTTTATGAAAAATGTGTTGTTTCCTGGGGCTAGGTCTTTAAATAATTTTTTAAAGATTTATTTATTTATGCATACAAGAGTTGGGGTACAGCCCAGAGATATGGGGGAGGTGAGAGGATTCATCAGAGACAGAGTAGGGAACAGAACAGGCAGAGCTACTGAAATATAATGCTGAAGGGAGCAGCAGGCAAGACAGGAGAGGTCTGCTGTACCATGTGGGTCACCTCCTTGTCTGGGGATCGAACTTGTGCTGCAGTGGCTATGGATAGCTTCATAGTTCTACGGCTTAACCCCTTGAGGCACTAGGGAGGCCCCAGATCTTTAAATAATTTAACTTAAATGAACATCTTGATAATAAATCCAATTTCCTTTAATATTTTGAGTTTCCTCAGTCAATCATTCTCAAAAAAACCTTCCACCTTACTAAGTATTCATTTACCTTACTCTCAGAAAAGATAATTTCTTAGGTTTCCTTTGCAAATGCTTGGATTTTTTGGGAAGAATATTTCTGTAGTTTTAGGGCTCTGGATTTCTCAAGAATATATCATAAATAATTGGTTTAATTTTACTCATATGTGGTAAAGAAAAAAAAAGAATTAAAAAAGAAACAAATGAAATAAACTTTTAGACTATAAACCAGTTAGTGGTTACTGAAAGGGGAAGGGAAGGGAAGAGAGGCAAGCAGGGGATAGATGAATAAGTCTGTGAAAGGGGTCGACTGTAAGGTGAAGGATGGAATTAGACTTTTAATGGTGAACATAATGTACTATATACAAATATTGAGATAATGATGCCATTTGAAGTCTATGTGAGGTCAAAAACCTGTTACTTTGATTAAATTTTTTTTATTTAACTTTAAGGTCTAAACTCCCCCGCACAATTGGATTTTTAGGAAATAACAATCCGTAACTCTCCTAGAAAATAAAAATATTTTCTGATGAAACAAAATTTGTAAATGAGAGAAAAACACTCTTAAGCACTACTCTAACCCTAAGCCATGGCTCACAATATTACCTCAAAGCAGCTAGCTTTTACACAAGCCATGCTACATATTTCTCCCAAAAAGAAAAAAAAAGGTAAATAAGTATTTTCAGACAAAGTTGTGCTGAAAAGAAATTAGATGATCAAAAAGTTGACAAAGTCTCACATCATATGTGATCTAGTATGTCAGCAAAATTGCCAGCCATGGAAACTGTGTAACTATTTTATAACCAATAAGCCTATTAGTAGCAAATATACCACTTTCTCTTTCTTCTTGATTTTCATCATCATCCAAAATAACACTGATTTGGATATTTGTTTGGGGAAAGAGCTGGGTGATATAAGTTCTCAGATATTAAGATAAATAATGATGGAAATAAAACAGAGTAATTAGGTTTGTGGGGGGTGGATTTTCTCACAGTCAACTCAGCTATTCAAATCTGGGGTCTACCAGGCCAACTTCTAAATTGTCCAGGACCTAGAACCCTGTGGTCTCTGTACCCACCTCTAACTGCAGCAAGCTCACGTGGACTCTCGCCCTCAGGATCACTGGTGTGATCCTCTCATCTGGAGAATCCTTAGAGAACATGCTCAGACCAGGATTCTACTGGGGAATTTCACCACAGCTCAGAAGCCTGAGACCAGGTTTAAAGATCAGGCTCCAAGCCATTCTAGAAGTGGAATGATCCTGCTGCTGCTGGGGATAATTGTCCTTACAATCTGGTCACCCCGAGTCCAGAGTCTCATATACCAGTTGAGTTTCCCAACCCTCTAACTACAGAGTCACCTCCTAGATAACAACCAACTTCCCAGGCCCTGAAAGAAGGTGGAAGCAGAACAGTGCACTGAGAGAAAGGGACTTATCTCTGCCTCCAAAATTGCTTCAGGTATAAAAAGGAGAAAAACACTGAGTAATTTTTTAAAAGATTCATCACTGTTATGTTCTTTTGTTTTGTTTCTCAGATGAAAGTCTGGCTCACTGATTGTTGCATCAGCTAAAATCTGTGGCCATTCTAAGCATCTGTTAGAGTTGTCACAGATAAAGCTTTGAATTTTGTTAAGATATTTAAGCTCTCAGTGATTGGAGTCAGACAGCCCTGGATCAAAGCTCTCACCTCACTCATCTGTCAATTGTGTGACCTCAGAGATGTGATTTTTATCTTAAGTTTCCTGATTATATAACAGAAATAATAATTGCTCACCTCACAGAATGGTTACAAAAATCAAATGTCATATTATTTGTAAAGTGTTAAGTATTTGGTCCATGGAAAACAGATACATTACTAATATTACTATTATTGTATATTACTAATACACAAATATTTACTATATAAAGTACATTACTAATATTACTATTATTATTTTGAAAAAGCTATAAAGTCATTGATAGGAAGAGAGAGCTGTGATATATAATTCTAGAATTTAGTATTTGGGCATTTTTAAATGACAAGACACGAACATTAACATGTTCAAGTTAACATGCCACCTGATTTTGCATTTGACTGTCCAATAAGCTTTGACTTAATGATATGACAAAAAAAAGGATTTTTTAGAAAATGGTACCAGGTCAACCATTCCCTTGTCTCCTGGTAATTATTTCCCATGCTCTATCTCTTCACCTACTCTCTTTGCTCACTTTTAAGGGAACAAGTACCATTGCCAATTTGACACAGTGCATCAACACAGTACAAATATCAGTGGGAACTATGCACCAGCCAACAGCTCCCTCAATACTATAGCAGCTCCACGGAATGGCTGTATTTTGATTTGCAAAGCAACTATTTGCAACATCTGTTCCAAGTAAACAAATATCCCAAACTACTTCTTGAGCAGGGATTTTGGTTCAGAAGCACTGCCTCTGTCTTTGCCAGTCTGATCACAATACTCCTATTCTCTCATTCATTTTCTCTCTCTCTCTCTCTCTCTCTCTCTCTCTCTCTCTCTCTCTCTCTCTCTCTCTCTCTCCCNTCTCTCTCTCTCTCTCTCTCTCTCTCTCTCTCTCTCTCTCTCTCTCTCTCTCTCTCTCTCTCTCTCTCTCTCTGTCTCTCTCTCTCTCACCTCCATGTTTCTGGGTCACAAACACTAACCTCTCCAAGGCCATCACTCAGCCCCTCCACATAGTATAGAATATCTCACCCAAATACTCCCAGCCCAAGGACATGGGTCCGCCCATCTGTCAAGTTAAGCTACTATGACCTTTCCTGACTCCTCCTTGTGTTCAGGTTCCCAGTGCCATCCTCACCCATCCTCACTTTGAGTACTCAGTCTTCAATTCGGTAGTCGTCCCTGTGTCTCATCTCTTCCAACCACACAGACATCCTCCTATTGACCACAAATTCCCTTCCGCGCCTCCCCGGTGATAGGCTGGTCTCTGAGGGCTTTTCATACACAGAACATCTCAAACTGCAATGTCTGCTGCCTACTCAAATTAATCTTGGGCCAACAACCTTGAAAAGCAAGACTTCATAAAACCATCTTGGAGTCAGTAGTGAGGAAATTGAGTACAGGCTCTGACGACATCACCAACTAGCTTAGTTCAACATAGCTCAGTTCTCCCTTCATGCAATGAGGGGATGGTTTGTATAAAATGCTACCTTAAAACTCTGTGATCACAAAAATCCACCCTGCAAGAGTACATTTATTTGTCAATGTGTTTGTTCATGCAATGACTATTGTTAAAGCAATATGTCTGGCATTGTGAAGGATTAAAGGTCATTCCCCAGGAGTTTTCTATCTACAATGGGAAATAAGAAAATCAGTAACTGTAGGAAACAAGAAAAAAAATCACAGTTGGTGGTACTTTAAGATAAAAAGAACATTACAAGCCCATTACCCTAAAACAAAGGATTTTTCAACATGTCTTTACTTCTCTGCATATTGTCTTTCTCCATTCTTTTCTTTTATGCCTCTTCTTAAATCTGTGCCCTCCACTTTGCACTTAGAGTCGTGTACTTAGATCCAGATCTTGGGCAGCGTTCCCTTATTATGATTTTCCCCTGTCACCAGCACCTCCTAACTGATCTATGAGCTCATCAAAATAGAAGAACTACTTTGACTTGGCTAGTTTGACTTGGTTATTGCCTTGCTCCAGGTCAAGGTAGCCTCTGGCATCTTACAGGACACCCATATAAATTTCAATAAAACTTCCATACCTCACTTCCTCTCTCCTACAAACAGTGGTTGAAAACATACTTTGTGCTCAGTGTTGGATGGGGTGTCTAAGTTATAGGCTTTACTCTCCAACAGTTTACACACTGGTAAGTTGTGACATGTTCTAAAATACAACTGAGGGTATTACAGCCAAAGGAGATACTAGCAGCACATATATACATAATAAATGCTAGAAAGTTCAGAAAAGGGAAAACTACTTTCTAGCCTCAATAATCAAGGAAGGCTTCTAGGAAGAGGTCACCCCCTGAACCACACCTTGCAGCACAGGCAGGGCTCCAACAAGGAGGGAGGCACTCAGACATTCTGAGCCAAGAACCCAATGTGACAGAGGAGACAAGAGTGCAGTTTCAAGACCAGCAAATCATTAGATGGAGTTTGAGAGGGCACTTTTTGAAAGGAGTTTACCAGGTCCTAGCAAGTTTAGTAGCAGGGATAATTAATTTTATATAAGTCAGGTTAAATAGTATTAGGAGGGAGAAGAGAAAAAATGTAATAATCTAACCAGACTTTGAGGAGAATATTAACATGGAGACGGTAAAATGAGCCCTGAAAATCAGAAAATCTGGGTAACAGCCCAGCTTTGCCAAGGAGGGGCTCTGCTAGCCGCAGCAAGTCATTTAACCTGGTTGGTCTCAATTTTCTCCTTTGTAAACTGAAGCAACTGAACTGGCTGACCTCGAAGGTCTCCACAGTCCAAAACTAAACCAACTGTATATTATTTCTGTCATTAAAACATTCATCATAGGGAGTGGAGAGAAAGGCAGGTATCTGTATTTCCTTTCCAGATAGGTTTCTCTTCCTGAACTTAAAACTTTTTCCTAAACTTAACTCCCACAGCATAAATGTATATGCCTCCCACAGCATAAATGTTAACACTTTCCCTAAGTAATGTTCAGTATGTGCCCTATGGTCTAAAATTTTTGCTTATGGCTCACAGTTTATCCAAGAAAGTTGTGCAGTACACCCTTACCCTACAAAGTGTAGCCAAAGCTATAACCCCAAAGCAAAATATTCTGTATACAGAGCCATAAAATGTGGCGGAATAAATAAAGGGGAGAAAAGTGAGCACTCCATTATTCATATATAAGACTGATTCCTTTTGTTAGCGCCAAATGAAGCCTGAAATAACAGAGGACGGAGAAATCTTAAATTTTAGAAAGTCTACTTAAAAATGAAGCTGAAATGTGAAGATTGCGGGCACTAAAAAGCACCACCGAAAGTTGACCTTTTTTAATGCTACATCCAAAAACCCCACACACCTACCCACCCTCAGCTCCAGGAAAAGCACAAAAACCCAAAACCATGTAAGCCATTTCACTCCAGCCGTCCTGATTCTCCGCACCAAAAGACCAAAAGCAAATAAACCCATCACAGAATTCAAGGGAAACTGGCTGAATCAGAAAGCCTCAACAGCAGCCACCCAAAGTTTCAAAGAAAGAAAGGAAAATAGAAAAGTTGACAAAATGCCTAACTTCCTGCAGAGAATCATAACTCCGTTTCGGGTTTACTGTGCAAACACCATTAATACAAGGTTGAATAACTGCCCGCACCGCAGGCTGTCCGGAACTGGCAGGAGCGCCAGGAGGTCGGCGGGCACAGCACCGCACAGTCGGGAGCCGAGACCGCCTAGCGAGCGAGGGGAGCCCGGCTAGACTTTCCAGCAGCCGCGGCACGCCAGCAAAGAAGTAAAGCTTTGTTTTCCGCCTATCGGTCCAATCTTTCCAAAACCCCACCTCCCGACCCCGTACCTGCTGCAATCGCCCGGCCCTCAAGCCCGCAGCTCTCACTCGGGATCTAGGTACCCGCAGGTCGACTCCGCGACTCCCTGGCCGCGCTCGCCCAGAGGCTGCGCTCGCGCCACTACGCATGCCCAGCCGGCACCAGGCCCGCAAAGTAGGAATCCACTTGCCGGGTTTTGGTTGAGGCTCCCAGGGGGAAAGAACCTGGTGTGGCAGGTGCTTGAAGGCTTGATGGGAGTGGCGGCAGCGTTATCCCTATTGTCCACATTTAGTTAGGAAGTACCCACTTAACACCTGAAAACAATCACCCACATTCTTGGAAGGAGCTTAAGCACAGTGGTTCTCACTTTGCACGTGGATCAGAATCACCTGAAGAGCTTGCTGAAACAACATAGATCTCTTATCCAGATTTTCAGATTCAATGGGTCTAAAGTGAGATCAAACAATCTGCATTTGTAACGTGTTCTTGGGGAAAACTGATGCCACTAGTCCCAGCACCACACTTTAAGAACCGCTGGTCAAGAGAAAGGGTATTTGGAATCAAGAAGTGTTCTCTCCCCTCCCCGCTTTGGGATTTCATATAACACTTCCTCTTCATTTAAGGCCGCACTTGCATTGTAAACAAACACACGTCTGTTCATTTACTCACATTCAAACAAAGGTGGGGTAGTTCCTCTGGCGTGTAAATCAAGTAAATGGAATGACGTCTCAAGTGCACTTTGCCTGTAGAACGCTCTGCAGCTGTGCTCTCTTCAGCTTGGAACAGAGAGCTGCTCACCTGCCTTCTCAGTGCCTTGCACAAATTCTAGGTAAAATATAGGTTCTCAAGAAATCTCGAGCTGGTAGGAAGGCTGAAGAATGTTGAAATAGTTTTAGGAACCCGAAGGTATTACAGTTAAATATATAAGATACAAATGTATAATTCCATTTATATCAACTTCAAACTAGCCTGTAGTGACAAAACAAGCCAGTAATTGCCTGGAGCCAGGAGTGGAGGGAGGGCTAGGCTGTGAAAGGGCAGCAAAGATCTCAAGGGGGTGATGGAAATCTTTTATCTTGATTGTAGTGGAGGTTTCAGGAGTATACAACTGTCAAAAGTAAATTATACACCTTGAACATGTAGAATTTATTTTACATAAATTATACCCTGTAGGGTCTGAGAAAAGGCTCAGGCTTTTCCGCCCTCCCACCATCAATATAATGATGGACACCTAGGAGGGCATGTGCAAGTGGTCGCACCTGAGTTTGGACATGGCCTTATATGGGCGGTGTCATGAGAACGCCAGGACCAACCAACAAGACCAAACAGCAGCAGCAAGACCAACCAACAAGCAGCGAGAGTACCAATGCGAGCAGCAAGAAGACCAACAAGAAGCAGAGAGAAGAAGCAGCGGAGAGGGTGAGATGTGCCGGAGGCTGGGAGACCTGCTGCTGCTGCTGCTGCTCTTTTTTGCTCTCTGGCATGGCCCTTATACACCCATGTCCAAACCCAGGTGTTCCCACTTGCACATGCCCACCTAGGCATGCGTGCAGCACCACAGCTGTCCATCATTACACCAATGGCGGGAGAGTGGAAAGACCTGATAGCTTTCTCTGACCCTACAGTCAGCTATGGAAACAACCCAAATGCTCAAAAATAGATGAATAGATCAAAAAGATATGGTATATTTACACAGTTGAATATTATCAGCAATCAAAAATGATCAACTCATGCCATTCGCAGCAACATGGATGGAACTAGAAGAGATTATGCTCAGTGAAATAAGCCAGGAAGAAAAAGAACATTTTCAAATGATTTCACATATAGGAGGAATGTAGAGGAACCAAATAAGAGATCAGGGGCAAAAAAGTAACTATAATAAAGGAAAAATAAAAACCATTAAGCAAATATAGATCAGAGACATTCCATAGGGAGGAGGCGATAGATAGATTAGGGCAGGGGTGCAAGAGCACAACGGATTATGGTGGTGGTGCACGGGTCAATCGGTGGTGGGAATTTCACAGGAGAAACATACATTGTACAAGTATGAAGGATGGTGTAATAAATATTTATTAAAAAATAGAAAATGAAAAGTAAAAATATAATTATTATCTGCTCAGTTGACTATATCCTTTTTTAAAAATTATTTTTAAAGACTTATTTATGCATACAAGCACTGGGGTACAGGCCAGAGGTGTGGGGGGGAGAGGATTCACCACAGTGAGTGGGGAGCAGATCAACGGAAGTACACTGCTGAGGGGAACAGAGGGCACAGCAGGAGAGGTCTGCCACGCCATGTGGGTCCCCCCCCTGGCCGGCAGCAGGGATCGAACCCATGCTGCAGTGGCTGCGGTTTGCTTCATAGTGTCTTGCTTAACCCACTGCGCCACCAGGGAAGCCCCTATCCTTCTATATCCTTACCAACAAGAAACACAGTTTTCAACCTGTGTTTCCAAGAGGCTAAAGTTTCTTGCAGATGATACATAAATCAGGCTCTGAGTTACAGGCCCTAGTCCAGCCAGCATACTATTTCTTCCATACAGTAGTGTTATCTGAAGTTTATTTGACAAATCATTCTGCTCATAATTAAAAGAGCAATCACTTGAAAACATGGAAGTAATGGCAATGGGTAAAAAAAATTTACAACGCAAAACTACTTTAGTTGGTAGGCGTAGTATTCTGGTCATTAAAAGTATTTACTCTAGTTATAATAACCATATGTTTCAGTTTTTCCAGAGTGACACCAACTTAAAATATTATCATGAATTTGTATTCAGTCAGGTACCCCAACTTTTGCTTGAAAAAATATCAGGATAAACTGAAATAGGGGTAATTTTCTGACTGTTCTACAGTTTACATAAAATACCAACAATAATAAATGTTAATAACAATATAGCTAACAGTTATCGAGCTCCTCTGTACTAGACAGTATTTCGAGCACTTTACAATGTTTTCTCATTGATATCCATGACAACCCTCTAAAACGATTCACATAGATGAGAAAACTGAGGCACAAAATATCAATTATTTTTCTCATAATGACACAAGGACTAAATAAAAGCTAAATTTAAAAAACGTTTTATATGAAGATGATTTTTGCCGATTTTGCAGTTCTCCGGGTTTCCTTCTAAATAATTCATGTATTTTCCTGGGTCTATTGATACTGGAAAAGGGATCACAAAGGGCAGAATTCTAAGGGGCACTGCCATCACCTCTGCCATCATCTTTAATGTTTATTCCATGTTTTCCTCGTGCCAGCTACTATGCCAAGAATGCCTCATTCTTTATCTAATTTTAAAAATGTGGAGATCTTTTTCGTCCAATTACAAGGACAAAAGTGGAGATTGCAAAAGTGGAGGTTAGGTAATAGAGAGTGGATGAATGATGGAATCAGGATTCAAATTCAAGTCCAACTCCAAATTTCTGTTGTTTAGAACTGGTACCTGCAAAATATAATACAACCCATACTCTAAATGGAAAAAGAAGTATTCTTGACTATAATATCTGTAAAATGACTAGTGTGATGGTTTCTAAAACCTTTATAACCATGACAACCAACTGCCATACAACCCTGGTCCTATTTCTGAGATGAGCTGTCATTCATGCTGTTCAAATTTTACCTTCAATTTCAGGAAAAATAGGTCCATTTTGAGTGACACTAGGTAATGCCGGGAAGGATAGTGGGAAGATATTTACTTCCTTTATATTTTTTAAATCCAGAATAAAGAAGAAAAGTGTAAGTGAAAAGGGCGCAGTTCAACTTTTTTTTACATCATTGTGAGGAGAAAATATTATCTGAGAAATAGAAAAAATAATGCAAACTCTCTCTCTCTTTCTCTCTCTCTCTCTCACCACTATTTAATGGAAATTAGATCAAAGTAGCTAACCAAGCACACATACCTATACTACACCTATTGCATAAAATTCCATGACATGATAGAGAAGATACTTTTTTAATATATATTTTATTTATATTTTTCTTGCAATGTTTGCTTTCTTTTCTAGGTGTAGTCCCCATAGAATTTCCACCACCAATTCACCCGTGCACCATCACCATAGTCCCTTGTGCTCTTCCCAAGCCTGCCTTGATCCCAAGTCCTCCCTCTTCCCTGAAGAACGTCTCTGATTTGTAGTTGTCTGTTTAGTTTGGTTTTGTTGTGTTGTGGTTTGTTTGCTGTTGTTGATGTTATTATTATTTTTCTTTGATCCCTTATAGTCCTCCTATTAGTGAAACTAACCAGTATTTTTCTTTTTCCTTCTGACTTATTTCACTGAAGAGAAGATACTTTTTAAAAATTAAAAAAAATCCTAAGAAAACTACCATCAATAACCACAAATGTTGAGAAAGTCAGAATACAGATAATGTGACATCTTTGAAAAACAAAATGAAAGGAAATCTCAGCTCAAACCACCCAGAGGAGGCTAACAGAAGCAAGGGAGCAACTGGGGGAAGAATGTACAAATTCAAGTGAACAGATGGAGAAGTGGGGAAGAGGCCACTGAAGCACCAGAGAATGGTTGGGGAAAGAGGCTTAAAGTAGTCAATATAAACTCTTTCTTCCTCCCCAACTACCAGTGATTCTGAATTGTGGCACAGGTAATACAGACTTCCAAACACAACCTTGTCTTGTCAGTGGTATTCCTCCCCCATATTGGCAAAAGATGGCTACAGTTAATAAAAAGGCAAAGCAACATTCTAAAATACGAAATTGAACACCCACACATTACAATAATAGGAAAAAAATTATCATGAGAGAGGCACTATTCTTGTAAATAATATTAAAGACAGAACAGAGGCAGAATAATAGAGATAGAGCAATCAGAAGATGTTTGAAAGGTATGATTAAAATCCTCATAAATATCAGAGAAGCTGCATGTACTGAAATTTTAACTAGATATTTGGGGATTGACATTTTTCATGACAAAATAAAATACTAAATAAATGTTTCAGAATAGAAACAGATGATGAGCAAATAGTACCTGCAGATCAAACGGAATAATTATCCCAAAAAGCTGAATAAATGCCCCAACAGGTATTGGCTTCAGGACATAAAAGATATGATCTGGGATAATTTATTATATTCCCCACCCCCTCATATCTTGCATATCCTTATTTAAAAAAATACAATCATGCACAATGTTATCTGAAACAGGGGAAATTAGAAAAGAGCTGTGGAGTCTGAAAGATTGCTGACTGCCCCCAATATTTTTGTGGCTATGATATATTTAATTTTTGAAGACAATTGCTTTTCAAAATAATGGGGAAATGATGAACTTGTCAATAATGTATTAACAGACACCATGGGTTGCCCTAACTCTCTCTTAGACACCTTCATAAAAAGCCAAAAACCACATTTCCTGGATTCAGTTGTAGCTGGAGTTCCAGATATGATTTAGGTTCCATAGAGTCATGTATGACTTTTACCAAAAACTCAAGAGCATGAGGACAAAGACAGAATGTGAGTCTCTTTTGACAGCTTTCTAAATTTCTCAGAATTAGCACCTGCCTTAGCAGGTAATTTTGGGAGTTCTTGAATTCTCATGATGAAGTCTGTGATTCCTAAAAATTCTGTATATTAACAATCCTCGTTGTTCTTAAACTAGTAAAATTTACTTCAGTCCTGACAAATGCACTGTCCATCTTGGAAACAAGTTGTCCACTAAAAGCCACGAGTAAATAAATTAAAAAAATGACTACTAGGAAACCAGACAAAAATCTTAGTAAAAAGTACAGAAGAATGCTTTTAATCCTAAGGTTAATCTTCCTAAGCAAGATTCAAAACCAGAAACCATCAGGAAAAGAGAGACAGATTTGATATAATAAAAATCAAATGTCTATATAACAAGAGCCAAGTGTTAGATTAAGAGAAAAATTTTCAGACTATGAATCAGAAAAGGGTTAATAAATGTAATATACTAAAGTGTTCCCATAAATAAAAAAAAAGATAATTTAGAGGAAAAAAAACAAATAATAGACATGAATAGATGTTTGAATTGCCAGTAAGTCGAAAAATGAATATAAATACATTTGAAAATTATCCCAAATCAATCAAATCAGAATTTCTGGCCATGCCCAGATACTTTTTTAAAGCTTCTTTCCCACACAAAGTCAATTTGTAGCCAAGGTCAGGTATCACCTCTCCAAAACAATGGTAAGTTAAACTGCGGTCAATGGACCAATAACAGTGGAAGCATTTTTTTTTAATTACTCAGTTTTCTTTCGGATCCATTGAATTAAAATCTCTGAGACTGGGGCACAGGAATCAGTTTCAATAAACTCCAGGTGATTCTGAAGCATGTTCCAGTCTGAAAACTCAGAGCTCCCTCTCCTGGACTTTTATTAACACTGCAGAGCTACGGAGAGGATGATAATAGATAAAACTGATGAAAAATATTTTGAGAAGAGTAAAAACAGCAATTGCAAATAACATTATTATTAAAACAGATTTGATATCATCTTTATGTCATACTTGGGACCTTATCCATGTAAATAACAATTTATGAGCAAGATAAAAATCTCCTAGATACATGGGAAAGTGAATCATCTCCAAATACAATTGAGTCCTAGCTCTGTAGTATAGCTCTAGTATATGTGTGAAATTTTCACATAAAGTAAATAACTTTATTTTTATAAGTAAACTTATAACCATTTGTAAGTTATATAAACTTATAAAGGTCTTATATGATATTTTGTTATGGGTTTTTGCAGTGTTTCTACGAAATATGTCAAGTGCATTAGTGCAGTTTGACTATAACGAATCATTTATTCAAAATGTTGATTTGTGGATGTTTGTTTGAGATTTTAGTCCATGAAAAACACAAACATGGTCCTCTTTTTTTAAAAAGAAAGGTTTTATTTATTTATGCATACAAGAGCTGGGGTATAGGCCAGGGTGGGGGCGGGGGCGGGGCGGCCAATGACCATGGTGGTGGCCGGTGGCCGAGGTGGTGGCCGATGGCTGCTGTGGCGGCAGTGGTGGTGGTGGTGGTCGTCTCCCCAGAGACAGAAAGGGGAGCAAAACAGGCAGATGGACTGAAACACACTGCTGAGGGGAGCAGCCGGGGAGGCAGGAGAGGTCTGCTGTGCCGTTTAGGTCCCCTCCCTGGCCTGGGATAGACGCCCCTTAGTGCAGCGTTCAACCCCCTTGTGCCACCAGGGAGGCCCTGTTCTTCTTCTTTTTAATTTTTATATATGTATTTTATTTGTTACCTCTTTGTTCTTCTCAGGTGTAATCCATAGAATTCCCACCGCCAAGTCACCCATGCACCATCACCATTGTCTCTTGTGCTCTTCCCTCCCCTGTTCTGATCCCTTTCCCTCCCCCTCTCCCTGGTGAACTTCTCAGACTTGTCTTTTGCCTCCTAGTTTTGTTTTTTTCCTGATCCCTTGTTTGGTTTCCCTATATTCCTCCTATAAGTGAAGCCATCAAATGTTTTTCTTTTTCCTTCTGACTTATTTCACTGGACATAATCCCTTGCAGATACATTCGTGTTGCTGAAAATGGCAAGATGTGGTCTTTTTATCTAAAAATTTATGTTTGACAACATTCAAAACAAAGCCAAACTATGGAAACAGGGAAATGGCATAATCATGTTTGGATCTGAAAAGATTGCTGTCTGCTGTGTAGAACAACAGCAAACAACATCAGCATTACACAGGAGCAATTTTTTTTTAATTTATAAAGCATGTAAGTTATTAAATAGTAAAATAGAAATAATAGTTAAGTGATAATTTTTTTAAATGCAAGTTATTGAGTGTGTGTACCAAGGATATGTGTAGTGAAGTGCATTCAGGTGTGGAAATGAACTTGTAAAATTGTTTATTGTGTTTTAATTTCATTTCTTTAAGATTTCTATTTTAGAGTCACTTTATGATGTACATTGTCCAGTAAAATCTTGGCAATACTATAAATGAAATCAAAAAAATTCTAAACATTCTGTTCAACAGAACTTGCAGAGTTAGGTGGTCAGGAACTCAGGCACCTGGGAACCAAGTCCATCTTGAGCTCATTCAGGTCGTGGCGCCACCTTGTGGTCAGTTCCTATCTTAGTTTAATTATAAATGGGACTAGTCTATAACAACTGGCTGAAAATTGTAAACCATTGCTGGGCATTGCTTTGTCAACTTTATCTGGAATATACCACACCACTGCTTCTGCCTCGAATTCTTGCCACACTACTATGCCCATGATTAAAGACAAAAACCAATTAACAGTTGTATTATGTCCAAATTCACATTATCATGAGTTTTAAGTATGCTATATTGGAATATTATACTAATACATATACTAAATATATGTGATTAATAAATATAATATGTAAATATAGGTTCATGTTTATAAAATCTTAACAATATCAATAAATATCAAATAAAAAATCAAGAAAAACTGGGAGAATCCAGTATAGAAAATGAATTGGAGGGAAAAGAAGAGCAATAATTGGAATTCCACTAACGTAATTTGGGCAAGAGAAAGTAATGAATAGTCTGTACTAAAATGGTGGTAATGGAATTTGGAGAGAAGTGAATACGTTTGCTATTTGACAGATAGAATTGAGTCCTTTATCTTTAAGAAATACATACAAAAGCATTTAAAAATTAATTGATATGGTATTAGGGATTTTCCTTAAAAATAGTCCAATTGAGGAAAGGGAAAAAGGAGGGATGGTTACAGATGAAACAGTGCTGATCATTGTTAGAAGCTCTGTGATGGGAATAAGGAGGTTCCTGATTCCATTCTCTCTATATTTAAAACTTACCTCAATAAAAAGTTAAAAATATAAAAGGCAAAGGCAAAAATTTTAGTAGGAAAACAGACATTTGAAATAGAAAGCTAACAGAGATCTGATCAGAAGCAAAGGATTTGGGAGCGATCAGAGGGTAGAAAATTGAGTAAATGAGGTTATCTTGAAATAAAAAGAGAAAGAAAGAAGCTATGGCAGAATCTTGAGGAAGATCAAAGGGTTAAGGAGATAACAAAGGAAGTACTGTTGATAATGTTATCAAATGTCAAGTCCTCCAATCTGTTCAAATGCTTGAAGGAAGAGAGCTTAGGGTTTTCTATAGAGAAGGGTAAGTGCTAAGGTCTGGGAGAGGAACATTAGTTATTTAGGGAAACCATGCAAATCAACAAGGGATTGCAGGAACTAAACATCTTGTCATAGGATAGGGTCATTTATTGCAATAACCACCGAGTTGTTCAGTTGTTCTGTCCAGTTGATTCTATTGTTCCTTTATCATTGTCTCAGTATCTGCAAACAGAAGTTAAAGATCTTATCTTGCTTACAGGAATAAGTATTTGATTTTCTTTTATTTAATTCTTATTTTCATTTAATTTAATTCTTATATTTATTCCTGTGTTGCTATATTAATAGCAGTGAGTCATGTAGGACAAAGGAAGAAAACATTCCAAGAAGGCAATAGTCTTTGTGGTCAAATGAAGCCAAGAAGTCAAGAAAGGAAAGGACTGATCAACATCCTTAGGATTTAACCATATCAAAGTCATTGGTGACTTTGTAAGAGGCCTTAGGAGGGGGTGGGCCAGGCACAGAGTATAATACAATACCGGACTACACTGAGTGAAAGGTGAGGAAATCAAATCAGCCTGGAGGAAAAACTCTTTCAGAAAGTTTGGTGGAGAGAAATACATGCCCTAAAGTAAGGACATGGGTACTTAGTGTAAGGAAATGTACTTGGAATACTGACATCTTTTGACAGCTACTCCTCATTTTAAATATACTACTAAAAAAGTTTGATGGGAATAAGGCAGTAGTAAATATACTACTAAAAAAGTTTGATGATTTCTTTAAATTGTTAGTGTATAGAAATGAGGGGTATGTTGTGGTATCATTACTAAATTCAAATACTAGGCCCGCGTTCCTTGCCCAGCAAGCAAGTTTGAGAGGTTTGAATGGATAAACGGAGTATTTAGGACTGTCACTGGAACCTGGACAGTAAGGTGATTCAGATTATCAGTCAGGGCACACCCAAGACTAGTCACCTTAAGCAATTGATGATGTCTGGCATATAAATAGAGCCTCGGGACCCTCACACTCTGCACTGTAGACCTGTCTTGTCTCACCTGCTGCTCCTCTTAGCAGTGTATTTCAATTAATATGCCTGTTCAGTTCTCCACTGGCTCTGTTGGTAAAAGAGACCACACCCACCTCTGGCCTACACCTGATTCTCTCCCAGGATAAGTTTTCTAATAGAACACCAAATGTTGCCCAACCCCTTCTGGGTAAATACCTAGACAATCAGGCTTGGCCCAACGCAGTGGGGCACTTGAGAACCAGAAGCTTGCCACAAGCTCAGGCACCATCTAGCCAGGAACCATTGGAAAGGGGCAGAGGAGCCTGGCAAATCTGCAATGAAAAGGAGCCAACTCAAAGTCATGGCTGCCACTGTCAGTCTCTCCACAGGTTTCTTACCCACATCTCTTCCAAGCGTCCCTATATGTCTCGACTTCGTGTGTCTCCTTCCATGTCTTTCAAGTCCCTGGTGCAAATCTAAAGCCAAGAAGCAAACAGAACCCATTCACCTGTCTCTTTGGTTCACGTGCTTCCTCCAAGTTTTTTCATTCCACTTTCTACTCAGCTCCACACTTTCGTAGGTAGGACAAGGAACATGGGACCTCCCCTCTTCATCAAGATTTTACTATTACAAAATGATCTGCTTCCTTCCTTTTATTCTGTCCTTCACCCTCCTAAAAATTTGAATTTGGGGCCTCCCTGGTGGCTCAGTGGGTTGAGCGCCACACTGTGAAGTATCAGCTGCACAGCAGTATGAGTTCAATCCCCTCGATCCCCAGCCAGGGAGGGGACCCACATGGTGCAGCAGACCTCTCCTGCCTTACCCGCTGCTCCCCTCAGCAGTGTATTTCAGTTCATCTGCCTGTTCTGCTCCCCACTCTGTCTCTCTCACTTCTCGCACCTCTGGGCTGTACCTCAGCTCTTGTACAGATAAAGTAATACATTTTTAAAAAAAATAAATAGTCCAAAAATTTCAGTTCAGCTTTGACTGCATCAGCCATTACACAAAACCTTCCAGCAACATTCCATTGCTTACCAAAATCTATACAAGTGTGTTGATCAGACTTCTCTATATGTTCCCTGACACTAGTCAAACTGCAGTATGCTTTTTATTCACACTACTGTGTGAATATATTCTTCTCCAATCTCTCCTCTCTTCATACCCTGCTCATTCACATCCCCTTTTAGGTGTGGTGTCGCATTGCCCTGACGTCCTGATCTACTTTCACTCTCAGTGGAGTAGCTATGATCTTTGGCTTTACTTTTAATTTTCTTGTTCCTCATGATATTCTTTCTAAATGCAGACTGAACATTACTTGAAACTGACCCTATCTTCCTCATCTATGGGTCATAGAAGTACCTACCACAACATTGTGTACAACAATAACTTTTTAAAAAAGATTTATTTACGTATGCATATAAGAACTGGGGTACAGACCAGAGGTGCAGGGGGTGAGAGGATTCACCAGAGACAGAGTGGGGTACAGAACAGGCTGATCTATTGAAATCACTGCTGAGGGGAGCAGTTGGTGAGGCAGAAGAGGTCTGCTGCACTATGTGGGTCTCCTCCCTGGCTGGGGATTGAACTCATGCTGCAGTGGCTGCAGATAGCTTCACAGTGCTGTGCCTTAACCCCTTGTGCCACTAGTGAAACCCAACAATAACTGCCTTTTAGAATTACAACTGAACAACACAGGTTTGGACAGTGCAGGCCTACTTATATGTGGATTTTTTTTCTATCTTTGTTTCCATATTTATGATTTCAAGCAACAATAGGATGTGGGTTCATTGAATCTACAGATGTGGAACTGGTGATACAGAGGGCTGACTAGAAGGTATTTGAGCATCGACACATTTGGGAGTCCTACAAGTTCTGAAACCAATGATTTATGAGTACCAAGGGAGGACTCTAAGTTTTTTTTTTTTTTTGAATCATAACTTATACTTAGATATTCAATTGGGGTGTGGGAAGTTGGTAGCCATAACCCACAAGTTGTTAATGGGTCAACTGTACAGTGCTATTCAGTTGTTGCCTTCCATATATAATTATCATAATTTTTAGAATCTTTAGTTATATGAGCAGAAAATAATCCCTACTATTTGTTACTTTTTAGCTGATAAACAATTATTTTTTATTCGATTTAAGTTTTAAAAAATTATATTTGTTTTATATACTTTGGGATACATTAATCATACACATATAAATAGTAATGTAACAGCTACCAAAACATAACACATACTAAGTTTTTTATGATAAATCCATCCATATTCTATTCAAAGAAAACCTTCATAGATGTTGAAACCTCCCCATTTCACTCTCTTCTCCTGCTCCAGATACAACTCTCATGGAGTTGATGTAAATACATCCAAACCATGTTTTTATGCTTTTATCATACATGTATGTACACATAACTCACACAAAATCCTTTTGTTATTTTAAGTGGTATGGAAGTAATAGAATACTATTTGCAACTTGTTTTTTTTCACTCAACATCTTTTCAAGATTCATTCTTGTTGGCATGGCTATTGTACTTTGTTTTAACTAAGACATGGTATTTCACTGTATGACTACCACCTCTTATTTTATCTTTGCCATAATACTGTGAGGTAGATATGAACTTCATTTTATAAATGAAAAACTGAAGTACAAAGAGATTAAGTAACTTTGAGGTCACATAGTTCTTAGCATATGGAATGAAAATTTCTAACTCCTAATCTTATGTTTTTCCCACTATAGCTTTCAGCTTTTTTACAAATACTGAACACCAAAGTTGAGCCAGGCACTATTTCAGGTCCTGGGTACCTAAGCAGTGAACAAAGCAGACAAGATTGTGCTCACGAAGAGCTTACATTTTAATTGTTAGGAGAAAGTCAATAAAATAGCATGTAATATATATTTAGTTGTAAGTGCTATGAAGAAACTTTAAAAGGATTTAAGAGGAAAAACAGTGTCAGTCTAACAATGCTTGATGTCTATGAAGCCCTGGTGACATTTCAGCAAGCATCTGAAAGGCAATGGAGGTATTCAAGGTCAAGGACGAGGGTACAGCATGTGCCAAACCTCTTAGGTAAGAGCATATTTGGCTGTCATTTCACTATTTTGGTATTTTTTAGATCCTGTATCAATTATCCTCATGTGCTAAAGAGTAAATGTAAGCAGAATGCATGGGCCTGATTAAATTTTGCCAAGTTAACAATTTCTTACAAGGCCATCTTTCTAATAAATACATTGGGTTGAGCTAGAAAAATATTTACTGCCAGAATCCATTGATATACTTTAAATCACAGGTAGTAGATGCCCATAATGGTGACATATACTCAGCAGGGCTGTTGATTTGCTGAGACTTAAAAATACATATCAATCTTCTTAAATAACAGAGGATGGGAGAATCGTCAAGTAAATGGAGGAGTGACAAGTTGGAAAATTCCTGAAACTAAGAGGTCAGGAGGAACCCACCATTTGCCAGGCTTCTCTAGAGCGGTAGCCAAGAGAGTGGCAGGAACACGGGGAATCTGAGGGCGTTACAAGGGGGAAGGCTGGGCTCTACATTGTGTCAGTTCTCACAGTGGAGACGCGAGGGGTCTGAGCTGGTACCCGTCAAGTCCTTTTTCCTCCCCAGATCAGGGATGTGGCTAAGCTGAGTCTCTCAGAAAGTGAATATCACAGCTGATCTCTAGAAACAAAACCTCCAGCGAATCTCCGATCGCAGGCTTTCCCGGCTCTGCCGGAACCCGACCAGGGAAATTCGACCGCCGCAAGCCCAACTTGCTCGCCCCGCCCCTTCCCGCCTCCGGCCTCCCCCGGGTCCTAGCGCGAAGGAAGTCAGGTCCGGCGAGCGCGACCCGCAGCGTTTCCGGAAGGAGTTTTGGGCTCTGCGAGGCCCCGTCCGGCGCCGCGCCTTTTCATCCGGAGGTAGCGGTGAGACTCCGGGAACCGGCTTCTGCATGCTTGACGGGTGCCGCACAGCCTCAGCATGGGCGAGCACAGCCTCGAGCTGGCGTCTATGATTCCCGCCCTGCGGGAGCTGGGCAGGTAGGGCTAGGCCCCGCGGTCCAGGGCCCTACGACCCCTCTCGGCCAGGGCGGCCGGCTCTCACGTGCTCTCCCCTCCCCAGCCGCGCGCGCTTGGGCTCATCCCCTCACCTCCGCCGCGGCCCTTGGGAGCTCCTCGGCGCCTGAGTTAGTGCTGCTTGCTCAGCTAGGCGGTTAAAAGGATGGATGCCGGTGGAAGAACAGGGTTATTGTCTTATGTTTTGACGCAAAACTCCCCTGGAAAGAAAAATCACGGGTATAGATATTCTCAAGGAAAGCCAATTTGCTAGAAAAGCAGTTGGCTTCTTAAAGTGAAATCACAGGCCCTTAGGAAGATACCCTGTCGTATTGAACAACCAGAGTCTGGCTCGTTATTTTAATGAGAAAAACTAGATATTGCCTCTAAGGTCCACACATTTAAATATGCACATAACTTTGCCCCAAATTGAAGGTAGTTTAATATTGTTTCATTTGCAAGTGTTTGTCTTCTGTAACTCTAAGACTAAAATCACGTCCATAACCAGTATGTTCAGAGGGATGTTGATAACTGCATCTCTTCAACACCTTTTCTTTTTTTTTTCAACACCTTTCCTTTTATTTCACTAATTTGTAGCTATTCTAAGCGAAAGAATAGAAAAACTGACCCATAGAGAATTGTCTAGTAGCAGTTTTTAATTTCATTACTTTATTATTATTGCAATTACTTTATTTAAGGCTTTTCCACCAGGCCCAGAGGTTAGAAGGCTTGGGAGGAAGAGGTAAAGGGTTGTTGCCCGTTTTGTTTTGTTTTTTGTAAACACTGTGAACAAGAAATAAGTCAAAACTGACATTTAGCCCATGGATATTTCTTTCCCTTTCTTTTTGCAGTGCAGTTATACTCATCACCACTTGTTGGCCATACAAAGACATAATCTTTCTCAGTTACATAGATAAGGAACGAATTAAAGGACCACACTTGTCTTAATTGAATCATCCTAATTTTGTGTGAATTTTTCGTTAGTCATAGGCAGCAAGTAGCTTTGTGTTTACATTTTGTAAAGTACTGTCTACTTTTCTAAAAGATGGGAATATAAATGCTTTAGAGTTGAGTTACAGATTTTCATGTCTCAGGTTCATTTGTGAAGCTCAGTATGTTATTCCCACCTTGCTTTTATGTGGGATTAGCTGGCTCATACTTTTCTCACCTCCTCTCTCTTCCTTTATGAGATTTCTTAATGAAAAATAATAGTATCTTGGATTTATGTAGTCTTTTCTTCATCAACAGAGCTTATGTTAATTTTCATTTCATTAATTTGTAGCTATTCTAAGCAAAAAAGAAAAACAACTGACCCAAAGAGAATTATCTTGTAGTAGTTTTTAATTTTCATTACTTATTATTATTGCATTTGCTTTGTTCAAGGCTTTTCAGTCTCACCGACTCTCCTTGTTAACGTTATCACTATTTATTAAAAAACTGAAACACAGAAGTTAAGTATCTATTAGAATTCTGGAAAAAGTGAGATAAAATTATTCTCATTTGTGTGTTCCTCTTTTTCTTATCTCTCAGGGATAACTTTTACTGTTAGCACTCTTTTTTCTTTATAAGCTTTCTAAGTGATTTCTTCCTGCCTTCAATTACCACTTGCTGTTTGAGGATTCCAAATCGTTTCTCCAAACCATATCTTTCTCTTACAGAACTGTTATAGGGTAATTTTAATATAAAATGGGTTTGTTTGATTGGGTTTTTATTTGTGTGTTTGAATGGTATTTACAATGCTTTAATTGTAGGTATAATAAAGGTTAATAAAGGGTTTTATTTATAAGGGAAGGGAAAATAGCATAGTGAATAAGGGAAAGAGAGGGTTATAGATTTGTAAATATTTTATTAGTTTTTTGGAGTTGGAATTTAATGGTGTGTTGAGAGTTGGTTTTTTAGGAAAAAGTGATTTTTTAAGGCTTATTTGTTTGCTTTTATATTTAGTTTGGCTGTTTAATTTTATTTTTAGGTCCCAGTGATCCGCTCTTTGATAATGATTTTATGGGATTTGTAGTTTTTGGATTTTGTAGATCTGGAATGGGGGTCGAAGTCCATAACCTATTTGTGTAATCCATTTAGGAGGGTCTTTCCCCCTAACAGAACTATATATACAATTGTGTGCTTGAAGTTTCACTGGAGTATCCTATAACTTTTTTTTTTAATTCCTCTCTCACTGAGGTAGAGATATCTCAGTAAATAATAACATGTTTGCTGATTTTTCCAAACTAGAAATCTAGGAGTCGGTTTTCCATGTACTTTTGGAAGGCATCTCTGCTCACCACTGTGACAACACATACTTCATGTGCTTTTGGACAGTGTTCTTGATCCTCTTTCCCACCCCCCTTTACTGTTTTTATTTTTACTTATTTTTAATTGAGGTAATACTGGAATAACTCCATCAGATAATAACCACCATAGTGCACCCACCACCCACTCACCCATCTAGACTATTACCACAGAACCCTCTTTATTCTTACCCCTCATTCACCCCCTCTCCTTGATTCTTCAGTTCTGTAGTCAGGTATCAGGGGTTAGTTTTTAAGCTGTCTTTACGCTTCAGTTTAGTTACTTTATATTTCAAATATTAATGCATCATCTTTCCTGATTTATTTCTCTTAGCATTATTCCTACCAGCTCCATCCATGTTTCCACAAATGGCATGAGTTTATCTTTCTTTGCTCACTGAGAAGTATCCCATTGTGTATATATACTGAAGTGGAAAGCTGCCAAGTTTGCTGCTAGAGAAACTACTGCTTAGATTCCACTGCTTGCTGGAGCAGAGAGGTTGCTGAGTAAACTGTGCACTCATAGTAGGAAGCTGAGAAAGGGCTACTTTGAGCCTTTTCTAACCACCTGTCCCCCTTGAGCTACCTTGACCCTTCCCAACCACCTGTCCCAACACAATGAACAATGCTTATGTTATAATTAACATACTTACACTGTGATAGATGAAGTAAGAAGCTTTTTCATGTAACCTGTATAAAAACCCTGCCACTTCTGCTGTTCAGGGCTCAGCTGTTTGGGAGTGATCCCACTGGTGTGACAATTAAATCTCTCTCTCTCTCCACCTTTATGAGTGCCACCTGATTTCTCTGGGAAATTGCCATAACTATACCTCATCTTTTTATAAATTTAAATGTATTTTATATTGTCATTGATTTTTGTACAATGTATGCTTGTATGCGTTCTCCTTTTAGGTGTATTCCCTGTAAATTTCCCACCACCAATTCATCTGTTAACCATCACAGTAGTCCCTTGTGCTCTTCTCTCCCCTGTTTTGGTCCCTCTTTCTTCCCCTTCCTTGCACAATGTCTCTGACTTACGGTTGCCTGCAAATTTTGTTGTGGTTTTTATTTTTATTATTTTTTTTTCGTGATCCTTTATTTGGTTTTCTATATCCCTATATTACTCCTATAAGTGAAACCATCTGATGTTTTTCTTTCCCCTTCTGGCTTATTTCGCTGAGCATAATCCCTTTTAGCTCCATACATGTTGCTGCAAATGGCATGAGTTTATCTTTTTTGATTACTGAATAGCATTCCATTGTATACCATATCTTCTTGATCCAATCATTTATTTGGTCTATTTCACCACTATAGGAACTTTTATAGTCTTTGAGATAAGTAGAAAAATATATGTAACTTTATAGTTTTGTATAGAAGCTATAGAGTGTTTTGGTATGAAAAATTTTCTATAATTGGTTTACCTACTGTTTAATTCCCTCCATCTATGATGGTTATGTTCCAAGATCCTCAGTGGAACCCTAAAACCACAGATAACACTGAACCTTATATATAGTATGTTTTCCATACATACACAGAACTATTACAAAGTTTAATTTATGAGTTAGTCAAAGTAAGATTAATGGCAATAACTAATAATAGAACAATTATAACAATATACTATAATAAAAGTTATGTGAAATGGTGTTCCATAATCTCTTATTGTGTGTAATATTTTTCAGTCCCATTTGATTGAAGGTAATTGAAACTGAAGCCACAAACTATCATATCACCATAGCTACTGTTGCTGTTGGAACCACCGTAGCCACCTTGATTTTTTCAGTTTAGCAAAATATTGGCCTCTAATATAGGAGCCATAGCTTCTGCCTCCAAAGTGTCCTTTCATGAGTCCAGAATCTGAAGATTGATTATTATAATGGCCCAAATCATTATAGCTTCCACCACCTTCAGAATTGCTTTCATCATTTACCAAATCCACTGTAACCATGCCCAGTGTTACCAAAGCTACTTAGACTGCTGAAGTTTCCTCTGTGACCAAAACCACCTCCACAGTTCTCCAGTGTCCAGAAGGATTTTAACCTCATTGACTCCATAAAGCACGAAACATTTCTCACTTAGATAGGGCTTTCTTTACATCACAGTTGTGGTCATTCATAGTGTGATATTTCCGAATGACAGTCCAAAACCTCTGGATTGCTTGGTGTTTGGATTTCTTTTTTTTTTTTTTTTTTTTTAGCATTTTTGTTCAATTATTTTGTTTTGTTTTTTTTTTTTATTTAATTNTTGCTTGGTGTTTGGTTTTCTTTTTTTTTTTTTTTTTTTTTAGCATTTTTGTTCAATTATTTTGTTTTGTTTTTTTTTTATATTTAATTGCATTTGACATCGTTTGTTTTCCCCAGTGGGTTCCCACCACCATTTCACCCGTGCACCGTCACCTCAGTCCCTTGTGCTCTTTACATTTCATCACCGTCTTTGCCCTCCCCTCCCTCCATCCCCCCCCATGGTCCCTTGGGTTTATCTTTAATCTTTTGATCTTGTTGAGTTGTTATTTGATTGTTCAGTTGTTTTTGGTTATGATTGCCCATTTCCTTTAGTTTTCTCTGTGTGTTGTTGTTTTTTTGTTGCTGTTGTTATTTCGTTTTCTCCCTTTTTATTTTTTGTTTTGATTGTAGTTTGTTTGTTTGTTTTTTCACATTCCTCCTAAAAGTGAGGTCATCCGATATTTTTCTTTT
>JAGFMF010011830.1:19969109-19982728 GCA_019455555.1 Galemys pyrenaicus
CCTTGTCTGTTATGTGTAGCGCAAATATTTTTTCCCATTCAGTGGGGTTTCTTTTTGTTCTTTTTATTGTTTCCTTTGCTGTACAGAAGCTTTTTATCTTGATTATTTACCACACAATCTGTGAGCATTCCCTTGCTCAGAAAGGCTTCTCAAACTCTCATCAATTGTTTCAAAGCTTTAACTGCTGATGGAGGGCTCCTGGAGCTGTTCTGGCTCCTTGGGAGACTGACTTAGACATGATTGCATTGGGAGGGGAGACTTACTATGCTCACTTGGCACCACTTGTGGGCAGAAAGGAATCCAATTGTCAGTTCTTAACCCTTTCATCTTAGACTACTGTGTAGGAAATTCTAGACATTTCATTTATGAATATAAATATTTATTAAGGATAAAGACTTTATACAGACCACATGCCATTATATCACCTAAAAATAATTTCTTAATAACATCAAATACCTAGTCTGTGTTCAAATTTTCCCAATTGTGAAATGGAAATCAAAATCACAATGAGGTAACAAACCTCATAACTATGAGAATGGCCCATATTAAAAAAACAAACAATACATACTGGAGAGGATGAAGAGAAAAAGGAACCCTTTTACATTGCTGGTGGGAATGTAAATTGGTTCAGCCACTGTGGAAAGCTATATGGAAGTTCCTTAAAACAGTAAAAATGCATCAACCATAGGACCTAGTTATTCCAGTCCAAAAATACCCAGTGGATTTTAAAAAACACTATTTAAAAGGAAAATTGCTCTCCTATGTTTATCGTAGCACTATTTAGTAGCCAAGATATGGAAACAACCTAAATGTCCCCAAACAATGAGTGGATCAAGAAGATGAAATATATACACAGTGGGATAGTACTCAGTGATCAAAAAAGATAAACACCCTATTTGAAACAACACAAATGGAGCTGGAAGAGATTGTGTTAAAATAAGTCAGATATGGGCCTTCCTGGTGGTGCAGGGGTTAAAGATAACACTATTAAGCTGTTACCAGCCACTGTACATCCGACCCCCTTCCAGGGAGCTAACTCACATGGCACAGCAGACCTCTCTAGCCTGCTACTCCCCTCAGCAGTGTATTTCAGTAGATCCATCTGTTCTGCTCCCCACTCTGTCTGGTGAATCCTCTCACCCCCCACACCTCTGGCATACACCTGAATTCTTGTATGCATGAATAAACTAATCTTTAAAAAATTCAGTCAGAAGGAAAAAGATACTAGATGGTTTCACTTATATGTGGAATATAGAGAAACCAAAAAAAGGGTCAGGAAAAAAACAAAACTTGCAAGCTGACCATATATCTGAGTCTTCTAGAGCAGAGGGAGAGGGATCAAAACGGGAGTAAAGAGTACAGGGAATATGGCGATGGATCACAGGGGCTATGATGGTGGGAGAACTACAGAGTCTATACCTGAATGGAGAAATTAAATATTGTTCAAAAATAAAAAATGTAAGAGAAAAAAATACTTAAAAAGCCATACATTTTTCCACTTGTCATGTATCTTGCTAACCGTTTTTTTTTTAATTCATTTATTTATGCATACAAGAGCTGGGATACAGGCCAGAGGTGTGGGAGTGAGAGGATTCACCAGAGACAGAGTGTGGGACAGAAAAGGCTGATTGAAATACACTGCTGAGGGGAGCAGCAGAGGAGGCAGGAGAAGTCTGCTACACCCTGTGGGTCACCTCGCTGGCTGGGGATCCAACTCAGTTGCTGTGTAGTGCTTCATAGTGCGGTGCTTAACCCCCTGCACCACCAGGGAGGCCCCTCTTGGTAACAGTTTTTATTTCTGAATCTGAAATAATTTTTGAGTCATAATTAGTTGATATTTCGCTAATGTCTTAGTTATAGATTTCTCCTCTCTTCTCCCTTGGATTTATTGTAGAAACTGTTCTGTTGATTTTCTAAAAGTCTAGATCAGCACTGCTCAACTCAAATGTAAGATAAGCCACATATATAGTTAAAATATTTTTAATAGCTATATTACAAAGGCCAAAAAGTGAAATAGGTAAATTAATTTGTATAACACTGAAACATTTCAATGTCTAATATAAAATTATTAATGAGATATAATTACTTTCTGAACTTTTTTTTGTGCTGAACTTTGAAAATCCAGTGTGTATCTTATGCATGTAGTGCATCTCAATTTGGTCTAACTATATTTGGCCAGTAGCTGCCATATCTGGCAGGTCTAGATATTGCATATTGGTTGTCTATGCATGTCATTTAACAAGTTGTTTTTCTCCTTAAAAATTTGCTACATATATTTAGATTTTTCTTTCATTTTAAAAAGAAGAAATTTGTAAATGTCAACATTAATATAAAATCAACTTTGGAGAATTTTTTATAAATGAAACTGAGTCAAAACTGAATTAAAAACTTTTTATTTCTATTTTAGTGCCAGTCCAGAGGAATATAATACTGTTGTACAGAAGCCAAGACAAATTCTATGTCAGTTCATTGACCGAATACTTACAGATGTAAATGTTGGTAAGAAACAATTATTTCTTACATAAACTTTATAAATTAATTGTTTTCTTTTCCGTAAGTGCATTATAGTAGCATTTTTCTCCATGTAGTTTTAGTATTATTAGCATTTATAATACTTGCTCTGAAACAAATTATTTCCAGTATTATAAATTAGGTTTTTAAGGTAATTATGTTTTTCTGTTATCTAGATTTTCTGGTGCTTACCAAATATTCTTTTTTTTTTTCCCCCAAATATTCTTTGACATGAGATATATGTGAAAACTCTTTACCCATTTCCAATGATAAAGGTGCTGTTTTAGCCAGGATTTGTGCCAGTGGGTGAGAAGCAACCAATGCCATAGAAAACTTTTTAAGTAAGAGTTGGTGACTTAGGCAAACTGTAGATCCAAGAGGAGAGGGGGAGGGAGGGAGAGTATGGTATAGTGGCATTTGGTGGGAAAACTATGGTAACTGTACCTGAGGAAAGAAACCCTGTAGTATGAAAAAATAAACAAGGATGTATAACAAATAAACATTGAGGAGAAAAAAAGTTGGTGACTGTCTTGAGGTAATAAGATTCTGTGAGTTGTTAAAGTCCTTTGCAGCAATCTAAAAGATAGATGTTACAAACTTGGCAAGGTAGTATCGTATCTGTCATAGTTGTTAAAATTGCATGGAGGAGGAATAGAGTGGAGCTTATAAATTTGTCACAGATTTTATGGCTTTTGATGGTCATTGAACCTTTTCTTTCAGTCAGTAAATTATGTGATTTGCTGAAAAATAACAAAGAACTGCTAATATTTTTCTTAACATTTTCCCTCTCATTAGACCACTTGCCCTTCTCTTTGTCATCTAGGAATCAGTTTCATAGCATTTCCCCAGAGACTAATTTACTCTGGATTGTTGTGATAATTTACATATTTCATTATAATTGTCAGTATATCTGTCCGTCTGATTCCTTCACAAGACTGTGAGAATTTTTTTTTTATTTCAGATTTTTTTCTCCACCACTATCCCTTTTACCTTTTGACCCTTTCTCCTCCCCCTGCTCTTAACCTCCCTCAGAAACTTCACTTCATTATTTTGTTGAATCATCTTTCAATATTTTTCTTTGTCACTCTGACTCATTTTACAGTTCCCTTGAGTTCTTTTAATTTTGCTGCAAATAAAATATTTTGTTTTTCCTTATGGCTAAATAGTATTCCATAGTTTGGATGTACCAAACTTGTTCCAGTCCTCTATCCATAGACATTTAGATTCTTTCCATATCCTAGCTTTTGTCAATAGTGCTACAAAAACATTTTAAATTATATAGCTTTCTGTGTTGATGGTTTCACATTCCTTGGATAGATGTCCAAAAGTAGGATTGCTGGGCCATATCGTTTCGTTTCCATTTTTAGTTTTTTAGTTAAATTCAGGTCATTTTCCAAAATGGTTGCACCAGTTTATATTCCTGTCAATAGTGTAATATGGTTCCTCTTCACATCCTTTTAGCACTTGTTTTTTGTTTTTTTTTTAATATGTGACATACTCATGGGTGTAAGAGATGATATCTCATTGTGGTTTTAAACTGCATCTCCCTTTTAAAAGTGATGAACATTTTTCCACATATCTATTAATTACCCTTCTGGATATCATCTTTGATGAGTTGTTTGGATCTGCAGCCTATTTATTAACTTAGTTGTTTGTTTTATTGAATTGTGTGCGTTTTTTGTATATCTTGGATATTAATCCCAGTGAATTTTGTAATGTGTAAATATTCTCTCCATTCAGTAGGATTTTTAAAAATTTACTTATATTTTCTTTCACCATGTAAAAGCTTTTTAGCTTGAGATAACTTTTTTATTTCCCTTGCCACAGGGGTCACTTCTCCAAAAACCTCTTTGTCAGTGATGCCATGGAATATAACACCAGTGTTTCATTCTATATATTTTATTATGGCAGGTCTTCAATTTATTTATTTATTATTATTATTTTTTAAAGATTTATTTATTTATGCATACAAGCACTGGGGTACAGGCCAGAGGTGTGGGGGTGGTGAGAGAATCCACCAGACAGAGCAGGATGCAGAACAGGCAGATTGACAGAAACACACTGCTGAGGGCAGCAGCCGGCGAGGCAGGAGAGGTCTGCTACGCCATGTGGGTCCTCTCTCTGGCCGGCAGCAGGGATTGAACTCGTGCTGCAGTGGCTGCGGTTTGCTTCATAGTGCGTTGCTTAACCCACTGCGCCACCAGGGCGGGCCCAGGTCTTCAATTTAAATCTTTAATCTATTTGGAATTTAATTTTGTGCACGGAGTTAATTCTTTCTTTTTTTTTTTTAAAGATTTATTTATGCATACAAGCACTGGGGTACAGGCCAGATGCGTGGGGGGTGAGAGGATTCACCACAGAGAGCAGGAAGCAGAACAGGCAGATCGACGGAAGCACACTGCTGAGGGGAGCAGCGGGCACAGCAGGAGAGGTCTGCTGTGCCATGTGGGTCCCCTCCCTGGCCGGCAGCAGGGCTCGAACTCGTGCTGCAGTGGCTGCGGTTTGCTTCATAGTGCACTGTCCAACCCACTGCGCCACCAGGGAGGCCCTAATTCTTTCTTTTATTCATTCGTTTACATATGGTCTCTAGTTTTCCTAATAACAATTGTATGGGAAAGGGACTTTCCTCATTGTATGATCATAGCTGCTTTATCATAGATTAAATATATGCATGGGTTTTTATTTCTGGACCTTCAGTTCTGTTCCGTTGATTGATATGTCTCTTTTTTATGACCATGCCATATTGTTTTAATTGCTGTTGCTTTCTAGTATAATAAGGTCTGGTGACTTGATGCCTCCATTTCTCTCCTTTCTTCTCAGAATTGCATTTTCTATTCAAAGCCTCTTGTGGTTCCATATGAATTTCAGCATTTTTTGTTCATTTCCTTGAGGAATATTGTTGTATTTTGATAGGGATTGTGTTAGGTTTATATACTGCTTTAGGTAGGATAGTCATGTTGATTATGTTGATTCTCTCCATCCATGAGCATGAAATGTCTTTTTACCTCCTTATATATTACCATCTAAATCCTTTAATAATGTCTTATAGTCTTGTTATAGGTTTTTGTTTCCTTGGTTTGGTTAATTTCAAGATACTTGATTCTTTTTGAAGAGATTATAAATGAAATTGTTTTCTTCTTTTTCGTTGTTTGTATGTAAAGATGGAACAGATTTTTGTATGTTGATTTGATAACCTGACATTTTACTGTATTTAATGTTTCTACCAGCTTTTTGGTGGAATTTTCAGGATTTTCTATATATGATATCATCTATGAATAGTGATAGTTTCACTTGTGATTTGGATTCCTTTTATTTTGATTCAGATTTTAGCACAATGTCAGACATGTTGTGTGTCTATAGTACATATCTGGTGAAATGGTGTAATAATGAATGAATACAGTTATTAAACTTTTGAAATAGGAGAATAGAATTATAGTATTTAACCCTATCAATTTAGCATGAGCTCTGTGCTAGACATAATTCTGGTCACCCAAGTCTGATTTCTTTTTTTTTATTATTAATTAGATTTATTTAATTAGATTTTACTTCATTTGTATTCCCCAGGGAGTTCCCACCACCATTTCACCTATGCGCCATCACCTCAGCCACTTGTGCTCTTTCTACCCTCATCCCCATCTTTGCAAGTCTGATTTCTTAACAAAGGACTACCATTTAATTTGTCATGACTCTTTAACACAAATCTTTTTATTTATTTATTTACTTATTTATGTATACAAGAACTGGGGTATAATCCAGAAGTGTGGGGGGTAAGAGGGTTCACCAGAGACAGAGGGGAACAGAACAGGCAGATCTACTGAAACACACTGCTGAGGTGAACATCAGGCGAGACAGGAGGGATCTGCTGCGCCATGTGGGTCACCTCCCTGGCCAGCTGCAGGGATCGAACTCTTGCTGCAGTGGCTGTGATTTACTTCATAGTGCACTGCTTAACCCATTGTGCCACTAGGGAGGCCCGTTTAACATAAATCTTTTATTGTTTTAGTTGCTCTCGAGCTTGTAAAGAAAACTGACACTCAGCCAACTTCTGTGATGTTACTTGATTTCATTCAGCATATTATGAAATCTTCACCACTTATGTTTGTAAATGTAAATGGAAGCCATGGGCAAAATGAGGCTAAAGGTAGTTGTATTGGTAAGTTTTATTTCTTGCATCCATTTGCAATCTGTTTTATGAAATCTGCTGGATCCTGTTCTCCTGAAATATATATTACTCATATTTTGGTTAAATTTGCTATCAATTGAGGGAGCAAAATGGTAATGGCTAGTTGTATTTCATTTTCATATTGTTTCTTTTTGTGTAGGTATCTAGAATGGAACAGAATTAAATTTGTTTGTCATTAAACACTTTAGCATGGCTTGCTTTGGGTAATCTATTTTTTCTATATCAAACATTGGTAAAGTAGGACCCACAGGCTGACTGCCTGTTTTTGTAATCATTATTTTATTAGACCACTAGTAGCCATTGGTTTACTTATTGTCTGTAACTACTATAATAGTAACATAGAGTAGTTACCATGGAGACATTGCCTTTAAACCTAAAATATTTCCCATTAAGTCCTGGAGAAAAGAGTTGACTGACTTTTGTTCTAGATGTTGAAACTCTTTTCCAGGCGTCATCTTACTTGTTCCATTACTTTACCCCCTTTTATTGGCCTCCTCATAAAGAGATGTAAAGCAAACAGCTTTTTTTCCCTATATAATGCATAGAGCATTTTTTTCCATTTGCCTGAATTTTGAGACTTAAGTTTGATAGTATATCCTCTAACGTCTTTTTCTGATTACTAGTTTGACTGCCTGTCCTTGCTCCATCTTTCTACTCCCTTAGTACAAAATTTTTGCATTTCTTCGATTATAGTGATTACCACTTGTGTTCTGAATATCTGTTGTTCTATTCTTTGCTATACTGTATTTTAGATAAGTGATGATTATTAATTGGGTTATGAAGATAAATACAATGGACTAGAAAATATAATACATTATATGTAATAAGAATTAAGTCTGTGTCATGAAACTTATTATTTCTCATATTTAAAGTAAATATGCATATGATACTGGTTTTAGATATATCTCTTAGTTGACTGTCAATGTTTGAGAAACTATATTATAGAATTTATGAGGCTAGCACTATGATTGATTTATTCTTGTGTACCTTGGGCAAAGTCACCATTCAACAAGTATTTGTTGAAAGAATGATAATAGCTATCATTTATTGAGCATTTATTTAACTTCAGATACTATGCTGAGAATTTCACAGGTATTATCTTACTTGACATTCAGGGTAACCCATAAAGTAGATGTTTTATTGCCCCACTTAGGTGGAGTTACAGAGGGTCAAAGAAATGAAAAGTTCACACAACTACTAAGGAAAGCTAGTACCTTGTCTACTGATGCCAAAATTGGTATTCCAATTTTGATACATGTTCATTGTGCATTGTGTAGGGTATGTTTTAGACTATTTTGTTAGTTAGGTTTTTACTTTAAAGATAAATCATCAAACATTTGGCAAATTAATTAGCACTTCTGATATACTTATTTAATCTCTTTTTGCTTGTTTATTTCAAAGAATTCAGTAATTGGATCATAACAAGACTTCTGCGGATTGCAGCAACTCCATCCTGCCATATGTTGCACAAGAAAATCTGTGAAGTCATTTGCTCATTGTTATTTCTTTTTAAAAGCAAGAGTCCTGCTATTTTTGGAGTATTGACAAAGGAATTACTAAATGTTTTTGAAGACTTGATTCATCTCCACAGGAGAAATGCAATGGGACACTTTGTGGAATGGCCAGTGGTAGTTAGCCGATTTTTAAGTCAATTAGATGAACGCATGGAATATTTACAACCAGCTCCTTTGCAGTTCACGAACATGCAAAATTTAGAATTTATTGAAGTCACTTTATTAACGGTTCTTATTCGTATTATTGCAATTGTATTTTTTAGAAGGCAAGAACTATTACTTTGGCGGATAGGTTGTGTTCTGCTAGAGTGTGGTAGTCCAAAAATTAAATCCTTAGCAATTAGCCTTTTAACTGAGCTTTTTGAGCTTGGTGGACTACCAACACAACCTGCCAGCACTTTTTTCAGCTCATTTTTGGAATTATTAAAACACCTTGTAGAAATGAATGCTGACCAATTGAAACTCTATGAAGAACCACTATCAAAGTTGATAAAGAGACTATTTCCCTTTGAAGCAGAAGCTTATAGAAGTATTGAACCTGTCTATTTAAATATGCTGCTGGAAAAACTCTGTGTCATGTTTGAAGATGGGGTGCTTATGCGGCTTAAGTCTGATTTGCTGAAAGCAGCTTTGTGCCACTTACTGCAGTATTTCCTTAAATATGTGCCAGCTGGGTATGAATCGGCTTTGCAAGTCAGGAAGGTATATGTGAGAAATATTTGTAGAGCTCTTGTGGATGTCCTTGGCGTTCAGGTAGATGCAGAGGTAAGGCATTTTAGGATTATTTGTTCATAATTTAAGTGCATGCATATATGCAAGATATACTAATGAGAAGATAGGCTATCTTTAATAATAATGTACATTTAGACTAGAATGATTTTTATCATTGATTTTGGCTTCTGGTTATGGATTTTTACTTTGATTTCAGAGAATTTGGTCACATAGTTGGTGATGAACTGCAAATGAAGTAGAAGTTTTGAGATGCAGGAGGACCAAGACAGTAGGGCACAAAGGGATCAGCTCCAGTGAGTGTCAGGAATTCAGGTTTCTGACTGTGCAGTGGGTACTAGAAATGTCTAGTGGGGACCCACAGAAATCCCATTCTCTAGACCATTTCTGCCTGTGTCTCATACAGTCATGTCAGCTTCCACCTCTAGGCTATATTTGAACACTAGATGCAACACTGGCATGGATTGTAGTTGTAGTTGATACAGGGTCACAGGCTGGGAGTTGTTCTTTTTTTCTGTTCTAGCACACAGACTTATTTTGGGGTGCAAATGTTCACTTGTTTTGGTTTTAGCTTGGGCTTGGGGGCAGGTAGTGGCAGGTATTTTGAATATGCCTGCCCCAGCTTGGAGTAGTAGCCTCTTCTATGAGGAGACACAATCAGACCTGTGCCCTGGTTCTCCTCACAGGTTCAGGCTCTGTCTGTTCCTGTTGAGAACCTCAGGTTCAAATCAGTAACCCTGCTCTGCTCCTCTCCTTCTCTAACAGTGCACCTTCTGTCCTGAGCACCAACTCCATGTGCCCCCTTTCCAGGGCAGTTCTCAGTCCTTGATTATGCTTTGCCCCTGAGTCAGCAATTGCAGGATGTTCTGTACAGTAACCTTATGTCCCTCTTCTGGGTTGTACTGCCCCATTATCACTATAAACACAGTTCACTTAGAATTTTCCCTATCCCTTTGCTCTTAGTGTGTGCTATGGTTGTCTGTTTTTCCTTAGAGGTTTTCGGCTTTGTTTTGCTGTGATCTAGTTTTCACTAGAGGAGGCAAGCCCTGTATCTTTGTCCTATACCATCTTGCCAGACGTTACCAGAACTTGTGAAGTGTAAATATTTTAGTTAGACTATTAATTAAAAGAGGTCAGATGTCAACTTACTTGCAAAATATTAACCTCTCACATAGATTTTTATCTTTAACAGGTTATAATTAGTCAATTTTAGAAAACCAGTGGGTACATAAAACTAGTATCAAATTATGCCTTTTCCCCGTTTGGACACTGGGAGGCAGCCAGTATAATAAAATAGATATGCAGAAAATTGATTAAATATTTCAGTTTATCTGTAAGTCTTGCTGGATCTTTAGTATGAAAAATGTCAGGAATTTCTGATGCAATTTTTCTTTGGTATAGAAAAGCAGGCTATTGGGAAAAGGATTAATCTTGAGCCCTTTAAGACTGTAGAACCGTAGTTCTGTATAGAGAGACACACACATATCTCTGTTGGCTGTAGTTAACTTAGGTCTTTGTGTCTGCCTATTTAAACTCCAAAAATTGTTTCTTAATAGAAAATATATATCTAATATCTGATGCATTTTTTTGCTAAGAATAATATGAATGTATTTACTAAAAGATAGTCTTTGAAATTATTTTTTTCTTTCTCAGTATTTGTTGGGTCCACTTTATACAGCCTTAAAAATGGAAAGTATGGACATCATTGAGGAGATTCAGAGCCAAATTCAACAGGAAATCCTCTGCAATAATAGTGATGAAATATCACGCAAGAAGCGGCGACTCGTTTTATCTTTCATCTCTTTGAGAAGTGTACCACAACAGCCTGAGGAGTATGACCTGCATTCAATTTGTGTTTAGTCATTTAATAAACCTTTATTCATTTTTAAAAATCATACTTGGGTAAATGCTCTGACTTAAATACACAGAGGACATTTGTTCTTTATAAAGGTTATCACTACAATACTTAAAGTATTTTAATAATTTTGTAGTATATTCTAATATTAAATATTTCATGACTATATTTGGTTACTTAAAAGACTAAGTTTTATCTAACTTTTTAATATATGAAAAATCTCTGAGACAATACTTCTGTCAGCAAATTTAAAAGAACTTTAACAAAGTTTTTATAAAATGGCCAAAGAACTTTCATATTTCAGTCTGCCCTAAAAATTGTTTTAAATCTCTTGTTTTAATTTCACTAGTGTATATCTATATTTTAAATATTTTTCATATTTGAACCAAATCTATTAAATATGAATATAACTGTGGTTGTGATTAATTATAGAATTAACCATGTGGATATGAACAAAAAGAGCATATTATGGAGTGCACTGAGACAGAAAGCAGAATCCCTTCAGATGAGCCTTGAATGCAGTGGTCTAAAGAATGCTGTTACTGAGACTTTAGAAGGAATTGCTGTTGTCCTACAACTGACTGCCCTGTGTACTGCTCATTGTTCTCCCCAAGACGTGGACTGGTAAAACAAGTTGTTTTTTTTTTTGGTGGGTCCCTGAATTGAACTTGGCTTTCTTGTTTGAGGAGCCCTTACTGTTCACTTGATTTGTGGAACCTTACACAAAACACATTTTTAAATGAAGTAAATTAGAAATTTGTCTTTTATTGGGCACCTGCTAAATGTTAGCTACTGTATTAAGTACTCTACATATCTCACTTAATCTTTATAACAATTTGAGGTAGACCCTAGTATGTCCACTTTACAAACCAGAGATTGGGTTTTGTTTTGTTTTTTCTTAAATTCTGAAGCCTAATCTAACTTAACACATGGGAAATTAGCATATACATTTCTATACAACTCAGAAGTCAATATTATTTTTGTCAAATACTTAATTCTATAGAACATTTCCTTTTGATAATAAGAGTAGAAATTTAATATTCCTGAGATACATTCTTTTCATAATTTTTAAAGGTTTTTTTTAAGTTTTTATTATGTAGTATCAATTCATTAAGCAATCCAGAATACATTTGGTTTTAACTATACACCTCTGAGACAAGTCATTTATCCAGGTTTTCTTGAACATATCTTTTTTTTTTTAAAGATTTATTTATGCTTACAAGAGCTGAGGTGCAGGCCAGAGGTGGGAGGGGGAGGGTGAGAGGATTCACCAGAGACAGAGTGGGGAGCAGAACAAGCAGGTCTACTGAAATACACTGCTGAGGGGAGCAGTGGGCAAGGCAGGAGAGGTCTGCTGTGCCAAGGATCCCCTCGATGACTAGAGATCTAACTCATGCTGCTGTGGCTACATAGACAACCTCATAATGCTATGACCTAACCCCTGTGCCACGAGGGAAGCCCCCTGAGAGATAGATTTTTGGTCAGTATTCTTAAGATTGGTTAATTATTCAACCAGAAGAAACAAGAAAAGTATTAATTCTCTTTTAAGATCTATCTTTTTTTCCACTTTTTCCTAATTTACATATGTTTGACATCAACTATTGTCTCCATGGATTTACCACCACCATTTCACCAGTACACCATCGCCCCAGTCCCTTGTGCTTTCTTATTTTTAATGCCACATTATAGACCAATGCTTATTAATTTTTTTACTCAATCATTTTTTTTTTTTCTGACTCTTAACTAGGTAACACAAAGTAATAAGAGAGATTTTAGAGAGGCAACTAATTCTGATTTCATTAAATTTGGATATTTGAGGTAATAGCTAATTACACTCAACTTTGCCCCATCCTATTATTAATAAAGGGTTTATTAAGCCAGTTAATAATTATGTAGGTATATCTTCTGTCATTTTAAACCTGGTGATGCCACATTTAAATATCCTAGATTAATTTTAACGACCAAGTTATTTTTAATTTTTCCTTTATTTATATATATTTGACATCAATTGTAATCCCCATGTATTCCCCATCACCATATCACCAGTGCACCATCACCTCAGTCCCCTATACTCCCGTCTGCCCTGAACACTCCCCCTCCCCCTTCCCACCAAGTGTACCCAATTTGTCCTTGTCTTTTCATCTTCGGTTTTTGTTGTGTCTTTATTGTTATTATTATTATTGTTGTTGTTCTTATTCCTTTCCTTAATCCTATTTGGTTCCTTTATATTCCTCCTAGGAGAGGAACCATCTGGTATTTTTCTTTTGCCTTCTGACTTACTTCGCTGAGCATAATCCCTTCCAGTTCCATCCATGTTCCTTTGAATGCGTCTAGTTTTTCATTTTTGATTGCTGAGTAGTATTCCATTGTGTATATGTACCACAGCTTCCCGATCCACTCATCTGTTTTTGGGCATTTAGGTTGTTTCCAGGTCTTATCTATTGTAAAGAGTGCTGCTATAAACATGGGGGTGCAGGTGTTCTTTTGAATCAGAGTTTTTGTGTCTTTTGGGTATATTCCTAAGAGTGGGATTGCTAGATCCTATGGAAGTTCCATTCTTAGTAGATTGAGGAACCGCCATACTGCTTTCCATAATAGTTGGACCATCTTGCATTCCCACCAGCAGTGTAAGAGAGTTCCTTTTTCTCCATGTCCTCGCCAACATTTGTTGTTGCTACTTTTTTGGATATGTGCCATTCTCATTGGGGTGAGGTGGTATCTCATAGTGTTTTTTTTTTTTTTAAAGATTTATTTATTTATGCATACAAGCACTGGGGTACAGGCCAGAGATATGGGGGGGGGTGAGAGGATTCACCACAGAAAGCGG
>JAGFMF010011830.1:19983643-19993874 GCA_019455555.1 Galemys pyrenaicus
CTGGCTTCATAAAATGTGTTTGGTAGAACTCCTTCTTTTTCGATTTTTTGAAATAGTCTATGTAGGATAGGTACTAATTCAGTTCTGAATGTTTTGTAGTAATGACCAAGTTCTAAGAGTGATTTAGACTGACAGAAATATTGAACTTAATGATGTTAATTGATTTGTACTTTACTTTGAGTTGTTTCAAATTACAGGTTAGTTTTATAGTCACAATTTAATTTCTTTGGGCTTTAACTACAATATTAAGTTTGACTAAATCCATTTTAATTATCTATCTTAAAAATTGTATTTACTACAGCCATAATTTCAAGGACTATCAAGAAAAGAGTAAGACAAAACCTTCAGTAGTGACAACTTGGATGTCTTTGGATTTTTACATGAAAGTGTTAAAGATCTGTAAGAGTTCATTAGACTCTGCTCAAAAACCTGACTTGGAGACCATCATTGATAAAGTACTGAAGATATGTGATGCTTTGGTTTACATTCAAGGTGAGTACAAATAAGCGGTAGATCAGAACAACCTTTAAAAATATTATTTGTATACCTAAAAGTTTTTTCTTAATTTCAGTTCCGATTAGCTTGTTAGTAACTTCTAAATTCAAACAAAGTGATAGTTTGATTTTATTCTTCAGTGGATAGGAATTATACATTTCAATTTTTTGGTTTGAGAATCTGAGGAAAGCTATGATCCTTCTCCTAAAAACTGTATGACTGCACATTTTTATAGTTAACATTCCATTTTGTTAGGTTCACAGACCTCAGAGCATCATCTATCATTCCTATTCATTGAGTGCTCACTGTAATTCCATTGAATGGTTAGAATAGCTGCTTTTATTGGAAAAGATATGGTTAAACATGATTAAGAAAAAAAGATACAATTAATCTCCTGTTGTGTGTTTCTGTAGTAAAAAGTTCATTTGAAGATCATATTCTGGAAGAATTATGTGGAGTGCTATCCCTTCCATGGATTTACTCTCATTCTGATGATGATTCTTTGAAGTTCACCACATTTGCCACTGATCTTCTAACATTAAGCCAGAGGATTTCAGATAGCTACTGTAAGTGATCACAGAATTGTGTATGTGTGGTTCTAACTAATTTCTATATAGAACTTCAAATGCTTATTTCTGTTTTTCAATAATCAAATAATTAAATAATTAAATAATTAATTAAATAATTAATAATTAAAAAAAGGGAGTTAGCATGTAAAACATAGTAAATGATAGGATTTTTGCATCTTCAACTCTGTTTTGTAGCATTGCTCTGCAAAGGTTCCAGTTTACATTCCTGTTAGCATAAATTGACTGTGCCCATCATTGCAGAGCCTCTGCAGCTCTTGGCATTATCAGACTTTAAAATTTTGATTCAAGAAAAATGGGGGAAAAATATCAAGGAGTAGCTAAACAAAATTTTTACCCCTTTTTGATTGTGGTTTTCAATTTACATTTTTCCAATTATTTGGTAAGATTATACATAGACCTTATTCAGCGTACATGTTTTATTTTGGAAAAGGAGTTTTTAATTAATTTTTACATGTATTTTATGTATCACTTGACTTTATGTAGAGAATGAAAATATGTGTATGTATATATATAAATATTTTATATAAATATATACACACACATATCACTAACAGAGATCTTATTTAATGGACTTAATTTTTCCAGCACCACAGGCACAGTCACGATGTGTGTTTCTTCTAACTTTGTTTCCAAGAAGAATATTCCTGGAATGGAGAACAGCAGTTTACAACTGGGCTCTGCAGAGCTCCCATGAAGTAATCCGGGCCAGTTGTGTTAATGGATTTTTTATGTTATTGCAGCAGCAGAATTCTTGTAATAGAGTCCCCAAGATTCTTATGTATGTATTAATATTTTAATTTGAATATAGAACTTGATTAGAAAGATTATATGTAATTTTATTTTTGAGTCCATTAAGCAAATATTGCTTTAAGTGTTAGTATGTAATTTTTTTCCTTCTAGCTTTTGTTTTACTATTATTTGTCTCAAATTAAATAAGACTATTTAAACAAGATGTTTTACTACCTTTTTTTTCTTTTCTCAGCGATAAAGTCAGAGATGATTCTGATATTGTCAAGAAAGAATTTGCCTCTATACTTGGTCAACTTGTCTGTATGCTTCATGGCATGTTTTATTTGACAAGTTCTTTAACAGAACCTTTTTCTGAGCATGGGCATGTTGACCTCTTCTGCAAGAGTCTAAAAGTCACATCTCAACATGAATGTTCTTCTTCTCGATTGAAAGCTTCTATTTGCAAGCCATTCCTTTTCTTACTGAAGAAAAAAACATCCAGTCCAGTGAAACTTGGTGAGTGATTTATTATAATTTACTTAATATTTTAAAACCTAGTAATCTCTGAAGCTTTAAAAAATTGGACTTGTTCATAGGTTCAGTGCTCATGCAGTGATTATTTCTAAATGTAATTGGGATGTCTGGTATTAGAGTATGTCATAGAACTAACAAGGAAATTAATATTTGGATTGTAAAATGCGCTAGACCTGATACTATAAGGGTGCATATCTGGTGTTTAGTTCAGTATAGTGAAGTTCAATATTCTAAATCCTCTTTGTTGATACCAGGAGCTACTCAGTATGTTCTCTGCCTCTAACTTTGACCTCGTAACTACAAATAATTAGATATTTGGCCTGAGGACTATAGATTATATTTTCTTGGCCACTTTCCACTGGCAATCTCATGTTTATTGGGAGCATGATATTTATGCAAATACTTTGAAGATCCATTTGTTTAAGTAGTAAGTTTCAACCTTTCAAAACAATATATGATTTTATATATTATTTTAAATATATAGGTATATAAAATCATATATTGATATGATAGGTGAACTCCAGAAGTCTTCTAATGTGAAGTTCACAATAAGACTAAGACTGTTCGTTCACAGTTTATTTGATTAGTGAGATACACTTTTAAATCTATGTTGGTAGGGCCTCCCTGGTGGCGCAGTGGGTTAAACAACGCACTATGAAGCGAACCACAGCCACTGCAGCACGAGTTCGATCCCTGCTGCTGGCCAGGGAGGGGACCCACATGGCGCTGCAGACCTCTCCTGCTGTGCTCGCTGCTCCCCTCAGCAGTGTACTTCTGTTGATCTGCCTGTTCTGCTCCCTGCTCTCTCTGGTGAATCCTCTCACACACCCCCCCCCCAACACACACACACCTCTGGTCTGTACCAAAGTGCTTGTATGCATAAATAAATAAATCTTTAAAAAATAAATAAATAAATAAATCTATGTTGGTAACATGATGATCTATAAATCTTTGTGACTAGTCATTTTATAACTTAGAATATTCTAGAATTTATTTTAGATTTAAATTATAACTTTCATTAAGTATAAAGTTAAATTTGCAAATATTCATTTTAATCCTTCATAATTCTATGTTCTAAAAATTTAAATATCAAATGTTGGTATTATAAAGTAACTTTGAATCTCTATAGTATATTTCCTATTGATAATATTTTTACAGTACGACTTAGACATTGAATGTGTTGAATTAGATACTTTATTATCTTGCTTTTTAGCTTTCATAGATAATCTACATCATCTTTGCAAGCATCTTGATTTTAGAGAAGATGAAACAGATGTTAAAATAGTTCTTGGGACTTTATTAAATTTGATGGAAGATCCAGACAAGGATGTTAGAGTGGCTTTTAGTGGAAATATCAAGCATATATTGGAATCCTTGGACTCTGAAGATGGATTTATAAAAGAGGTTGATAATTTTTATTTTTAAACATATGTATTTTAATAAACCTGGCTCTGAAAATTTAACTAATTGATTTTATTGTTTTAGCTTTTTGTCCTAAGAATGAAGGAAGCATATACACATGCTCAAATCTCAAGAAATAATGAGTTGAAGGACACCTTGATTCTTACAACAGGGGATATTGGAAGGTATATTTGGCAGTGTTTGTACACTTCCTTTTTAATTCTGACCATTCTCTTTGTTTTATTTGTTTGGTATTAGAAATGGTGATATGACAGGTGTGAAATTAGCAAATGAAATGTAATACCACTTGGCATTTATTTGTGGATTTCCATTTATTTCTGAGGCATTAATGATAACATTTTTCATTTTAGGGCAGCTAAAGGAGATTTGGTACCTTTTGCACTCTTGCATTTATTGCACTGTTTGTTATCCAAGTCAGCATCTGTCTCTGGAGCAGCATACACAGAAATCAGAGCTATGGTTGCAGCTAAAAGTGTTAAACTGCAAAACTTCTTCAGTCAGTATAAGAAACCAATTTGTCAGGTGAGAGTCACTAGCATTAACTATATTTCTTACTTCGAAAGATATATTTTTTTAAATGATGTATTTTATTTAAGAAAATGTAAATCTTGTTAGTGTGATTGGTCTGAAGATATAGATTATAAATGAGTAAAGGGAAAAAAATCACCCTATAATGTTGTGTTGAATTATTATACTCTAATACTAATCTATTAAGTGATGCCTTTCTTTTTTTAACCTTTTTAGTGATGATAAGCTCCATAATGTTTTGATATTATAGATAAGACATTTTTAAAAGACTGAGGTATATTCATAGCTGGAAGTTAGACTGTGTTAAAATACTGAGTTTGTCCTGTGTTGGAGGTGTAATCCTTAGCAAGGTATTTAGGTTTCTTAACTAAACCTGATTGCTGCATCTGTAAAAAGGAGATTATGATGTATAATTTACCTCAGTATTGTTATAAACATAAAATGAGATGATTCAAATAATTTATTTAATATACTGTGATATTATATGTTAGAATTAAAAATACCAGTTAAATTTTCTTCCTGTGTGAAAAATAACACATTGTTTTGCTACAGTTTTTGGTGGAATCCCTTCACTCCAGTCAGATGACAGCACTTCCTAGCACTCCATGCCAGAATGCTGAGATGCGAAAACAAGATGTGGCTCACCAGAGAGAAATGGCTTTAAATACCTTATCTGAAATTGCCAATGTTTTTGACTTTCCTGATCTTAATCGTTTCCTTACTGTAAGTTGCAGAGTACAGATGATTGAACTGAGGTTTTCAATTTGATATCTTGCATTTATTCCATTCTAGATTTTTTTCTTTGAAAAAAATATGGCATGTATAGTGGGTAACATATAGGCTCTAGATTCGCAACTTATATGTTCTTTTGACTTTTATATGATATGATATTATGATAGAAAATTTCATGTTGATATGTCATTGTTCTATATAAATTGCTGTTCTAATTGATTAATATTAATTGATTGATTGATACTAATTTGGTTGACTAAGCCCTTCTGTGTTTAGTGCTTTTATTGGTTCCATTATTAATACAGAGTATAATATATTCATCTTATCCCCTAAGGAGTTGGAATTGTATACAATATTAGTAGTCTAGTTGATCTTCTGTGAATTCAGATGACAGAATATGTAGTATGAAGTGGGTTGGAAAACCTTTGAAAAATCATTGGGGGGTGGGGAAGAGAAGTCATTAGATCTAATGTTTGAAAGGTGTCTAGGATAGATTACCTTCTTACTCTTTTCCAAAGGCAAAACTTACCATTACTCTTAGTTAATAAATTATAATAGTGATTCATATAAAATTTTAATTTTAAAACTTTTAAAAAATATTGTCATTTTTTAACAAACTTGAATGGCTTACAAATAGTTCAAATCCTAAAAAATAAAAATTGATAATATATGGTAAGAACATAAAGATATTCCTAGCTTTTCATTCAGCATTTCTACATTGGGAGCACCAATGTTTGTTACAATATGTTCTAAGAGCAAAACCAAGTAATACCCTGAGAAGAAATTAAACATCTGATAATTAAGCCATGGAATATTTTGTAACTACTAACAAAATAACTATTAATACTTTGTAGAAACTACCTTACAATGTTCCAGTAGTCTTAACAGATTAACATTAAATTGAGGAGACATAACAAAAGTTAAGTGTAAATTTCTCTGAGACTAGAGCCTGACTCTTAATCACTGTCACATCCCCAGTGCCCAGGATAGTGACTGACACGTAGAAGGTATTCTTTGGGTACATTCTGAATGAGTACATGAAAGGCCAACCATTTTGTGTTTGAAATTTTATATGTATGTTATGAATAAGATCTTAAAGAAAATAGAGAAAATTAAAATAGATTTGTTGCCATGTTGGGATTGTATGTCTTTAAAATGCAACCTCAGGGGCCTCCCCGGTGGTGCAGTGGGTTAAGCAATGCACTATGGAGCAAACCGCAGCCACTGCAGCACGAGTTCCATCCCTGCCACCAGCCACCGGGGTGACCCACATGGCACAGCAGACTTCTTCTGCCTGGCCCGCTGCTCCCCTCAGCAGTGTATTTCAGTTCATCTGCCTGTTCTGCTCCCCATTCTGTCTCTGGTGACAGAGACACCCTGTGCCTCAGGCCTGTATCCCAACTCTTATATGCATAAATAAATAAATCTTTTAAAAAAAATGCAACATCAACTTTTTAATTAAAAAAGCTTAACATTTTACATTTATGACTATTCTTGCTTATTGTTTAAATATAAGTTAGCTTAAATAATACATAAAGCTTGTTTCTTCTGCCTCAGGGTGTGAGTATATTTGAGCACATACCCATGAGAAATTATCTTGTTTGCTTCTTTTTGGCATCTCTCATCTCCTCAGTGTAATGTAAATTCTGTACCATTTGGGACCTTGCATATTTTTATTGCCTTGTCTGCATGCCCAAAGCACTGTAGCTGCTAGTAAATATTTGTTAAATGAATAAATAGTAAATGTGAATTCAAATATAAGTCATATGTTGATTCAGTTTGTATTGCTCTATAGAATATTTTTGCACATAACTTAATGTGTATATTTTATTACCTAGATAAATGTATTTTTAGTAATTATAGTGTTTCTTTTTCAGAGAACATTACAAGTTCTACTACCTGACCTTGCTGCCAAAGCAAGTCCTGCAGCTTCTGCTCTCATCCGAACATTAGGAAAACAATTAAATGTCAATCGTAGGGAGATTCTGATAAATAACTTCAAATATATTTTTTCTCATTTGGTCTGTTCTTGTTCCAAGGATGAATTAGAACGTGCCCTTCATTATCTGAAGGTAATTGAATATTTGTATATATTTTGCTCTTATTTTTATTAACATTACAGGAAAGCTGTTGTAATCCTTGTAGGAAGAAGAAGGGGTAATTTATACTATTTTAAAGTAATAGAAGTTCAAGTGGTATTACATAGTGTTTGTCCTGGAGCTAAAGTAGCACGTTAAATAGAATTGACTTTTTGTTTTTTTCTGTGACCATTTCATCATAGTCATCCATTCACAGATCAGGTTCGCAGCTCATTTCATTTTAGAAGTTTTTAATTGATTGGAGCTGTAAGTTGATTAATAATATACAAGTATTTATAGGCAGAGTTAATCTCCACCAATTGTAGTTAATATCAGTGTTTAGTTAATGCTTTCATTACAACCGGACCAAGTTTCTTGCCAGTTTTTAAATTTACAATTATGGCTTTTCCTTTTTTTCGGTGTTGTGCTAACAATGACACCTTTAAATAACATGAAACTCCATGGGAACAAAGTACCTGTCAGATATGCATATGTGCTCTACCATTTAGTCTGATGTTAATTTGTTTTCTTTACTGTTTCATAATTTACCATTATTTTGTGTCATAATATGCCAGCATAGGTCTCTCTCCACATGAGAGTTACTAAATAATGAGTATATTTATTCATTTTGAGAAAGAAAATCTGAATTACAGAAATGGGAATAATGTGAGAGTGCTTATTACTTGTCAGAAACTTTTCTAAATAATTTTTATGCATTACTTCACTTATTCCTCTGAGTAACATAATAAGACAAAGGTATTACTAGTTTTTCATACTATAAATGAGAAAACAGGCAGACAGAACTGAGATTAGGACAATCACAGCATATACAGTAAGTGATGGAATTGGAGTTTAAATTCTAGCATTCTGACCAGAAAAACTATGTTCTGAAGTATACTATATTCTCTCCAAGGGACTATATGTTTTAATTAATGAGTTGGTGATCTCATAAGACTTTACAAAAGACTAGGACTTCCTTTTTTCAATTTTATTTCAAAATAAAGTCTGATCACTTACCTTTTACCTGTAGCACATCTGAGACCTACCAAGGGAAAACAAGATTAGAATCCTTTTCCAAATGCCATTTGTAAATAGGATCTAGCATTTCTGATTTATTTAATACTCTAATACTTTGTTGAAATCAATAGACATTTCTAGTAAATGTGAATATTTTAGAAAAATGAATTATTTTTAATGTGTCTTTGGGATAGAATGAAACAGAAATTGAACTGGGGAGCCTGTTGAGACAGGATTTCCAAGGATTACATAACGAGTTATTGCTACGTATTGGAGAGCACTATCAACAGGTTTTCAATGGTTTATCAATACTTGCCTCATTTGCATCTAGTGATGATCCATATCAGGGCCCAAGAGATATCACATCACCTGAACTAATGGTAAGGCATATGTTATTTGTATTTCTTTGTGTTTCTCCTTTTTATATCTCAATTATGAAAATGGGAAAAATGTTTTTTGCAATTTACAAATAGTCAAAATTTGTTTTAATTCAATTAATTATTTTTGTTGGTAATCTTTTTTCCCGTGCTTATTGTTAAGACATTTTTAATTATGTTATTTTTCAAAATTGATTTCTAATTTTATGTTGTCTCATTCATTTCATTTTTAAGAGTGAATACAAGTTACTGAAGGCTACTGAGGGCTTTGTTAGGATGGTTCTGAAATTTTTGCCATAATCTTTGTTTTCATTCCCATTTATCAGTTTATTCTCATTTGTTTTCATTTTCCACTATGGAATAAGTGGTGATGGCTTCACAGTTTGGTGCAGATACTAAAAACCAATAAATGATACAATATATAATGAAAGTTTTTATATTATGAGTTAAATCTGATATAGGAAGAAAAAAGATATGATAATTAAATGCCATGTAAGATTCTGAATTGCATCCTGAAACAATAAAATGTCATTTATTAATAATCTTTTTTTAAGTTGAAACATATTACCATTACATAAATTTAAGGCATATAGCATGTTAATTTGGTATGTTAGTATAATAAGATTGCCATTGTGATAATTAGTTCATCTGTCTTATTACATAATTATTTCTTTTTAGTGGTGGAATAATTTCAAAATGTCTTTTAGCAGTCTTGATAACTATAATGCAATATTGTTGTCTCTGTTCATTGTACTGTGGTAGATCTCTAGAACTATCATTGAAACTTTGTACCCTTAAATATTATTTCCTTAATAAACACCATTTGACTCAGTCTTTACAAGTTTGGCTCTTATAGATTCCATAAACATGTATTTTATATTGAAAAGTTTAATTCAAATTGCATGGTCACAGCAAGGCATTAATAATATACAGTGGACTTGAAGAAATACACATTTTTGAATGATTTTCCTTCCACTGAGTAAAAATTTTAATATTGAAGTTTATTTTTCTTCACTACTTTTTAATTCTAGATTAGAATACATTTGTAGCTTCCCCAACTATCTCTTCCTTCGCATAGCACTGTAACTTGATCATTTCTAAATGTCTTTAAATTCATTATTGTTTTGAAGAGAAATTACTTTTCCCTATCTTAAATTTGTATCTAAAATCATGTTAATATTTTATTTTTTCATCTGAAAAAATATTTCTCAGACTTACTATTTTTTTTTTATTGTCCTCATTTCAGGAGACTGAAAGGACCATAAGCAAAATATCCTAAGAAAATGTCCCATTTATTCTGTTAGGAATCTGCTCTCCCTATTCTAACTGAAATTCTTTCCAAGGTCATAAACAATCTTTTGCTATCAAATCCAAATGTCTCTTTTTTATTCAACCTTTTGGTAGCATTTAGTACATCTGACCATCCCTTCCAATGTAGTATAGCTGATACCACATTTTTTTATTTTCTTGGTTTTTTAAAAATTTATTTATTTTTCCTATATTTATATATATTTGACATCAATTGTGGTCCCCATTTCCCACCACCATTTCACCAATGTACCATCACCTCAGTCCTTTGTGCTTTTTCCTGCCCTCAACACTTTCTATTTTCTTTTTGTTTGTCCTCTTATTTTTTTTTTTTAAAGATTTATTTATTTATGCATACAAGCACTGGGGTACAGGCCAGAGGTGTGGGGGGGTGAGAGGATTCACCACAGAGAGAGGGGAG
>JAGFMF010011830.1:20004445-20101038 GCA_019455555.1 Galemys pyrenaicus
CCATGTGGGTCCCCACCCTGGCCGGCAGCAGGGATCGAACTCGTGCTTCAGTGGCTGCGATTTGCTTCGTAGTGCATTGCTTAACCCACTGCGCCACCAGGGGAGGCCCTAGTTACAGATATATTTAAACTTTGTACCAAATTTAATTGGAACTTTAGCCTCCTTTCCTTTTCTAAGTTAAATTCAGTAAGTTACATTAACCATGGAGGACATGGTACATTTAACAAATATTTTTACAAATTATTTCTGAATTTTTTCTTTTTTAAAATTGAGACTGGAGTAGAAGATTTAAACTTTGCCTATGGACTATTGATGGAACTGACAAGAGCTTACCTTGCATATGCAGATAACAGCCGAGCTCAAGATTCAGCTGCATATGCAATTCAGGTAACAAGGCATGCAGTTATTACTAGCTTTACATTATTGAACTCTAGTAAGAAATGTATAAATTCTGTACTCTTGATACTTAAATAACATTTTTAGTGTCAAAATAATTGCAAATTCATGATAAAAATTTCAGAGTATAGAAATGTGTCCTTTATTTAATAGAGTATTATAAACTTTTCTTTATATGAATAAAGAGATACCAAATAAAATTTTGGTTTTCTCTACCATCCATTGTGATGACTATGGCTTATTTTTGTGTGCTGATGTAATAATAGTAACTGTTTAATGGATTGATAATTAAAATTTTACTAACTTAAAGTAGAAACAAAACAAAGTACTTGGTTTTATCTACCAAAAAAGAAATCATATATTACCTGTGATATTCTATAATTTGGGTTTTCTTTTCTGCTAAATGGTCTTTCTTGGTTATTTTCCATAGTTGGTACATATATATTTATATGTATATATATCGGTTTCATTCTTTTCAAAGATAATATTCAATATGAATATACCATAATTTAGTTAAATTTATTTATCCTGAATAAATATAGGATATGGTCACTTTTTTGCTTTTACAAGTGATTTAAAGAACATACATACATTTCTGAGTGCTTGAGTGAATATATCAATAATACAAATATACATACATTAAAATACATTTCAGAGAAAGTGCAGTGTTCATATCTGATAACATTTTATAGAATAAAATTTCACCAGTTTGTAGTCTCTTGAAAAACCTGCCTTTTACCAAAATTTTAGATATTTGCCAATGTGATAGATGAAAAAAGATATTTCAATTTAATTTGCATTTAATTTTAAGTGTAACATATTTTATTATTGGGGGTTTTTTGGTATGTGAATTTTCTCTAGATGATCCTTGTCTAATTTCTTGTTGGTATTATTTTGGTTTTTGTTGATATTTAACACCTTTTTAACGCGACTGAAAATTAACCTTTTATCTATCATATATGTACTAAATATTTTTTGTTTATCTTTCTTCACCCTTTTTCATGGTATTTTTTTCAATTAAAATGCCTGGAATTCCCTCTGAGATTTTTTGGTCAGAGATTAAAAATATGGAGATTTTCATGGTAATGATAGTGTTTAAAACTGTATTCTGAATGCTTTGATTAAAAGGATGAGTATAGGTAAAAATAGGTCTAGTAACTGAGGCCTGGGCAATGAGAGGTCAGTGAGAAGAGGAGGAACATATAAGAAAACTGAGAAGGAGCTGCTTGTAAGACGGGAGACAAGAAAGTATTTCGAGAAGTATGGTGTGAGACATTGTATTAAATGCTAATCTTTAGTCTGATACTCTAAAGTTTGAAAACTGACCATTAACTATAGTAACATAGCAGTCATTGGTGACCTTGAAAATAACAATTTCAGTGCAGTATAGAAGAAAGCTTCAGAGTTTTTTTTAAGAGCATGTGGGAAAAGGGGGAATTACAGAACCTTTTTTGAGAAGTGTTGCCCTTGGGTAAGCAAGGAAAAAGGGTTAAAAAGAATAGTTTGTGTATACGTTGCTTGGGAGCAATTCATCAGAGATGATGAATTTGAGATGGTATATGTGAGAGCTGATGTAATACTATTTTAAATAGGTAAAGATGTGGACTATAGTATATAACTGGAAGGGGTGGCCGTAATTAAAGACAAAAGCAGAAGAGAAAGCTGAGCATGTGGACACTGATAATGATATTGCCAGGCTGGGTTGATTTGAGCTTGGAAGTTTGTGGAGTTGTCTTCACATTACATCTGTTTTCTCAGTGAAATATGCAAGATCTACAACCTTAAATGTATTTATATCTTGGAGAATGTAAATGGCTCCAAAACTAAAAAGTTGAAGAACTGCTGATTTAATGACTTTGTTGTTAGAGGTTAATTAAGATTGTTTCTGTTATATAGAGTGACTGCCCAACACCAAGAAAAGCTGGCTTCAACAAAATTTAAATAACATTTTAAAGTTAAATGGGTTTTGGATATTTCAGTATTGAATTCTCTATATACTTGTGTTTATTTAAAAATACTAAATATAAGTATAAAGTACATATTTTGCTAGTTAGTGCTTTTGTTTTGTAATTGTTAGGAACAAATGTAGTGCATATAGTCATATCAGTGGAATTGGGATGATTAATTGATAATGGAAGCTCTATAATCTTAATGCATTCCTCTTCAAAGATTTTAAAAACTCATCTATAAAACCCTATTTGTTTTATTTTCAAATTTAGAAAATTGTTTGAAATTTAATTTCTGATCTTGATAGTAAGTTGTCTTGTTTCATCTTATTTTCAGAATTTTAAGGTCTGTACTTCATGTCTAGAAGTAGCATTATCTTGAATGTTTGAACTGTTTTGGATTTGAAGATCAAATTCTAAGGCTCATATTTATGCAAATATAGAAAGTTTCAATTTTTTTCTCCAAATAGCTCTTTGTGTTATGTTTCAAGACATCGTATATAGAGAGACAGAGAACACAAACTGACTTCAGGTTCCACAGCCTTGTGATGTTGAATAATTCACCTAAATGGTGTTAAGCATTGAAATATTTATCCTGAGCAAGTTCACAACTCCAAAATTTTATAATTCTTTTTTTCCCCAAAATTTTATCATTCTATATGTTTGTAATTATGATATACAGAATTTTGATGTATGTAAAGACTTTTTTGCTTCACTGTGGATTTACAAATGTGAAATATGTATTTGTAGGAGTTACTTTCTATTTATGACTGTAGAGAAATGCAGACCAGAGGCCCAGGTCACCAGCTGTGGAGGAGATTTCCTGAGCATGTTCGGGAAATACTGGAACCTCATCTAAATACTAGGTATGTGTGTAGACTCATTAAAACAAGTTGTTTTCCACTTTCTAAATTTAAGTTGTTTAGAATTAAATGCATTTTTAGTAAGTTGTGATATGTATTCACCAATGATTTGTGCTTATAATCTTTTAAAAATGAGAAGTAAATCAACTCATTGGTTAAATTTAGTGTTTCAGACAAATTCATGGAAGTTAAAAGGGTTGTTTTTTTAAAAATTCAGTTGTCAGTAGTACTTTGAAATTATCTACTTTAAGTTGATAAGTATGATTAGTAGAAATTTAAGAGTTTAAAATCAGTTACCAAGTAACCCAAATTAAGAGATTTTTAGCCCTACCAATTTTCTTTTTTTCATGAAGGTATTTTCTCCCTTAAAAAAAAAAGCATTTTCTGATCTTTTTGCTTTTTAATAATTGTGTTAGGACTAGTTGAAGTCCATAAAGTTATAAACTAATTTTATTTGTAAACTGTAATTTTAAGTATTCTAGGTTACATGCTTATTAGATATGTTACCTTTGATAAATTTCTTCTTTGAACCTTACTATAGTGCCTGGACTTGTAGTAAAATTCTTTATAAAAGTCCTTAAATATGTATGTATACTTATTTTCTCGATACCTTTTTACATTTAGAGACCTTTCAAATATCATTCTATTTCTTATAAACAGTATTGCTTAAAGAAATGTTTCATTAATATAAAAATCAGTGGTTAAAACTTGATTTTTCTTTTATTGATGATTCCACACTTCTCAATTTCTTCATTCTGTATGTTATAGCACAAAGTTACGTAAGAATTTCTGTGATCCAGTGGAAAGCGTATGGATTGTGGAATCACATATACCTAAATTTGAATTTTTTGCTCTGCATTTGCCAGTTTGAAGCTTTGTGCAAGTTAATTAATATTTTTGAGTTTCAATTTTTTCATTTTCAAAATATGGATAGTTTTACTTACCTTATATGATGATTTGAAATGTATCTAACATAGTGTTTATTTAATCAATACTCAATGATAAATGTTTCATTCACATCTTATTGTATATGATCTTCTCTATCCCAAATAATATTCATATAAGTTATTATGCAAAATGGTGCTGTGAACTCAGATTTTTAGACTTTTCAGGTTTTAGAAACTTGACATATGTAATGTTTACTGAGGATCTTGAGTATAGTGCTTTTATTATATTTATCATAATTTCCTGACCTTACACTGATGATTGAAAAGAAATGCTCCCCTCAAAAAATCCTGTATATATTTGAAATGAGAACTATTTGATTATATTGCAATATTAATGCTGAGGAACATATAGGAAGGATCATGTTAAAGTTGTAGCAAGTAATAATTGATGTAATAAGACCCTTTACAAGCATCCAGAATAACTGTCTCCTTAATGGGAGTAAAATCTCTTTGTAATAGAAGATAAAATGATGGATGTGACTCGGCCAGGTTTACATATTTGATTATGGAAAGCACTGATTTCTTTCTTATCTTCCAAAGTAGAAGATGAGATTATTGACTGAAAGTAGCAGTGGAGTTGCTGTAGGTGCTATGAAGAAAATGATGATGAATGTGAAATTGTCACTATGAAAAACAAAAAAAGAGATCCAAAAGGAATACTTAGAAGCATTCTGGGCAGTATAGAGGTCCATAGAGGTTGACATCTAAGAATATATGTAGTAGTACTAATCTCTTAAGCTGTTTAAGATTTTCCTTTACATGTGCAGTTGTCTGGATATCATTTCAGTGAAAGCAGGCATTTAGATGGATCTAAGGTTGAGGAGTTGGCAAGAGGGTACAGCTGGTAATGACAATGTGGCAGTGGAGTGAAAATGGAAATGAAAGACCATGCTGGTTAAGGAAAGGTAGTGAATGGAAGTTATTATAGGTCAGGAGAGCAAGGTCAAGGGACAGAGATCTCAGTGAGAGAGAGTAGAAGTGTTAATATAATTTAGTGAAAGAACTAGAAATGTAGGAATCTACTGCTTTATTGTGTTTAAAAGATAATTTTAAAAGTGAAGAAGTTTCTTTGTTTTGGCAAAGAAGACCTGACAGATAAGTAGAGTAAATAGTCATTGAGGAGTTTTGAATTTGATTAGATGATCCAACCAGAAATGGAAGCCACATAAGATAGTAAGACTTGGGGAAGAAAGGAAATACTAAAGATGTATTGAAGTTATTCGTGAGTTTGGTAATCAACAAGTTTGGTAGATATGAGGGGTTGAGAATAGTATACTTAAGTAGCTTGAAACTCAAAAGGAACACATCTTTCTCACACAGTATAACTGGAAGGAGAAAGAGGAGGCAGGTTCAAATTCTTTTGAAGTACTCTATATGCAGAAATGACCAGCAAACCTCCTCCCTCCCAACTCCTATTAAAAAGGATTTGGAATAGTAATGTCTTTACCCAGATTTCAGTGAAGGTGAGGCTATAATGGGTAGTCAAAGAATGAGTTGATATAGTTCCTTATACTTTCTTAACTAAAATTCTTTATCTATGAGTTTATATATTTACATATTTTTAATAAATTTTCAAAATTACAGGTATAAGAGCTCTCAAAAGTCAACAGATTGGTCTGGAGTAAAGAAGCCAATTTACTTAAGTAAATTAGGTAATAACTTTGCAGACTGGTCAGCATCTTGGGCAGGTTATCTTATAACAAAGGTAAGAGAACTTTTTAACCAGACAAAAATTCTGAAGGAATATCTATGTGAATGTCAATGCTTGCACACACAACAAGCATTGATATATTTGTCCTGGTAGTGATAGAAATTTTTGTAGAAAATGGTTAGTAAGAGTAACAATTTCCCTCTTGTTACTAGTGACAGTTTCTGACTAAGAAGGTAATTGTTTTATCAAGCAAGTTACTGTGGTCTTAATATGTTTGCAAAATGTCTATTACTTTGTGCCTATTCACTTTACATTGTAAAATAATACTGTTTAAAAGAGAATGAATGCTTTCTCACTCTTTTGCATAATGACAAAATTTTTTTATAATAAGGTTTATCAACCCTTTGTTGTTTTTTCTAAAGGTAGACAGACATATTATCTAAATTTTCTCCAAAATAAAAATAAAGACTTCTAATTTTGTGGAAAAAATAAATAAATATTTCTATTTTCTTTATATGAGATTTTTATATGCCTTACACAAAAACACACTGTATTCCAAGAAAATGTTTAAGGTATATTTTCAATTCAAACTTTTATTTTTTTATTTCCTATTTCTATAAATTAGTGTTTAAAAATATATTATGGTAATTTGTATCTGGTAATTTCCAGAAAGTTTAATTTTCATAAACTAAAAACATAATGCTTATTATGTAAAATGTAGAATACCATTAAATTACCTTCAGCCCTGAAGTTTTAGTTTTTTTAAGTGAAGAATTTTGTTCAAAAAGGAAAAAATACCTATAAAAGTTTTATAAAAGAATAGTAATGTTGCCTTTCACAGCAACATGGATGGAACTGGAATGTTCAGTAAATAAGCCAGAAAGAAGGAAAAATATTGGATGGTTTCACTTATAGGAGGAATGTAGGGGAACCAAATAAGGGGTCAGTGAAAAGAAATAATTATAATAAATTAAAAGACAAAATTAACAGGTAACTGTAATTCAGAGGTATTCTACAGGGAATTGGGAGGGAGGGGATTAAAACAGGGGAGGGAAGAGCACAAGGGACTATGGTGATGGTGCATGGGGAAATTCTCAGGAGCTGCATCTGAGAACAGAAAGTATACATTGTACAAAAAGGAAGAATGATGTAAAATATATATAAAAGAATAGTAATGTTGATAAGTTAGAGGTGAGAATATATTAGTAAAATTGAATTCTAACCCCAAATAGTTTAATTTTCTATTTTAGTTTTTTCTATAGTTAATCACTGTTTATTCCTTCTTAAAAAAATGTGAATCTTAGACTTAATGTCCTGTTTCTGAGCATTCTTTTTGATTACCTTACTCATTTATGTGTTCAAGAAATTAATGCAATAAATTTAGAGTTAGGTAGGTAAAGTGTACTGTAATTAGGGAAGTTAATCTGGAATAAAACATGACACATTTAAAGTAAAAAGGGGAGAAGGCCATTTATGGTTGATAGTCCAGGTATTTGTCTTTTGGTTGGGGTCTCAGCATTTTAAACAATCAGGTATAGTTAGAATGAACAGAGAGGGTGATAAGCTGAATTTTCCCTTGAGTGCTCATGCCCTTCTCCATAAGAGAATATGTCTCTTCAGGGATAAATGATCTCACATGGTCTTTTGGTATTAATCAGTGGAATAAAATTTATAAAACTACTACTCTTCCTAAACCATTTGAGTTTCCAGGTTCGGCATGATCTTGCCAGTAAAATCTTCACCTGCTGTAGCATTATGATGAAGCATGATTTCAAGGTGACCATTTATCTTCTTCCACATATTCTAGTATATGTTTTGTTGGGTTGTAATCAAGAAGATCAACAGGAGGTGAGATATACCGTTTTAATTGGTTTCTGTTTGTTGAAACATTTGTTCAGTATAATTAGTATTAAGTTACAGATTTGTAAGAAATGTCCATCATAGTATGCTTATGAATGTACATATATAATACTCAGTGTTGAAAATTAGAGTGTATATATTATATATGCCCAAATATACATAAAATTTTTCAAGAAGGACATATTAGAAAATATTAATAGTGGTTTTTCCTGGGGGATATTACTATAGATTACTGTAGGGGAAGGGGAATACTTTACTTTTCATTTTATAATCTTTTAGTATGACATCAATAAACCTAAACTTTAAAAAAAACTTTTAGATTATTAATGCCATACATAGAAGTTCTTTTTAAAAAAGTAACTTTTTAATAGCAGAAGTAGCATATTACCATGTTCTTAATATAAAAATTAAAATCATACAAATAAATCAAATTATACTCTGTGACTACCTTTCCCGTTCCTACATCTCAGGAGGTCATCACCACTATTAATTTGATATATATATTTTCAAACCCTGTTTTAATACAGTGGTTTTGTTTTATTTTTATAATGATATCCTGTTATAGACATTGTTTTGCAATTTTATTAATTTACTAATATAAACATACTGAGCCAACCTTTTTAAAAGTTTAATGTCGCATAATACTATCCTTTCATTTTGTAGTTGTACCATAATAACTATTGTCTTACTACCTATTGTTTCCAGTCATAACTTTTACACACAATACTATCTATGGTGAGCATCATGTCAATTTTTATGAAATTGTATATATGTGTTTGGGATAGAATCCAAAAACTAGAATTAGTGGGTTATATGGTATATACCTTTAAGCTATAATGGAGACTGCAAAGTTGTCTACAGATTTATAGTCCTACCAGCAATTCATAAGTATATACGTTTCTCATATTGTTCTTATTTAGATACCAATTTGTGCCAATAGTATCTTGCAAAAATCTAGTGTTCTCTTTTTAACGTTTGTTTCTACCTTTTATCATGCAGAAAATTTAAATGTCAATGCCATATTTATAAACCTTTTTAACTTTTGAATTTCACACCTGCTCCAATAACATGAATTATTTTCCTGCATTCTTTTAGTCATTTTGTTATTACAGTTAGCTCTAAATTATTCTGAAATTGATTTTTATAGGTAGTGTGAGATACTGTTTTAAGATTGTTTTTAATATTTAATAGCTTCATTCTCACTTATTGAATAATTGAAGAATTCTTAATTTTTTTATTTAGTTTTGTTTCTCTTGATTTTCATTTAGAGTAACATTTTACTGTTAACTTATAGATAAGAAATGTAATTTATTCTTAAGCCATGTTGGTTGTTTTCCTTTTGAAAATTGTTACCTTAGCATGGAACTCTATGTCAGATGATAGTAAAATGATAATGTGCAGACATATTACTAACTATAAAATGAATTCTTAGGTTTATGCAGAAATTATGGCGGTTTTAAAGCATGATGATCAACATACTATAAATACCCAGGACATTGCATCTGATCTGTGTCAACTTAGTACACAGACTGTGTTCTCCATGCTTGACCATCTCACACAATGGAAAAGGCATAAATTTCAGGCACTGAATGCTGAGAAGTTTCCGCAAAGCAAATCAAACAGAGATAAAATAGACTCAATGGGTAAGTCATAATTTTTTTTTTATTTCTTCTCCTAATTTACCCATTAACTCCTTTCTTTATTAATTTTATAATTTAAGCATTAGCTTTTAAAAGACATATGTGAGGCTTTTGGGGGTTTTTTTTTTTTTTGCATTTTTTTCCCATTAGGTGACATTTTCAGTATATTTAGTCAGAAAACCTCTTTAAATTCTTACTTCTTTAGATAAGACACATACCTAATTTTTCTTTCCATAAAATAGGATTAATATTATCTCCATTAGATGATTGAGGATTAAATGAGGTGATAACTTATATGACTTATAAAAGTAAAATAAATATTATGCTAAAATAGTAAACAACCCCTTCCTGTTAATTGTATGTGTATACACACATACACATATACGTGTAGTGAATTGTTTTTATCCTTTTTCAGTTGTGACATACTCTTGTAGTGTTTTTCACATTTGTTTTAAGTTTCAAAAGTTTAATTCACTTCTTGATCTATTATTCATTTCATTTCAGGTTTTTTTTTTTTGTTTTCCTTTTTTTCTGTTTCTGGTAGAGTTTGCTACCCAGCAAATCCAGATATGCTTAATCCAAATTACTATGCCCTGGTTATCATTTTTTCCTGTGATATTACAACTTCCACTAAAGCGAATAAAAGGGAAATTCCACTAGAGTTGAAAGTCTTGCCTTCCCCTGTAATAGAAGATTTATTGAGAAGAATTATATTTATTAGGCATAATGGATGGTCCTCTTTTAAACTTATTTTTTATTGAGATAACATTGGTTTACAATATAGTATATAATTCACTTCTATGGATATAAATCACCACACCTACTACCACAGCACCCATAGTCCTCCAAGTAATGGATACACCTTACTCCTTATAAACCTTACTTTCTTTTTTGCAGCAAGTAAGTAAAGTATATAATCTTTCTCCTTCTGTATGCCGTAATAATTTTAGTGGACATTATGTAGTTTTCCTCTAGACTTCAGGCTAATTGAAATTTTACTAACTTTTTAAAGAGGCTTTCACATAACTCAGTTTCCAGTTTGTGAGTATCTCCTTCTTGTTGTTCATATACCCATGAAAACACACACATTTCTGACTTAGCTTTTATACTTTATTTTTCAAAAATTATTTTGATTTGCAAATAATTATCTGGGAAAGTTTTTTTTCTCAGGAATATGTCTAGTTAGTAATTATTTTCCATTGATTTAACAATGAAAGATTTTTTTGTTGGTGGTAACGTTGGTTTATATAACTATATGTGTTTTAGAATATATACATATATATAGAATGTATATAGATTATACTAAGGGTACAACAGTTCTGCAGTCAGAATCCAAGGGTTTGTTTGTGCCTTCGCTTTTATTTAATGTTTGTCCTGTTTTCATATGTGAAAATTGTACTGTAAAAACCAGGCATGAACTCTGTTATTACCATTTTTGCTAACATTGCAATGAAAATTCTAGCTTTTAACAGCATTTGCAATGGATCAAAATGCAATACCTTTAAAATTTGTCATAGCTTTAAGTGATCTACAAACTTTGATGGAAGTAAGGGACTTTTAAAAAAATTAAATTTTTTAAATATACTGTTATTTGAATTTTGAAGAAATTTCTTTATCTACTATTTTCTACATGTTGTTACAAACACTCATTAGAATTTGTATGTGTAAATAAGAATTTATAAACTGGACTGCCCTCACTTAGAAGTTTTCAGTTTATGTCTTAATGCTTGACTAGTGACTCTAAAGAATTGATACTTTCACTTTCCATTATAGTTAATATTATATATGGCAACATAGGAAAAATACGGCTTGTTAAAAACATTTGTAGTTTGAAAATATTTCCACAAGTCTGTTTTTTCCATATAAGAGTAACACTGTTTTTTATTAATAATAAATAACTTATTTTGTTTCATTCTTCTATTTCCTTAACACTTAGTATGGATTTGCACTAAATTCTTAGGAAATTGTTAGAAAAGCGAGATAAATATTATTTTCCTTTTATAGATGAAAAAACAAGCTGTGTTAAGTTAAATAACTGTTCAAGGACAAGTAAGAGTTAATGGTAGAGCTGAAGCAAAGATCCTCTGAGCATCATCATCTTGTTGATTTAACATTCAATTATGTTACCCTAATAAATTTAACTTAGTGAAATAAACTGCATTTAGAGAAATAAATTTAAAATTGATACTTTTCAAATTGTATTTTGTAAGTCCTTAATTAGTTATCATTTTATTACCTAGGATCTGTGGACTATGAGGACTATCAGAGTGTAACTCGTTTTCTAGACCTCATACCTCAGGATACGTTGGCTGTAGCTTCCTTTCGCTCCAAAGCATACACACGAGCTGTAATGCACTTTGAATCATTTATCACAGAAAAGAAGCAAAATATTCAAGAGCATCTTGGATTTTTACAGGTTTGAAATTAATATAGTGAACTTAATGATTTTAATATTGCCAGTCTTTCATGTTTATAGTGTTCATTTCATTGACTGTTTTAGATGCTTTTAGAGTATGTGACACTTTAGAAGCTTACAGATTAGTGGGGATAGGTAAACATAATTTTGGCATATCTTAAGTACAATGATATAACATGAGGATGGACACTTAGCTGATCATTTTTTGGGTGGGTGATAGAAGTGTGTGAACAAGGGTACCACGGGCTCCTCAGAGATGATACCTAAAGTGGGTCTAGAAGAATGAATGGTAAGTAAAACAAAGAACCAAGACATTTTAAGCAGAGGCATCCTTATAGAGTTGGGAATGAATGTGATATGTGCTGAAGAGTGCAATATTTGTTTTGAGTGGCAGAGGAGAAATAAGAGGTTTGGGCTAAGGAAAGATAAATTGCAGAGGACCTTTAAAGTTACCAAAGATTATTGGCAGATTCAAAATAAGGGAGTGCTTTGGTCAAAATGGCATTTTTTTTTTTTGCTAAATACTTAGTGGCATTCCTAGAGGAAGGTTTTGAAAGGGCTGTGATTCAAGGCAAACCTCCATTACTATTCATTCATGAGAAATGTAGGCCTGAAAGAAAAAAATAAAGAAAAGTGGAGGCTTGAATGGGTCCGTGGAAAGGGGTGTTTTGGTTATAACAGGAATCTGTCGTTATATCACTTTAAAATAGGTAATAATATGACTTTGTAGAGAAGAAAGAAAATAAGGACAGGTGAATATAAAACAGTGGGAATAAAAAAGAGATCAAAGGTTGGTGGGCTGCTTTTTTAGATGAAAAAGTATGATAATAAAATGGAAAATTAGCGGCTTGTAGTCTTTCAGTAAACATTAGCCATCTCATGTCATGTTTTCCTCTTTGGTCTACTTTGTTTATAAAAGCAACCTATTTGGAGAAAAGTAGATGTACCATTGGTATTTCCTTGATTATTAGTGATTAGGTGTTTCACCTTCTTTAGATTGGCATTATTTTATTGAGTTGTAAATGTTACTGACTTGTAATAATTCTTTGAATATTAGGGATTATATCCCTTGATGTATCTATTGCAAACATTTTTTTCAGTTTTGTTTTTCTATTAACTGATGTTTTCTACCACATAAGTGTTACAGAATCTAATATCAATTTCTGCGTTCTGTACAGTGTTCATGAAGGTATCCCTCAAACCAGACTACAAGAAATTTTCTAAATTTTTCTTGTACTTTAATCTTTTACATTTAAATATTTAATCTTTCAAAACTTTGTTGATATTCAGGGTACAGATCTTTGACTTTCCACAGCTAAGTGTCCCAATGCCATCTGATCACGCCATCTTTTCAGAGCAATGAAAAATACTTTTTTTCTTAAGTTTCCTTTAATCACATATAAGGAAAGTCCAAAGAACTCCATATACTCTGGATGAGACCTGTTCCCCAGCTACTATGCATAAATCATCAGAAATAAAGAAAGGATCCCAAAGCTCCATTTTCTAGCAGTCATGACATGTAGATAAGAACACCATTTACATAGTCCTCTGTACTACCATAGGGTCATTTAAGAGGGAACCCAAGGGCGCTACATTAAATGTACTTCCGTAGGGGTGGAGTAAGTACTGAGGATGTGGAATTTCTTTTGGGTTGATAAAAATGTTCTAAATTGAACTGTAGTGATGTTTATGTACCTCTGAATAAACTGAAAGCCAACTGTAGCCTTAAATGGGTTAATTATTCTCAATAAGGCTGCTACCAAAAAACAAACAAAAAAAACTACCTCTACCAGCCTCTAAGTCACTGTTGATCATGAGTAAGTAGAAATTTTGTAATCCTTGTTAAACCATTAATTCTTTCTTCCTACAACACTCATAGCTGGATGCCTGGGGACTATCATGACTATTCTTGGATCCTTTGTGTCTGACAGTTGCCTCTAATTCCCTAGCTTCCTCTTTTTCTTCTCATAGCATGTTACAAACTTATCACATGGTATATATTTCAGCTGTTTGTCCTCTCTACCTAAATCAGTAAGGAAAACAATTTTGGCTCAATTTATATCACAGGTACCTAAAACGGTGCTTGGCACATGGGTAAATGCTAATTAATAGTACTTGACAGAGTACTATATTCCTACAGTTGCACTGTTTTCCTTGTTATATCATAGTTTTACAGGTGGTCATAATCAGCTTGTCAACTTAAAAATATCTTGGCATTTTAATGAGAATATTAGTAAATTTGCATATTTAATTTGGAAAGAAGTATATTTACCAAATTGAGTCTTTCTACAGAGACATATATAGCTTCCATTTTAAAAAATATTTTGAAATTAAGTTTAACACCTACATTCATTAGCTAATTGCAGTATATATAACTTTTCTGGTTATTTTTTTTAATTGTCAGTTTCATAGAGCAGGATGGGAAACTATATTTTATGCTCTAGAACAATTTAACCACCACAGGAATTGTCTGTGGTGCTTTTTTATAGATGAAAGTATTGAGCTACCTTTTTCAGTTTCTTTTTTGTTAATCTATTCAAATTTCCTACCTTTTTAATTTATTTGTTTCTAATATTTCCCTCCTAGTTAGTGCTCCATTTTACCAAATGTTTTTGTTCTAATTGACCTTTTCTCATTTCTAAGTACGAGGTAAAGTGAAAATTCTTCATGAGTAATGCTACTTGTCCTTAGAGTACAGATTCCTATTCATTTTTTGCCAGTTCCAACAACAATTCTTTCTCTATTATACTAACACTACTCTTGCTAAGAAAATCATGCCCTCTTTACTATCAAATCCAATAATGTTTCCCAGTGCTTATTTTCTTAACCTCACAGCAACATTTGACCATTTCCTATTCACATTTGGTTTTTTCCCCACAACTTCTAGGATATGACATTTTCCAGGTTTCTTCAGACTACTGTGGTTTCTCTTTCTCAGTTTCATTTAATGGTTCTTCCTTGTCTATAAATATGGAACTACTTTAGTTGCTTCCTGGCATTCCTTTCTCTTTTTATTCATTTCCTAAATCATGCCTTCCTTACCCCTGCCTTTAAAGGATATCTTTGTGCTAATTGTTACCCAGTTTTTATCTTTGGCTTAAATATCTCCTTCAAACTCAATTATGTCCTGTGTTTCTGGAAGGCATCTCGAGATCAATATGTTAAAATGTTCGTTTAATTTTTTTTAAGTTTTAAAATGCACAAACACTTAAGAGAATTTCTTATAAATCAGAATTGAAGAAAGTTGAGGACATTGAGTTCTTTACAGTTCTCATTACCAATAATGGTTTTTAAATGGAGGTTTATATTTAAATGGAATTAAGTGTGTTAAGGTATAGAATGCCTGGAAATAAATCTGTAGTGTTACTTTGAGCCTGCTTTAAAACAAACACTGATTGTTACTTTGAGAAAAAAATATACCATATGTCTTTTTGACATAACAGGTGGTTTTATGGTCTTTTCCAACTGCATATTTTCCTCATTTGATTTTTTTTTTTAATGTTTCAACAAAGAAATTGTATGCTGCTATGCATGAACCAGATGGAGTGGCGGGCGTAAGCGCAATCCGAAAGGCAGAACCCTCTTTAAAAGAGCAGATCCTTGAACATGAAAGCATTGGCTTGCTAAGGGATGCCACTGCTTGTTATGACAGGGCTATTCAACTAGAACCAGACCAGGTAAGATCACAAACAATAGGCAACGTAATGAAAAGAGCACTGAATTAGGAAGTTGGAAATTTAGTTTCAGTACTGTTTTCACCAGTGTCACAATGTGTATGCAAGACATTTAGCCTTCTCTGAGTGTGACATTCTTGATTGGTAAAATTGGAAACTTAAGCTAGATAATTTCAGATTTCTTGTCACCTTAGAATCCCCATGACTGAGATGTATTTTGGAGCATATTTATTTTCAACTATGTGTTCAGTTACTTTAAAACTATGTGTTCAGTTACTCTAATATTTTAGCTCACTATGAAAATGTTAAAATATGCATCAATTTTTAATAGTAATAGTGATTTTCTATGGTCTAAGAAATTTTTTCAGAAGTCACATGCCCCTAAACCATCTGTGAGTCTCTGAAGTGGTCCCTTGGAATCACTGAGCTATAATTATAAATGGGAAAATAGTACATACCTCATGTTTTATGGGGACATAAAACTTTTCAGAGTCATTGATCTATAATCTTGGCTTAGACTAGCTTTAATCTTGGGGTATTGCTTTTTGTCTTATTTGTTTAGAAACTCAATGTATAAGGCCTTTATTGTTCACAAACCTTGTTTTCAATTTTAAAGAGCATTGTATGATCTTATTTAACTTTATTTACTAATACACAATATCTATATTAATAATGTGTGAACTTTGAGTTTTAATTTTTATCTAAAAAATAAAATTAAAAAATAATCTTTAAAAAATAAAAGGGTACTCATTACTTTTATAAATGGTCAGAACCCAAAATTATACCAAATCTAAAAAATAATAAATTCAATCTGAGATTTTTATTTTTAGATTGTCTGCACTTTTTTTTTTTCAATTGAGATGTGCGTAGACATATCTGCCATGTAGCCACACAAATCATTTGCTAAACTAAGGGTAGATACAGTAAGGTAAATAGTATTTTTTAATGAATATCAATTACCCTGTTTTTGGTTCCCAAGATATATTTATAGTGACAATTGCTATTTTAAATATTTTTAAATTTCTAGATCATTCATTATCATGGTGTAGTGAAGTCCATGTTAGGTCTTGGTCAGCTATCTACTGTAATCACTCAGGTGAATGGAGTGCATGCTAACAGGTAATAATTTTTTTTAAAAGAATGATTTTCTTTTGTTATTATATTTCAATGGCGAATTTTAAATTAATGATTGGGTTGATGTAATGTTTACTAAAGTAAGGAAACCTTTTTTTTGGTTTCAAAGTGTTAGAGATAAACACCAAAAGCTTTTCTCCCCCTGCTTTCTTGTACATAGAATTAGCACTTAGCTCAATTTTCTGTCCAAATCTTGACTTAGATTTGCTTTAAAACAGGAATCTTCCATTTCTCACTGTTGGTGAAGCTCATATGCTTACATCAGTCAAAGGGTATCCAAACTGCATTATCAGCACAAGTTATTTTTGTGTGTTGGGAAGGGAAAATTTGTGACTAATGTTTGGGATACCATTCTAGACTAGATACTGATTTTTCCCCAAAAGAATGCAGCCTCCCTTTCCCAAAAGAAATGATAGATACAAAGAAAATAATTAGTACTACTTGTAGCAAAGATTAAGATCATATAGTTCTAGTTTGAAGAATAACTGTAGAGGTTGGTTCTGTTCTTGAAGCTAACTTGCTCTGAGAGATGAAATCCTTATTCCTTAATATTATTACCCAATCTCAATTGACTTTGGGCATTGAGATTTGGTCCTCAGTGATGGGATCTTAACCAAAGGGCACACAGGCAACTTTTATTATTATTTTGATTATTATGAAAGCAGCTTTTAAAGATAATTCCTATAAGTTATAAATACTACCCATTCTACAGTGCTTGAAAGCAGTGAACCTTGGTTAGTTTCACACTATGGAATTTATAAAATACTCAAGGAATCTTTAAGATGTAGTGGGACAAGTGGCTGTAGATCTTAGATATGTTTCTCTAGATTAGTTGAAAGACTTTATGAATAAAGGGATTGCAGGAATTTGGGAAAAGTTGTCCTGGCACAGCTGAAGTTTCAAGTTTACTTATGCACATTGCACAATTAGACACTGCTTATTTTATTGGCTCCAGAATATGTAGAGTCATATCATTGTAACAAAGATCATCAAGAGGGACACATTTTCCATGAAGAGATTATTTGCATTTTTAAAAAAAAAAAACTTTTTCAAAATATATGGGCTATTCTTGCCCTACACAGTCATTCTTTTAAATTTGTCCTTTATGGGAATAAGTTCTTATAGTTTGGTCCTCATTGCCCTTTGGTACCAATGCTTGATCTAACATAGCCCCTCTGAATAATAAATCCTGCTAATTGCACAAACGTGTATAACTAAAATTTTGATATTTTTGTATTTAATGATAGCTTGCAAAGTTGTTCAAAGCTGGACCTTTGAAAATGACATTTCTATTGTATTTCTTTTAGTGCTGTTCTAAATTGGTTTTGATGGTGTTCATATTTTTAGAAGTTAGAGAATATTCAATAGTTTTGCTGCTTTTTTAGATTTTTTTTTATGTTGCGGTAGCTTCCTTTGGTTCCCGTCTTGTTAATAATTTTTATCATAAATGGGTGCTGAATCTTGTCAAATGCTTTCTCTGTATCTATTTATATTATATAATTGTTTTCTTTTGTTAAAGTAATATGTTATATTTATTAACTTACACATTAAGCTGTCCTTGTTTCTCTAGTATCAGTTCCATTTCATCATGATATATGATCTTTATAATGAATAATTGAATTTGATTTGCTGATAATTTATGATTTTTGCATCATTAGTCATCAGGGATATTGGTCTGTTTTTTCTTGAGCTGTCTTTGGTTTTGGAAGTAAGATGATATTGCATTATAAATTGTCTTGGGTAGCATTTGCTCTTGTTGAATTTCTAGAAATAACTTGAGCAAAATGGGTACATGTTCTTCTTTAAAGATTTGATAAAAATAGTTTGTAAAACCATCTGGTCCTTTTGTTTTGGGGGAGGTTTTTTTTTTTTATTACTGTTCAGTTTTCATGATTGTGATTATTTTGACTTCTGTGTCTTCCTGATTTTCTGTGCTCTATTGTTCCAGAAATTTGTTCTATTTCTTCAAGGTTATCAAATATATTGGTACATAGTTGTTAGTAGTAATTTCTTATGATATTGGGGATTTGTATAATATTTGTGGTAGGTTTTCTAGTTCTGTTTACTATGTATTTTCTCTTCTTAGCCTACTGAAGAGGTTTATCAATGTTTTTTATCTTCTGGAAAAACCAACTCTTGGTTACATTAATCTTTTGTTTAGACTTTTATTTCTAATTATTTTATCTCAGCTCTTATTTTTTTATTTCCTTCCTGGTGCTGGTAAGGGATAGTAGTTAGGAACCAGAGTAGGGTAGGAACCAGAGTAGGGCACTGAAGGGTTGCCTCCAGTGAGCACTAAGTGTTAAGCTTCCTTCAGTGCAGCAAGAAACTGAGTTTTTTCTTGGTGATACACACTGTCCAATTCTCCTACGCCAACTACTCAGCCAAAACATCTCAAGCAATCTCATGCCAGCTTCAAACTCTAAACTGATTCAGCAACAGATGTAGTGCAGAATAGTGTTTATAATTGAAACGGGCAGGAATTGTTCTTTGCGTTTTTGGTATGTAGTCTTACCCTGGGACTCTTGTTCCTGTTGTTATGATCAGGGTGCTTCAAGTCTGGTTAATGGCAAAATTTGGTTGTTATCTTAGCTTTGTCCTGTATGGTACAAGGTAGGTGTTTTGCATATCAGTCACAGCCTGCAAATAATAGCCCTTTCTGTAAGGGGACTCATGTACTCCACCTGGTTCTCCACCTGGTTGCAGGTTTGGGCTTTATTTGTCCTTATTTTGAAGACACAGACTCAAGCCAACAATTACTACTCTGAACTTTACTCCAGTGATTCTCCAATAGTACCCTGTAGGGCCTATGGGAAAACAAGTTATCTTGGAACTTCTCAAACTGTTTATAGCTATGACTTTCCAGCAAAGTGGCCTAATAGATAACTTGTAGCCTTGATAAGTAAACCATATGTATGAAAAATAGTAAATAATGCACGAACTATATATGTCTATGAACTAGGCCTAAACTTGGTCCTGTGCGAGCTTTGTGACTCCTATAAAAGCTAAGAGGGCACCTAGGGGATAAGGGCAGCATCACTGGCCTCTCGCTGGCCGCTGATGGGACACGGGACCACTGCTGCAGCAGGAGCCCAGGGTGACTGCTGCTACTGGACACTGCCACTATTGCTGCCTATAGTCTCTCCTGCTGCCTCATAATAAAGACTTGTTCCTGCTCTCCACATAAGGACTTCATGACCTCTTTTCTCATCTGCTGCCATCAAGAACCAGCAAACTTGTAGCTGAGGACTGCATACTCTTTCTCCTGCACATTGAGTCTTTGTATCCCCTCTGCAGTTTAGTCTCCAGGTTTTAAAAGTCCCCAATGTAGACATATACCCATGAGTTAACAACATAGAGAAATTCTGTTTGGTAGCTGGCCTTCCTTCTCATGACTTGTACTGCCCCACTCTCTCTCCAGTTTAATTAGTTATCCACCTTCCCATCACTCTTGATGCGTATAATAGTTATCCATTCACCACTAGGAATCATTATATTTGCTTAGTTATAATTTGGTTGCGAGTATGTGAAGGAGTTAAGCCTTGTGTCCTCATTGTTATGATCTCACCCAGCTCTTACTATCTTAAATTTATTTCAAAATTCCAAGTTTTTAAAAATGTTTACCTCTTAAATATATGTGTCCAGTTATTTTTTTCTCTTTCTGCCCTTTGTTCACCTTAAACATACATCTTCTCTAACAACTAAATGTCATAATTATCTAGGCATTAATTTTGCTCTAATAGTTCACACTATTGTCAAAAAATGTCAGTTTAGAATGGCTCCATAAGAATTAATTATAGAAAATATGTTTTGGGGAAATGGAACTATTAAAATCTGGGTGTTTGTTTCAGATAGAGGTAATTATTTTTTGTATCTAAGTATAAAATAAAATACAAATATAATACATAGAACAAAAAAATTACAGTAATAAGTGTCTAAACCAATGGAAAAATTTCTGAATTCCTCTTTAAATAAATAAATTTACTATAGTTGATAAGCATTTCATTTAATAGGTCTGAATGGACAGATGAATTAAACACATACAGAGTGGAAGCAGCTTGGAAATTGTCACAGTGGGATTTGGTGGAAAACTATTTGGCAGCAGGTAAAATTACTTCTTAAAATATAAGCAGTTTTAATATGTCATAAATATTCATACTTAACTAGCAAAATAACATTCTTAATTGATCTCTCAGACTGTTTTATGATTGTTCAAAGTACAAGCAAACCATTTGTGCACTATTTCTGCTGATTATTTTACCAAATGAAGTAAAGCTTTTCTTGAACTTAACTACTATGGCTTTTCATTTGTTTTTCAGATGGGAAATCTACAACATGGAGTGTCAGACTGGGACAGCTATTATTATCAGCCAAAAAAAGAGATACCACAGCTTTTTATGACACATTGAAACTAGTGAGAGCGGAACAAATTGTACCTCTTTCAGCTGCAAGCTTTGAGAGAGGCTCTTACCAACGAGGATATGAACATATTGTGAGGTATTTGGGGGTTCCCATTTTTTTTTTCCTAATTTGTGTCATCTGATAGGCTTAGAATTTTTTGATTAGTAAGCAATTGATATTATGCTTGCTATCATGCATAGCTACACAAAATGACTCTCTTTTATCTCAAAACCACTCTAGTTTTGTTTTTTTTTTTTTGTTTTTTTAATGTTCTGACCTGAAATTTAACAAAAATATCTTTTTATATATTTTTACAATGTCATGGTTTATTTTCTATATAAATTAAACAATCTAGACATCTACTATGCCTGCCATGTTGGTATTTATGATTCCCTTCTTTTCATTTAGAAATGCATTTGACTCCCCATCCTCAACCCACACCCCACACACACAACAAAAAAATAAAGACATTACATTACTAGAAATTAATATTGACTTTTAGAAGTAAGGAAGAAAATGATGGAAAACACTTTAAGTTTGTTAGTTCACATGAAGAAAGTAATAAAGCAATTGTTGCAGTTGGACCATAATGAATTTAAAATATAAGTAAGCTTTTTTTTTTTTTTTTTTTTTTTCCAGTTATAAGAGTTTACTGTAATTTGTATCAGCCCCTTTGGTATCAACTGAATGAAATCAGAGATTGGGCTACTGAGATTAATTCTGTTCTGTAGCTATTCAACTTCGTTCTTGAACACTGAGTCATAGTCACTGGCTATTATACATGGGATAAATGTAGTCATGAGTATTTCCTATCATTCTTAAGGGGAAAAAAATGAAAATTATATTCATTTCATAATTTTGTATTGGCATTTACTATGCTGGGCCCTCTTACACAGTACCTGCAATAAATGTAAATTTTTATGTTGATTTACAGTGTATCCATATTTTATTTTGTCTTTGAATAGGTGATAAAGTTGATTTTCATACATTTTAATTTAGCTTTCCATACCCTTCTGCAAAGAAATTTATAGGAATTTGGGGATCAAAGCAAAATACTAAATACTTATTTTAACAATAATTGATGATTATGCCCATTTTTGAAAAGATGTAAATGTTGGGGCCTCCCTGATGGCACAAGGGAGTAAGTCTTAGCACTTATGAAGCTATTGGTAGCCACTGCAGCACAAGTTCGATCCCTGGCCAGGAAGCTAACCCACATGGTGCAGCAGACCTCTCCCCTCTATCCTGCTGTTCCCCTCAGCAGTGTATTTCAGTCAACCCGCCTGTTCTGCTCTTCACTATGTCTCTAGTGACTCCTCTCTCTCGCACATAAACACACCCCTTCCACCACATCTACACCCAGCTCTTGTTTGCATAAATAAATAAATCTTTAAAAAAAGATATAAATGTTGCACTTTATATACCAATAATATATTTTGAGTAAAGTTCATCCAATGAAAACTACACATTTGAGATTCTCTATAGCTAGTTTATAGTACATGCTTTCTATATTTGATTAATAAGGTTATCTATGATAGCGTTTTAACACAGGTTCTATCTATTTTCAGATTGCACATGTTGTGTGAATTGGAGCACAGCATCAGACCGCTTTTTCACCAATCTCCAGGTGAAAATTCTCAGGAAGATTCTCTAAACTGGGTGGCTCGGCTTGAAATGACTCAGAATTCCTACAGAGCCAAAGAGCCCATTTTGGCTCTCCGGAGAGCTTTATTAAGCCTCAACAAAAGGTTTGTCATGAATTTAATGTTGCATACTATTGGGAGTGATATTTTTCCTAATTTTTTCTCTGAATCTTTTTTTCTGTATTTAAAAATTTTCTATTTTATCAGGGCTGCACTATTTAGTTGACATGAACCTAGAATTTAGGGATTACTTTCATATGCACTATATATATTTTTGAATATTCAAAATATATCTGGGGGAGGTACAAATTTACATCAGTAAGATTACCATGGACTTGTAATTGGTAAAAATGGAACATTCTAATAAAATTAAAATTAGTTTTTTTAGTAAATCTCTTTTGACTACTCTAAATAGTATTTTGACAAGGCTCCATATTGAAAAGAGATGGTTTAATTAAGTTTTTGATTATACACTTAAAAATACTCTTTTTATGTCCCTGTTTCATCACATTCTTTCAGACCAGATTACAATGAGATGCTTGGAGAGTGCTGGCTACAGAGTGCCAGAGTAGCTAGAAAGGCTGGTCACCACCAGACAGCCTACAATGCTCTCCTTAATGCTGGAGAATCACGACTCGCTGAACTATATGTGGAAAGGGCCAAGTGGCTATGGTCCAAGGTAATGGTCTAGGGAATGTCATCTCTCGTGTGTGTGTGTGTGTGTGTGTGTATTCTGTTGTAGATTATGTACCTACAAAGGCCTGACAGAAACAATCCCTAACATAAATTTAGAAAAATATCTTTTCATCATTTATCTACCATCTTTATGAAACTGTTCCTTCTATCCTGAAGTCCCCAAATATTTTCCCATTTCAGGACTGAAAGTGCCTTTCTTTCTGTTTTCATGTCCTCATTTTTTCTTGAGGGAAGCAGTCTATTTTCACTTTGTTTTCATTTTCTACATGTATACATTAGTATGCACTCAAAAAATATTTTTAGGTGAAAATATCACTTTATCTTTGGCAGATAATTACTACTGTGTGAGCTTGCCAGTATTATTGTCAAAATTTTCTTCTAGTCTAGCCTGTTAGGACACTTTTAGCTGAAGAACAAAAGTTTCTAGCAACTCCCAGATTAAAGCTGTAGTCATGAGAAGGGGGCTCACACAGTTTATACCCTAGAGTTAAGCGGCAATTACATATTTCTTCATGTTTGTCATGAGTCTAATATAGTACTCAGCATAGTGTATTCTGAAATTTACACTTAGCAACTATAATTGGCACCATATGTGATTGCATCAACATTGTGGTGCTAAGAAAGAACACAGATATTTCCTGGTTAGAAAACTCTTAGATGAGGTTTGAAAGTAATAATTTAGCCTACATTGCTACCAGATCATTTCTGACCTAGTAATACTTTAAATTGCGTATGTTCAAAAGTAATTCATTGTCTATTATTATGATACCTGCATCATCTCCTATTTTTCTAAACATGACTCTTATTTCATGAGACCAAAATCTGAGCATTATCTTGAATTTCTTCCTCTGTCTCACTTTCCATGGTTAGAGATTTACTTTAGAAATTTCTTTTTCTTCCTCTTATTTATCTTTACTTCTTTAATTCATCCCCTTAGCATATACAGCCTCTAATCATTTTACCTTTTTTTTTGCATCTCACCATTTCTCTATGATCTTTCTAAAATACACATTGAATCATGTTGCTCATGATTAAAATACTTCAAAGTACACTTCATGACTTTAGTGTTAAGTTTGAACTCTAGAAAGCATAAGAGGTTCTTTCTAATTGAATCCCGGTTTACCACTTCAGCTTCATTTGTCATCATCACAATAGTTTAGACTTCAATTTAAACCCTAACTACTGCTGTTCTCCCAATAAAAATTAATATTACTTCTCCCAAAAATGTAAACTAATTTGTCTGCAAGGAAAATGCCTACTCATTCTTTAATAACTAATTGAGATTTTCTTCATTAGGTAACTTTTTCTAGTTGTTAGAATAAAGATATGTTCTTAAACACTGTTTTTTTCATTTAGGGTGATGTTCATCAGGCACTAATTGTTATTCAAAAAGGTGTGGAATTATGTTTTCCTGAAAATAAAGCCCCTGCTGAGAGTAAGAACATGTTAATCCATGGTCGAGCTATGCTACTCGTGGGCCGATTTATGGAAGAAACAGCTAATTTTGAAAGTAATGCAGTTATGAAAAAATATAAGGCGAGTATATGTATCATGCAATTTCATTTAGAAATTCATGTTTTGGCTTTTGAAAATAGATAAATGATTTTTCCATATGGAAGAATGAATATATAAAAATAGCAAGGAAATTTTTATTTTTTTAGTTACTATATACCATAAAAATATATCTGGACAATTATCACAAAGCAAATACATTTTTGTACTCTTCACTCAAGTTAAGATGTATAATATCATTATGACTCCCCAATATTACCCACATCCTAGCCTGAAAATTTTTGAACAAACACAGTATATGCCTTCCTTAATAGGTATTAAGCTTTGCATGGATAGCATTATAAGACATTACTTCTCAATCATGTCAAAGAAAAACTTGCAGTAGAAATTTTTTTAAAATACCTTGAATTGAATGATAATAAAAATATAACATGAGGGCATCCCTGGTGGCGCAGTGGGTTAAGCAATGCGCTATGAAGCAAAGTGCAGTCACTGCAGCGCGAGTTCGATCCCTGCCTCTGGCCCGGCGGTGGGGGGGGGGACACGGGACCCACATGGCGCAGCAGACCTCTCCTGCTGTGCCCGCTGCTCCCCTCGGCGGTGTGTTTCAGTCAATCTGTCTGTTCTGCTCTTCACTCTGTCTCTGGTGAATCCTCTCGCTGCCTGGATTCTGGCCTATACCCCAGCTCTTGTGTGCATAAAATAAATAAAATTAAAAAAATATATATATAACATGAAAACCTGTCATATGTGACTAAAACTATTCTTAGAGAAAATTTTAAAATTTATTTGCATATATTAGAAGAAAATGAAGGTACAAAACTAATGAGTATCCATCTTAAGGAGTTAGGAAAGAAACTGAAAAAGAGAAAAAGTAAAAATAAAGATCTTAAGAGACAGGAAATAAAACAATAAGAACAGTTACTAGTATTTGTGTGGCAGACAAACCAAGAAAAATGAGTTAAACAGAGAGCGGGTTCTGGATGTACACAAGAATTCCTCTGAGTCTTTGCCTATCAAGCTACACTCTTAGATCCAGCTGAAAACTACTGCTGCGGAAAAAACAAAGGTGGGGTGTAGGGAGAGAGAGTTTCAGTTTCCAGAGCTCACACAGGATTGACAGTTATTCAGAGTCCCAGACCCAGACTGAATAGCCTCATTGCCTATATATAGTTTATTTGGTAAAGACTTTCAGAGGGCCACACCTTATAAATGGATTTAATTAGCCTAGACTAAAGGTACATCCATTCTAAAAGAGCATCTAAACAAACTTGAAAAGGTGATTTGCAAGTAACCTTTCCAGAAGAAAGTCTACCACTCTTCCAAGGACAAAAACAAAATCTAAGACTCAGCAGCGTAAAATTTCTTATGTCTGTTATCCAATAAAAATTTACTTATGAAGAAGCAGGAACTTACGTGCTATTGACAGGAGAAAAATTGATTAACAGACGTAGATCCAAAGTGGTGGTGATGACAAAATAAGCAGATAAGGACTTGTAAAAGTTATTAGTTAGTATGTTCCATATGCTTAAGAACATAAAGGAAAACATGAGTATGATAAAGAGAAAAATGGGAGGTTAAAAAATTACCTAAATGAAACTAAGAGCTAAGGCAGGTGACACAGACAATAGATGACATTTAAATCCTGGTATGTTGAGTTCTGATCAAGGTACATACTAGATGCCAAGCCCGTGCTCCCTTTATTGTAAGAGTTCTGTACCAACAAAGAAACTAACCTTGCTTTTAAAAAAAATCAAACTATACTGAAGGACAGTACTGATGAGACAGGTCCTTGAAGTCATGCTTTATAATTTCACCCTCAGTTGGATAGATCTTTTGAATCTGTTCAAACTTGTAAAGCACACCAACTTGTCATGGACACAAAATCCGACAAGAATTGGACAGCAAAATTTGTTAGCGAATAGTCTAGGTCTGTCATCTCTGCATGGGCATGGAAGCTTCACTTGGAGAAGAGAGTGATGCCATGATTCCTTTGCAGCTTCTGATTACTCAGTGCATCTCAACTCCCTGTCGTGATTGCCTGAGTAGTGTCTATTCTTGCTCCTGTTGCCTATACATGATACGGACAAAAGAATGGAGGCTTATCATTGTAGAGTGACACAGAGATCAGAAAGGTAATGTGATTCCTTGAAATGCCTGGAATAAGAAAATCCAAAAAACCAGAAAGTAAAAAGTAGTGCTAGAGCATGGTAGTTGGGAATGGAGAATGACTTCTAATGAGTATATGGTTTCCTGTCAGAGTGATATACATGTTCTGGATTTAGTGATGATGGTTTGCACAACTTTGAATATATAAAACCACTTTTAAAAGGGTGAACATTGTGTTAATAATGCTGTTATTTTTAAAAGACTCAAATGAAATTCTTCAGGGGAAAAAATACAATATCTGAACTGAAAAGCACCTAGTATTGTAGTAACCGGAACTGTCATCATTGCTAATGGAAATATAAGAAGTTAATATATACCTGCCATTTATAACCTAGCTGTTCCATTCTAGGTATGTCTTCAAGAGAAGTAAAATGGGATTGACAGCATATTAGATGCTACAAAAGTAAAGACAATTAAATTAAAGACAGGAAAAAAGAGTCTCCAAAATGAAGCACAGAGAAAAGAAGACTGGGAAAAACCAAACAATAGAGCCTTAGTGTTATGTAGAATAAAGTCAGGCTGTCTAATACACAATTAGTTGGTTTTGGGAGAAAGAAAAGAGGAGACAAAAGATATAATTAAAATAAAGATAAGAATAGGTAGAAAACAACATAAAATTGGGAGGATCAGGAAAGCTAAAAGTTAGTTCTTTGAAAATATTAATAAAACTAGTAATCCCCTATGAGAAGGTTTAAAAAAAGAGAAGTCACAAATAACTAGAGTCTTGAAGGAGTAAAGGAAAGTCACAACTGATCCTACAGACATTATTTGTATCATAGCAGATGACCATCCTTAAACAAAATTGAGGATTTTTAAGTGGGCAAATTCCTAGGAGAAAACAATGACTACACTTTTCCATAAGAAGAAATAGAAAACCTCAATAGTTCTTTTAACTATAAAAGTAATTAGACAAATTAACACAAAGATAGCTCCAGGGTTACTTAACTTCACTTTTGAATTTTACAAAATGTTTTCTAAAAGCAATATTTTAAAAACCCTTGCCCATAGAATAAAGAGGAAAAACTTCCCAACTTGTGTGAAGTTGGTAGCACCTCAATATCAAAGTCTAACAAGAATATTCAAAGAAGGGGATGTTGTAGTTCGTCTCACTTAGATATGTTGATTCCTTTGATTTGTCTTGCAGAATTTTAAAATTGATTCATCATGTGATAATCAATATGATTTTCCACATTAACAGATTAGGGAGATAAATCATATAGTCATCTCAATAGATACAGGAAAACATTTGATAAAATTTAACATCTATTCTTAATTAAGAGCTCATACAAATTAGAAATAGTAGAGAAAGTCATTTACTACATGTATCTTCAAAAAGCCTACAGCTTTCTCTATACTATACTGAATAGTAATAAAATTGTTGACAGCTTTCATAATTGAGTTTGGGAATGAGATAGGATGCCTGCCATCACCAATTTTTTTTGAAATACTTTTCTGGAGGTAATAAGCAATATTTTAGGATCGTAACAAAAACTCAGACAACTCAATATAATTGACTGGAACATTTCACAGAAGTATATAAGTGACCAAAAACAAAAAAAAATGTTCACTTAGTAGACAGGAATAGATGGCAAATTATGAACATTATATGACATAGCGTTATATACCTACCAAAATGGCTAAAATTTTAATAGTGACAATTTCAAATGTTAGATTTTAGAGCATTTAGATTCTCACATTGTACTACTGGAAAAATACAATAATTTTGGAAAACAGACATTATCTACTAAAAATGATAATACCACAAGTCAGGCATACTCAGCATATTTCCAAGATGATAAAATCAGACTGAAAATCTTTTTGGAAGAAATCTTAATTTCTGTTTTCCTTTGTTCAATATGTACAAAAAATATATCAACATTATTTGTAGACTTTAAACTGCAAATAACCCCAATGTGAACTAGTTATAGAATGATTAGTGGTTATACCATATTCCTATAATAGAATACTATGAAGCAACAAAAACCAAAGTTATGTGCAACAACATTGGTTGATTTCACAAACAGAACAGGCAAAGGAGGTTTCTGGAATTTGCATTAATCCCAATTATTAAGGCTCCACTCTCATGATCTATTCCCCTCTGAAGCCCTACTTCCAAATACTGTCACACTAAGGATTAGATTTCAACATGAATTTGGGAAGTCACAAGCATTCAGTCTATAGCAGTGTTGTTTTTTGAGATTTATTTATGCATACAAGAACTGGGGTACTGGCCAGAGGTGCCAAGAGTGAGAGGAGTCACCAGAGACAGAGCAGGGAGCAGAGCAGGTGGATCTACTGAGATACACTGCTTGGAGGAACAGCAGGGGGAGACAGGAGGGTTCTGCTGTCCCATGTGGGTCACCTCCCTGGCCAGGGATCAAACTTGTGCTGCAGTGGCTGTGTATAACTTTATCATGCTGCGCCTTAACCCCTTGCACCACCAGGGAGGCCCCACAGAGCAGTGGTTATTTTTAGGTAAAAAGAAATGATTAGTGATTGGGAGTGTTTGGAGGGAACTTGTATTTCTGGATTTCTTATATAGTTGTGATCACTTTCTGATGACTGGTCAGACTATACATACCAATTTGTATAATTTTTTTATAGATGAAGTTTAGTTCCAAAATAAATTTTTAAGAATTAAACCGGGAAGAGGAAGGAAGATACAAAGATGATAAAATCAGACTGAAAATCTTTTTGGAAGAAATCTTACTGTTTTCCTTTGTTCCGTCTGCTTCTCCTATGATTAGATGAAAGGCACACTGGCAGCCTGTCCCTTCAATTGGTTGGGCACATATTCTAGCATCTGTTCCACATTTATAGGCATATATTCTGTCCTCTGTTCACAGGCAGGTTTGCAAATGCAGAAGTCTCAGGTTTGAACAGGGGAAACTCAAGATCTCATTGAAGGTTCCTGGGTTAAACTGTATTTTCAAACTTACATGAATTAACTAAAATTTCAATTAATTTCAGTAATCATTCTGTTTTCCATTACATTTTAAATCAGGTTTAAAAATAAACCACACAAATACTTAAATGTCAGGGACAAGAAATGATAGGAGACAAAGTAGGAATGGTCAGAAAGTAGGAAAAAACTTGGAAGATTATAGCCTCATGGAAAACAAGAAAGTATTTCAAAGAGGAAATGGTGTGGACAATAGGAACTGATACTGAAGACAGTTCAAATAAAATCAGAATGTATCTCTTGAATTTAAGGAGCTGCTTTAGTAGAGTGGTAGACTGAAACCAAAAAGGATTATTTTGAGGAATGAGGTGGAAAATACTTCTCAGAATCTGAATATATAAAGAGTAAAGAAAATAAGTGGGCAAAAACTGGTAAGAGATCTTGGGGGGAAAAATGTGATAGTGTTTAATCATAGTCTTATGCTTTTTTTTTTTAATTTATTTATGCATACAAGCACTGGGGTACAGGCCAGAGGTGTGGGGGGGCGGTGAGAGGAGTCACCACAGACAGAGCGGGGAGCAGAACAGGCAGATCAACTGAAGTACACTGCTGAGGGGAGCAGCGGGCACAGCAGGAGAGGTCTGCTGCACCATGTGGGTCCCCTCCCTGGCCTGCAGCAGGGATTGAACTTGTGCTGTAGTGGCTGCAGTTTGCTTCATAGTGTGTTGCTTAACCCACTGCGCCACCAGGGAGGCCCCAGTCTTATGCTTTTAAGGTGCTGTCATCAGCAGAGAGATTATTTCTCATTTGAGTTCTAAAATACATAAAATACTTTAATCCATCTGGAAATTATTTTGATGTGTCTTACCATGTAGTGCAATGTAATTGGAATTTTCTTTCTGTAATTAGTGACTTGTCCCAGTACATTTCATGTTGGGACAGTGGACCAACAATCCTGAAAAAGTCTTTGTAAAGTAGGTGTGCTTTATCCCCATCAGAGAGTTATTCTGCTTTTGACTTTGCTCTGCCTCATTGTGGGTCTCATATTGTTGGCCTCTGATCATCTCTTCACTTCCCAACATAGTGGGTGGTTTTCTTGAGTGAGTATCCTTTGTTCTCTTTTTCAGGATGTAACCTTATTCCTGCCAGAGTGGGAGGATGGGCATTTCTACCTTGCCAAATACTATGACAAATTGATGCCCATGGTCACAGACAACAAAATGGAAAAGCAGGGTGATCTCATTCGTTATATAGTCCTTCATTTCGGAAGGTGAGTGACTGTAGCCTTGAACAGTTACCACAAATCTTAGCATATGCTGCTTTACCATTGATTCACTGTCACTTTGGTAGAGATGCAAATGTTTTTCCTTTGAAAAACAAGTTTTTATGGAAAAAAGTAACATGCCTATATTTTTAAAATTTCAGTAGTACCTGTAATATGCAGTTAAAATTAAGTGTCCTTCCTAGCTCACACCCTGATCCTCTTACCCTTCCTAAAATTCTGTGAGACACTATAACATATTTAATTGCCAGTGGAATGTTTTCTTTCATATACTTTCATTTACTGTTAATGTTTTCTTTCATATACTATATGAAAACAGTTTCATTCCACAGAAGCAAAAATTATATTCCATTCATTCTTGCTACCATATTCATGTACTTTTGGTTTACAATAAATCTATTTAAAGTTGTCTCATTAATTTTACTTTTAATTTCAGTATTTTCAGGAATTAAAGCAATATTTATTCATCAGGGATATTAGGATTGCAAGTTGGCCAACCCTTTTTTACCAAAATGGAATTCAAGTTTTATGAAATCCAAGCTGATTGTATTTATCAATGATTATTAATAGCTTGTTTTTTGAGACAATTCCTGATGTATTGGAATTTTGAAATGGAAGCAGGCAGAAGATGATTATTAAAGAGTATTTTTCTTCTGTAAAATAAGTAATAACTTTCATTTGTTCCTTAGTCTTAGAATATATCTTATGCGTTGGTATATAGTAATTAATAAACTTCTAAAATAAGGAGAGTCCTTAATGTTCATAAAACTGTTATATATATTTTGTAGCATGACATTTTTAAAGTAGCATTTGAGGAAGTAAGGCTATTTTATTTTAGAACATATCCTGTCCACAGTAGTTAAAATAAAACACTTGGTTGTACCTAAAGGAGAAAATGCAGCTATTGAGGCTTATCTCCTTCCCCAGACAGATTAAAATTATTTTGTTATTACTAAGTAAACATCAGTGTTTGCCTTCAAGGAGCTACTGTCCAATTAGAGAAAGCACATAAAATAGGTAAAGGAACATAGTAGAATGTGTGATCATATAGCTAAATAAATGATACCAAACAGGTCCAGAAATTATGGATATCGGCTAAATCTGTAGTTAAAACTCAGGCCACTGAATTCATGATTTCAAAATTCATGATTTCACTTGTATTGCTGCAGAAATCTGGTAAGGCTCATGAAGAAGGTAGGATTTGAAGGATAATTAAATTTTAGAAGGAGAAGACATTATTGACTTTACAGATTTGGCAAACAGGGTTCAGATGATGATGAGGAGATTGGAACTTGATAGAAGATTGATCCTAGTGAGTAGTGGGAGACAAAAAAAATAAGTTTGGAAAATTATATAAAGAAACAAGATTGTAGAATAAGATTTATTTATTTATGCATACAAGAGTTCGGGTACAGGCCAGAGTTGCAGTGGGGTAAGAGGATGCACCAGAGACAGAGCAGGGAGCAGAACAGGCATATGGACTGAAGTACACTGCTGAGGGGAGCAGCAGTGAGGCAGGAGAGGTCTGCTGCGCCATGTGTGTCCTCTCCCTGACCTGGGATGGAACTAGCGCTGCTGTGCCACAGATGCTTCACAGTGCAGCACTCAACCCACTGCTCCACCAAGGAGGCCCAAAGCATATTTCTTAAGGACAATTTGAATGAAGCATTAACAGGATTTTAACTAGGTCATAACATTATTTTTTCACTGGCAATATAGGGATTAATGAAGAATATAGTGAGAAAAAAGAAAAAGGAGTTAAAGATAACCACTACTAGGAATAAATACTAATACCATAATTTTTGTCAGAAGGCCATATATAATTCAAGTGGTAGTTTAGGTCTGTATATTTTACTTCATACAGTGTTAAAAAGAAGAGCACCTCATTAATACTTTCAATTTAATTTCAGGTCTCTACAGTATGGAAATCAGTTCATTTATCAGTCGATGCCACGAATGTTATCACTATGGCTTGATTTTGGTGCTAAGGCATATGAATGGGAAAAAGGTATAATTTTTTTATGTAAAAATTTCAAGAGACTCAGAAAAATAAAACATCGGTATAAAGTCAGATTGACTTGACAGTCTATATCACTAAAAACCTCAGAATTAATTTAATAATTAAAATGGTAAGCAAAAAACTAAATGTTAATAAAGAGGGTAAAGACTGAACATAACGCTTTTTAAGTAGCTGCAGTTTAGAGCCTGCAGGTGAAAATCTGTTCACTTCTTATTAAACTTAACATACAATGAAAGACAATAGATTTGGTTAATTTACCCTAAAAATTTGAGTGATTCATGGGTGGTTCTATTTGTTCTTAGTGAAAATTTATGGCTCTTGGGTTTTTAAATGGCCAAAAATATTTTTCTTACTTGGACAGAGACAACTGTCAGTTCACAAATTGGCAAGTGATCTTTTAATATGGGAATAATGCATATCTTTTTTAAAAATTTAATTTTAAAACAATTTTCTTCTGTGAAAGGAAATGATTTACTGTTAACTTTGAATTTTTTTTCCAGCTGGCCGTTCTGATCGTGTACAGATGAGAAATGATTTATCTAAAATAAACAAGGTGATTACAGAACACACAAATCACTTAGCTCCATATCAGTTTTTGACTGCTTTTTCACAGTTAATCTCCAGAATTTGTCATTCTCATGATGAAGTTTTTGTTGTCTTGATGGAAATTATAGCTAAAGTATTTTTAGCCTATCCTCAACAAGCCATGTGGATGATGACAGCTGTGTCAAAGGTAATATATTAGTTACATTGTTTTTTTCTATCTTATATGGTAATGATTATTTATTGCTAATATATAACTGCTGATACCAGCCTTTCTCCTTTTGATAGTAGCAGAATATAACCTTTAAATATTTTTATTTTTTAAAAAGATTTTATTTATTTTTGCATAGAAAAACTAGGGTGGAGACCAGAGGTGCAGGGTGGTGAGAGGATTCACCAGAGACAGAGTGGGAAGCAGAACAGGTAGATCTACTGAAATACACTGCTAAGGGGAGCAGCTAGCAAACAGGAGAGGTCTGCTGTGCTATATGTAGGTCAGTTCCCTGCCCAGGGATCAAACTTGTGCTGCAGTGGCTGTAGATCGCATCATAGTGCGGAGACTTAACCCCTTATGCCACCAGGGAGGCCCTGTATGTGTATTTTAATGCTGATTTAAAATTACATAAATATGTAATTTTGTACTTTTCATTTAAGATTATCACCATAAGCATGTTCCTATGCTATTAAATATTTTCTGTAGACATTTTTTATACCTTTTTTTTCCCACTCAGTATGTACTATAAAATCTAGGTAGCTTGTATAATTTCATAGCTTTTATCAGCTGAATAATATTCTGTGATGTAAACATACTATCATGTATTCACTTATTGAAGACATAATTTTAATAATTATATAAGAACACATAGCCATCTATAATTTATTTAACTATTAATCATTAAGGTTTTTATTTTTTTGTTTGTAATACAAGTGAACATATCTATATTCTCATTATTTCTTTAGATCTTAACAAGGGAATTCTTGAGGTCATAGGATAGCAGCATTTTTTTTTAATATAAATTTTTAAAATTTATATATATTTGACATCAAGTGTAATCCCCATGTATTCCCCATCACCGTAACACCAGTGCACCATCATATCAGTCCCCTGCACTCCCGTCTGCCCTCCACCCTTCCCCTCTTCCCTCCCCACCAAGTGTCCCCAATTTGTCTTTGTCCTTTCATTTTTGGTTTTTGTTTCTATCTTGTTGTTGTTATTATTATTGTTGTTCTTATTCCTTTCCTTGATCCTTATTTGGTTCCCTTATATTCCTCCTAGGGGAGGAACCATCTGGTATTTTTCTTTTGCCTTCTGACTTACTTCGCTGAGCATAATCCCTTCCAGTTCCATCCATGTTCCTTTGAATGCGTCTAGTTTTTCATTTTTGATTGCTGAGTAGTATTCCATTGTGTATATGTACCACAGCTTCCCAATCCACTCATCTGTTTTTGGACATTTAGGTTGTTTCCAAGTCTTACCTATTGTAAAGAGTGCTGCTATAAACATAGGGGTGCAGGTGTTCTTTTGAATCAGAGTTTTTGTGTCTTTTGGGTATATTCCTAGGAGTGGGATTGCTGGATCCTATGGAAGTTCTATTCTTAGTAGACTGAGGAACCGCCATACTGGATAGCAGCATTTTTATGGTGTTTGATAATACTGTCAAATTTATTTCCAGAGAATTTGTATCAGTATAATTTATCATCATATATGCTTTGACAGTTGATTTTTGTCAATAAAAAGGCTTATCTTTTTAAATCTTGTATAAAGTTGCATTTAACTTTTTTTCTATGACAGTCTTCCTACCCCATGCGTGTGAACAGATGTAAGGAAATCCTGAATAAAGCTATTCAAATGAAAAAATCCTTAGAGAAGTTTGTTGGAGATGCAACTCGCCTAACAGATAAGCTTCTAGAATTGTGCAATAAATCGGTACTATAAATCTTACTACTTACAAATCAATGTTTGATAATTTTATATAAAACATCTATACAATTTTAGCTACTTTTATTTAATTAAAATTTTAAAAAATTTTAATATAAATGTTTGTGAGAGTAAATGGTACATATTTATTAAAAGTAATTTGAAATAGAGGAAATGAAATAAGCTATAAACATATAAGTATGCAAAATACTCAGTTAAGTTCATCATATGATTATTGTGTCATTTGTTTAAATATTCAAAACTTAACATACATTAACTAATACATGTATACAAGAGGAAAGAAGATTGGAGTTTTATTTTCATTCTTTCAGTATACATTTCATTCCGTATAAGGGATTAAGAACTGTGCTAAGGGAAACAAAAATGAATAATGCATGTCCTCCAGTCTTGTAGGGTAGTAAGCAGATGGTTATCACATAACTATAACTGCTTTTTTCAATAGACTTTTGACCAGAGTTGGACATCCTTACAGGAGTAACCTATTACTCTTATCTAAGGGTTGGATTGGGGAAAAAAATCCTAAAGAATGTAGGAAATGTAAAAGTGGGGGTAGTGGTAAAGAAGGAGAGACTCATTATAAGGTAAATAGCTAGATTTCAGTTTTAAAAGATTCAGTTATTTACTGACAGGTGAAAAAAATACCAATTATTGTATTTCTCAACTTTCCTGCATCAATAAAAACTTGAAAATAGTAACTTTTATTACTACATGTATTAATGCTATTTGATCACTATATTTAGGAGTTCAGAGTTTTTCCAATTTTTATAGTTAATATAGTACCTATTGTTTATATTGAGTATTATCACTGTAATTTGGTGGAGTATCCCCTGATTAGATGAAGAACTATTTCTGATGTGAAACATACTCGCATTAAGTTAAAAGTTCAAATATCATTCTGCTAAATGTGATTCAGTACCAAAAGAAATTGATTTATAGGGCTCATCGGATTTTGTAATGTCTGATTAAGTATATTGTAAGCGTCTGTTAATTCCAGAGCTGGTAGCTAATACTATTATTAATAAATACTTACTATACTAGGTACTATTATTATTAAGGGGAAATAACACAGAAATGGCAAGCTAAGATGTGTAAAAATACTTAGAAAACTACAAGTTGCTGAGTCATTGTAATTAAAATACTGTAGAAGTAAAGTTTTTATTTTTATTGAAATTAAGCAATCTGAAATTCAAGGTAAATACAGAGAAATTAAAATTTACTGTTTTTCCTCCAGGTTGATGGAAGTAGTTCTACATTAAGCATGAGCACTCATTTTAAAATGCTAAAAAAACTGGTAGAAGAAGCAACTTTCAGTGAAATCCTCATTCCTTTGCAATCAGTTATGATACCTACTCTTCCATCAATTCCGGGTGCCCATGCTAACCATGAGCCATTTCCTGGACATTGGGCCTATATTGCCGGCTTTGATGATGTGGTAAACTTCAGTTTTATTAACTGCAACTATGTTTTTAAAATCATATTAATTTTTAATTTTAGTTTTAATCATATTAATTTTAACTTTAATTTTTTTTCAGTGACTAAGTGAATTTTATTTGCAAAGAAAAAAATGTTTAGAAATTCAGAAAAGTAAAACTCTTAACAGATGGGACAAAATTAAGTAATGAAACTCCCATGTCCCCAACATCTATGACCTATAAAAATATTCATACATTCCTAATGTAACAAAAATGATGAAATGGGGGAGTCAGTTCCATCACACTTTTTAGTTTTGTGTCTTAACATTGAGTACATTTTTCCTTCCAAACTTATATAGTCTGTATTGCTAACATTATGTCTTTCTAATCATTTATACTTTTTTATTGTCAACTTTTTGATCATACACATTTTATCGTCCCCGCACATGATCCATACACATATAGATGATTTGTCTCTTTCTCCTTTTAGTCCTCTACAACTTTACAAAAAAATTCAATTTAAAAAATTCTAGGACCATTTTTAAAATTAAAATTTTATTTCAAAAAGATCCTTGTTCAAGCTACTATTTTTATTTTTCAGATATTTTAGTATGACTATAATTTCTTTTACAGTCTGATTTTTCTATACCCTTTTGTCCTAAAAAGAGAGATAAGAAAGAGCAAAATACTATTTTTGTTTGTATTTTAGAAGGAAGCAAATTTCATCTAACCAAAGCTTGATTCTTTTTCAAAGCATGAACTATAAATATATAACTATTTTAAAGAAATGGTACTCTGGCACTTCTAAATGCATAGTTTTGAAACTTCTAAATTCCAGTATTTGTATGACTTAAACCATTTTTTTTTAATTGCTGCAGAACCAGGTACTAACCACATAATAAAATCTTCCCTACACTTCTTCATGTCTTGTTTTTAACTTAAGTATATTATTCTGCCTATTTATTGATTGATTTTGGAGGAATTACATTTTTTGAAAAGCATGTAAATTTTAATTTATAAACATTTCTTACTATTAAAGACACTTAAAAAGTCTTCAGGTTCTGAAAAAAGGTTCTCAAAAAATATTTCAAAGCCCTTTTCATCATTCTGACTACATCTGCGATGGATAAGTGCTGATAAAATAATCTTTTACTTTATAGCTATTCCTAATTAAAAATGTATCTCTATTAGTGGGCAACTATCCTTTTCGTAGTTCACAAACAAGTAATTGATATAATTAAAATAATTAATAAAAAGATTACTCTCCATTATGTTCAGTGACACAATATAATAAATATAGAAGTTTAAACAAAGAATATTTACCTTAACTTGTATATATTCATCATTTTTAGGTGGAAATTCTTGCTTCTCTTCAGAAACCAAAGAAAATCTCTTTAAAAGGATCTGATGGAAAGTTCTATATCATGATGTGTAAGCCAAAAGATGACTTGAGAAAGGATTGTAGACTAATGGAATTCAATTCCTTGATCAATAAGGTTTGACATTGTTTGCTTTCATTTTAGAGTAACTATAATTAACATCAATATAATCTGGACTTTTCACCATACAAGTAGATCACTCTTTAAAAAGAGGGAAAGAAATGTAATTCTATTTTCATTTTTACTTATTTTTTTCAGTGGGATAAAATATATATAACATAAATTTACCATTTAACTATTTCAATGGTCAGTTCAGTTCAGTGACATTAGTATTTTCACATTGTACAACCATCACATTCATCTTTTTCAGAACTTGCCTTGTCTCACCAGACTGAAACTCCATTAAAAACATCTCCCTGTTCCTCTTCTCTCCCTTAACTACTGTTCTACTTTCTGTCTTTGAATTTAATTACTCTGGATAACTTGAATAAGTCATACAATATTTGTCCGTTTTTACTTTCTATTTTCACTTAGAATTCTTTCTTTAAGATTAATCCTTTTCAAGGCATGTATCAGAATTTCTTTTCTTCATAAGCCTGAATAATACACCACTGTATGTGAATGCAACATTTTGTTTATACATTCATTCATCAGTGGATACGTGGGTTGCTTCCATCTTTTGGCTATTAAGAATAACGCTGCTTCTAATATAGGTATACAAATATCTGAGTGCCTGCTTTCATATTTTGGGTATGTACCTAGAAGTACTATTACTGGTTTCACTTAAGTTTTTAAAAATGAGATTATTTGTATTACATTGCAAAAAATGTAAGACATATTTATAAGGAAAATATTTTCTATTTAATGTTTAAGAGATCTGAGTGTAATTTTTCTATCAGATTTATTTGTGTTCATGTTTCAGTTCTAGAAAAAAATGTATTTTTAACCAATAAACTGTTTAAAGATGATTATGATTATTTTTCTTGGTTTTATTGGTGAGTGCTTGATTTCTATCTCAGAGATAATAAAGGAATTCTTATTAAAGGAATATTATTTATATAAGTATATATATACATATGTTGTTCTAGGCATTTTGAAGTATTCTGTATTCGCATACATATATGGCATTTTCCACTGGTAATAATTAAACTATTCCATGAAAAGATAAAACTTTGTTATTTGTCTATAAAGCTATTGTCCTTCCTTTCTGCTCCCTCCCACATTTCACTGGTACCTGTTTTACATAGAAAAAGTTACAGATGTAAACATAGAAAAGGTATAGTAGCTGAATAATTCACATTAGCCGATTAAACACAATTTTATGGTTTTGCTTAGCTTAATCAAAGTTATTTAAATTTAAAATATTTAGTTTAACCAAAGTATTTTCAATACTTATTTTAACCAAAAATACTACATTTTAAAATTAAAGCCACATCAAAAACCCATTTCAAAGGCAATAAAAATGGAATATTTTTGTTGTAATGAATAATTATTGATTACAATTTTTTATTTAAAATTGTATGTGGTAAATTGGTAACAGCTCACTAACTATTCAATAGTCAGTAGTATGTTTAACTACGGAACATTGAGTATTTTTCTGGTTGGCCAAGCTTTAGTTTATAAATTTATATTAACTGGTCTGGTTAGAAAGTTATTTGTTGTCATTCTTTTGCCATGAAATGAAGACTCTTTAGATATATTGACATAGCATTTAGAAATTTTCAATTTGTTTGTTTTTTTAACAGTGTTTAAGAAAAGATGCAGAATCTCGTAGAAGAGAACTTCATATCCGAACATATGCAGTTATTCCATTGAATGATGAATGTGGAATTATTGAATGGGTTAACAACACTGCTGGTTTGAGACCTATTCTGACCAAATTATACAAGGAAAAAGGTACTTAAATTTATTCTTATGATATAAATGTATACTATGACTATAATTGCTACTAACATACATGATATAGGTATATCATTTAAACATGTATCATTGTTCTTTTTTCACAAGATTTCTAAGTTACATGAGATTCTATATATGGTAGCACTTTATCTTCCTTCTTTCCTTCCTTGTATTTTAATTCCTTCCTATCTTCAAAAGGATTTGAGGTAGCTTGTATAAAAGTATATGAAAACTTTTTTCACAGGGTTCTTGATTAAGAACAGTGAAACTAGTTTATGTGAGTACTAGACTTTAGCAAAGAAATAAATATATCCTTGGTAATTAACACTAGCTTTTTTAACTGTCCAAGAAATAAAAGGAAAGGGAATATTTTAATGAAACCAAATGTTATCTAAAAGTTAGGCTTTCACACTGGGTAAACCTGAGATTATTTGTGTAACAAACTAATGATAGTGTTAGATTATAACCCATGGATTAAAATAAATACACATCTGTCCACACTGATATAAACAGACACTTTAATAAACAGAGAAGTAGGAAGTTTTTCCTTATACTTGCGATGAATAAATGTAGAAGAAATGATGGAAATAGAAAAATCAGTTAACAAATGTCATGGTAATAAATTTTTGCAGGCAATGATTATTAATGGTTGTTAAAATTAATAGGAAAAAATATGATGAGAAACAGGTTATTTGCAGAGCCTCAAAATTACCTCCCCTACTTATTAATTACAAAGGGAAAAATACTAACTCTACAGTGGAGAAAAAAATATATAACTGGTCAGCACTCTTAAAACTGAAGGTAGTAAAGCACAAATACAGCAATTTCCTAGATGGGAGAAAATTTCCCCATTAAGTAGACATGACATCTGGCCTCCTTGGTGATGTAGCAGGTTGAGTGCCACACTGTGAAGCATCCGCGGCACAAATAGTGCGAGTTTGATCCCCAGCCAGGGAGGGGACCCACATGGCACAGCAGACCTCTCCTCCCTCGCCTGCTGCTTCCCTCAGCAGTGTACTTCAATCAATCTGTCTGTTCTTCTCCCCACTTTGTCTCTGGTGGATCCTCTCATCTTCCACACCTCTGGCCTGTACCCCAGCTCTTGTATGCATAAATAAATAAATCCTTAAAAAGATATATTAGATCCTGAACAAAAAAAGGATGGTAAAAGAATTGGTTAAATTTCAATAGGATCTGAAGGTTATTAATATTGTAACATTAATTGCCTGACTATGCTATATTTTGTGCTATTGTTATAAAAGATATAAACATTTTAAAAAGCTAGCCAAAGAACTTATGGGAGCTTAGAATGTAAAATAATTTCAGAATAAAAATTTTTTAAATACATGTGAAGTAATATTTTAAAAATAGATAAGGTTTTCAGAATGAAGTAGAAAATAAGTACATACATTTTCTATGGCTGCTATAACAATGTACCAAACTGGCTACAAACAACAGAAATTTATTCTCACAATTCTGGAGGCTAGGAATCCAAAATCACAGTGTCATTTGGGCCACGATATCTTTGAAAGCTCTGGGGAAAATCTGTTTCCATACCTTTCCTTCTCGTAGCTTCTCATGTTACCAACAATATTTGATGTTCCTTGGCTTGTAGATGCATCACCTTTTGCCTCCTTCCCCCTGTAGTAGTCTCCCTAAGTTTCTATGTCTCTGTTTTCTGTTTATATAAGGACACCAGTCATATTATATTAAAGGCCTGCCCTACTTAACCTGATCTCATGGGCAAAGATCCTATTTTCAAATATGGTCACATTACAGATACCAAGGGTTAGGACTTAAACAATGTTTTTGAGGACTACAGTTCAACTCATAACAATATTGATAGATTACTGAGTTACAGTTATTATACTAAATGTATACATTATTATTGTTAACAAATCTAACTATCTCTATTTTATGAATAGAGCCAAAGAGGTTAAATAGCTTATCCAAGTTTCCATTGCTAAAAGTTACAAAGCTAAAATTTATTAGACATATTTAAATCTGATTTTGAGGAATGTGCTGTTGACTGTTTTGTTTAGAAGAATGAAATATTCTTCCAAGTTTTAGGTTGTACTATTGGATTTTAAAAAAGTGTTTACCATCTTGTTGAACTGTACAACATTTGAGGCTAAAAACCTCAAATCCTAAACTTGTAGATGAAACTTTTGCTGTACCTTTGGATATAAAAAGCATCAAACCCAAATAGGTCTAAATATCATTTTATAAACTAGAGTCCTCTCAGCCACCTAATACAACTCACAAATATATCAGAAGGAAACGTTCTTCTGTTTTCCCAGGTGACTTGCATTGTACAAAATTTGCTTATGAGTAAAATATACACTGAATTTTATCGACTAGCCTTCACATAGAATAAGTAATTTCAGAGTACCATTATCATTTTCTTAGCAATGATTCACTGTGGACCTATACTACTTACTAAATAATAAAGCAATCACTATAATTTTAATAAAGACTACAGCATTTTTACAATTCCAGGGGCATTATTCACATTGAATTTATTTTGTGTGATATCTTCTGGAATTATTTGATTCTACACATTGGTTTCAACTTATATAAATTTTCATCCAGAAGAGGCTTCTATTTGAGTAAGATAAGGCAATATAATGTGTTTTATATTATTTTAATATCAATAGCTAAATGTACCTATGCATAATTGAAAAAAATTCCTTATGTTTTTGCTTTTGGTACCAATTTGAATAAAAAGAGGCCTTTCCTATACAATTTTATTTTGTTATTTTTTTAAAGATTTATTTTTACTTACGCATACAAGAACTGGGGTGTAGGCCAGAGGTGCAGGGGTGAGAGTGTGTATGAGAGGATTCACCAGAGACAGAATGGGGAGCAGAACGGGCAGATCCACTGAAACACACTGCTAAGGAAAGCAGTTGGAGGGATAGGAGAGGTCTGCTGCACCATGTGGGTTAGCTCCCTGGCTGGGGATTAAACTGACACTGCAGTGGCTGGCAATAGTTTGATAGCACTAGGGAATCCTACTGTACAGTTTTGACAAAAAACCTGCCATTTTCTTACCTGGCTTGTGTGATTAAGTTACTTTACCTTGCAGGAGTTTATATGACAGGAAAGGAACTTCGCCAGTGTATGCTACCAAAGTCTGCAGCTCTGTCTGAAAAACTAAAAGTATTCCGAGAATTTCTCCTGCCCAGGCATCCTCCAGTGTTCCATGAGTGGTTTCTGAGAACATTCCCTGACCCTACCTCATGGTAAGTTACCAAGAATATAATACAGAATTATGGCTAGATGTCCTAAAATAATATTTTAGCTTTGTGTTGCTTTATATGGCACAAGGATATTTGATAGCTATTGTGCTTCCTTTAGGTACAGTAGCAGATCAGCGTACTGCCGTTCCACTGCCGTTATGTCAATGGTTGGTTATATCCTGGGGCTTGGAGACCGTCATGGTGAAAACATTTTGTTTGATTCTTTGACTGGTGAATGTGTGCATGTGGATTTCAACTGTCTCTTCAATAAGGTAAGGGATTGGCATACTCTGTTTAATTGTGTGTTTTCTCCCAATTTCCTTTCCTTTACAACTGTTCTGTCTGAATAGTCACATTGAGTCATCACATTGAGAGTCTGTTGATTGATTTTGATCAATATCTCCCATAGTTTTCAGGAAAGCAAATTAGAATGGGAACTCTGAAGAATGATATAGTAAAACTAATGCTGAATTTAAAGGCTCAAGGTCTGACTGAGTTACTTCTTAGTTATATGAACATGGGCAGATTAGTTCATTTTACAGAATTTCAGCTTTAAAAAGTCTAGTTTAATGTAAGAGTTTCCAAACATGGCACTATATCAGAAATCATCTAAAATACAATGTATTTGTATTAAAAATACAAATACTTAGCAAATATCCTAGAGAGATTAAGATTCTGTTGGTCCAGAGAAGAACAAATTAATGTGGTTGGATTTTAAGGCCCCCTCTAAATTTCCAGTGTTATCCTGGAAGTCAGAACTGTAGTTAACTGGCTAGCTTTTTTGTGTGTGTTTGTTTTTCCCATTCTCTGGAGTTACCTTCTATTGCTGTTACACAAAACCAAGAAAGGTCACAAATCCAGTTGAGAACAAATAAGAGATAAACCAGTGGTATATGTTATATCATACAAGAGAAGAATGTTTAAAAAACTCATTTGGAACTCATGAAAAAAAAAAAAGACTAAGAAAGAGGTTAGAGGATGACAGAAAATAATTAAACTGGACTTCATTTATTACACTATGTTTTCTGTCTGAGAGATGAGCGCTTATGATAATTGGGTGTTTTGCTTCCCCTCCTGCATTAAAATGAAAGTCTTTTAAAAAGCAAAAAGAGAATATTTGTTTGTCCCTTTTCTTATATAAGATGCACATTAAGTTAATATAAGGCTAAATATTGAGTGAATGAAAGTTTCTCTATGATGCTATATACTACAGTAATGCAGTGAAAGGTGATTCCCTCAGTCCTATAGCTCTTTTCCAAGTTTGTGTTTCAGTTTACCGCAAAGCAAAGGTAAAGTTATATGGTTTCTTCATGGTCTGGCCTCCAAAGTGCAAATACAAATATCTTAATGTTATCTTTGCTAAAAGAATTCCTAGTCATAAAGTTTCAAATTTTTTTTGCATAAAGACTTAAAAATTCTAACATTGTTACTTTTGAATAACATGCTTTGTTTTAAGGGAGAAACCTTTGAAGTTCCAGAAATTGTTCCATTTCGGCTGACTCATAATATGGTTAATGGAATGGGTCCTATGGGAACAGAAGGTCTTTTTCGAAGGGCTTGTGAAGTTACAATGAGGCTGATGCGAGATCAGAGAGAGCCTTTAATGAGGTAATTATATATATTTGTAAACAATTTAACTGTAATCTTGAGAGCACTTTTGGCTCCTACTATGTTTTCTTTACATAGAAGCCACTTTGTATTGATTGAAGTAGATTTTTAAATAATAGCCTTATTAAGGTATACTTTACAGTTCACCACAACATTATTTATAGCAGCCAAGAAATAAAAACAACCTGTTTTTATTTGAATGAATGAAGAAAATGTGCTATATAATTCAATGAAATATTATTCAGCCATCAAAAAAAGAAAATCTTGCCAGTTGAGATAACATGGATAGCTCTTGAGGGCATTATGCTAAGTAAAATAAGTCAGAGAAAGACATTCTATACAAAATCTCTTAGATATAGAATCTAAGAAAAACAGCATTAACTAGAGTTAATGGTACTATATTCTGTATTTGAGAGTAGCTAAGAATAGATTTTTAAAATTCTTCTACAAGGAAAAAAACGTTGCAACTGTATGATATTGGATGTTAACTAAGATTTATTGTAATGATCATTTTATAATACATACAAACATTAAATCATCATGTTGTTTCAGTATGTGATATAATTTATAGAAATAATTTACAGTTTTATAGTGTACATTTTAAAGTATACACTACAGGGGCCTCCTTGGTTAAGTCTCAGCACTATGAAGCTGTCTACAGCCACTGTAGCATGAGTACCATCCTCTGTCAGTGAGCAAAACTGCACAGCACAGCAAACCTCTCCTGCCTCACCGCTGCTCCTCTCAGTAGTGTTTTTCAGTAGATCCACCTGTTCTACTCCCCAGTCTGTCTCTGGTGAATCCTCTCACCACCCTGCACCTCTGGTCTCCACCCCAGTTCTTATATGCATAAATAAAATAAATCTTAAAAAATTTTAAAAACATGAAGTATATACTACAATGGTTTTTAGTATATTCACAAAATTATATAATCATCACTAATTATAAAACATTTTCATCACCCCAAAAAGACATTAGCAGCCATTTCCTATTCTTAATCCTCTTTCATCCCCTAGTAACCACTAATCTACTTTCTATCTTTTTGGATTTGCCTATTCTGAACATTTCATATATAAATAGAATCATGCAACAAATCATCTTTTATGTCTCTCTTTCACTTAACAATATTTTCAAGGTTAATCTATGCTGGTTCATTGTTTATTGTTGCTAAATAATGTTCCATTGTATGGATATATAACATTTGGCTTATCCATCAAGTAATGGAAATTTGAATTGTTTCCACCTTTTGGCTGTTGTGATAGTGTAGCTGTGAACATTTGCATACAAATTTGTATGGATATATGTTTCCATTGTTCTTTGGTATACCTAAGAGTAGAATTGCTAGGTCTTATTTTAACTCTGACATTTTAAGGAATTTTCAAGTAGCTATACTACTACTTTGGAAATACTACTAGTGATATTTTCAGATGCGTATTGGTCTGCTGTATAATATCTTCTTTAGCCAAATGTCCTTTTCCATTTTTCAGTTTCATTTATTTTTTTATCTTTGTGTTATAAGATTTTACATATTTTGGTTATTATACCCCTATGAGAGATATGGTTTGCAATATTGCCTCCCATATGTGGATTGTCTTTTCACTTTCTTGCTCATCCCTTTGAAGCATTAATTTTTGCTTTTGATGAAGTCTATTTTATCTTATTTTGCCTTTGGTACCATATCTAAGAAACTTTTTCCTAATCCATAGTCATAAAGAATTACACCTTTATTTTCTTCTAAGTGTTGTATAGTTTTAGCTCTTATATTTAGTTCTTTGATTTTTTTTATTTTGTGCATCTAATTGTGAGGTGAGGGTTCATGTTTATTCTTTTGAATATCCAGTTATCCTAGCATCATATTTGGAAAAAGTTATTTTTTTCCATTTAATTGCCTTGACACTTTTGTTGCAAATCAGCTGGCTATATATTTAGTGTTCATTTCTAGATTCTAAGTTTTATTCCATTGATATGTGTGTGTAATCTTATGCCAACCACACACTGTCTTGATTACTGTGCTTTGTCATAAGCTTAGAAATCAGGGAGTATTCTTTTTCTTCTTTTTGAAGATTGTTTGGCTACTCAGTTTCTTTACATTCCCATAGAAAGTCTAAGATCATTTGTCAACTTCTGCAAAAACTCAGCCTTTTGATAGGGATGACATTGAATCTATAAATCAATTTAGAGACTGTTGCCTTTTTAACAATAGTATCTTCTAGCCAACAAACGTGGAATATCTTCTTTCAACAATGTTTATAGTTTATAGGCCTTGTATTTAACTTTTAAAAATGTGTTCCTCAGTAATGTGTCCCACCCCAAAATGTGTGTTCCTAAGTATTTTATGCCTTTTAATGATGTTCTAGATGAATTTTTTTCTTAATTTCATTTTTGTATTGTACATGCTGAAGTATAGAAATAAAATGATATGTATAAATTGATCTTGTTAATGGAAATAAAAGTCTCAACAAATTAGACAAAAGGGTATATTATTAGCTAATCAGTGAGGAGTCCAACTCAGGAAACAGAGTTTGCTCTGTGAGGACTGCTCTGACAAATACCACTTCGAGTTTAGTTTATATATCTTGTGAGATAAACTAAAATCTATAAATCTTAGTTTAAAAATATAGCAAGCTGGTATATTTTTAGATGCAGAAAAGTTACTGATCATAAAAATATAGTTATTCTTGATAGCATTTCTGGGTTTCATTGATAAGTTTAATCATTGTTTAATTAAAAAATGTTTATCACAGAGTTATTAAAAAGACTTCTTTTAAATATGTTGTCAAGTTTTACTCAGGATGAACAAAATCTATTTTTGGCAATGTTGGAAAATCTCAGGGTTGTTCCTGAGTTGTATAACCAAAGAAATAACTCAGCTTATTTCCCTAAGGGCTAGCTATAGTAAAGCCCTTTTCTGTTCAGTCATATTTTGTGATCAAGCTCTAGTTTGGGGGAGTGAAAGTCAGTGTGACAGCAAAAAGAGAGGTGGACAAATTAAAGGGATAGCTTGAGATCTCTTGTTTTCTGTTGACCCCAATTAGCTCATTTAAAAACATTTTGTCTAAATCCTTGGTTTTGAATTAAGCAAATTTTGGAAGTTCAAAAGAGCTTCTTAGTGGCCTTTGAAACTCTACAGACAGTTTTGGTCTTACATACATAAAGAATAGAATTTTGTAAAGGTTACTATCTTGTTGAGACATGGTTTTCAATTCTTTCCTATTAATTTTTTAGCTTTACTTTTACAACAAATATGTGAACTAGCTAGTAAAGGTTTAAAAATCTGTGGTGTAGACCATAATGGTTAATTTAAATATTTTAGCAAAATATTTTGGGTTCTGGAATGGACCTGGAAAAAATACATATGTGGCGGGAAACTTCAACAACCCATGCTCAGCAATGGATAGATCAGTAAGACAGATAATAAATGGGGACACAATCACCCTAAACACAGAATTAAACTGCCTGGGTTTAATAGATATATATAGGACACTGCACCTCACAAAAGCCATATACATTTTCCTCAACTGCACATGGGCATTTTTCCAGGATTGATTACATACTGGGTCACAAGAAATTCACAAGTCATCAACAAATTCATGAGGATTGAATAGAGGTCCTTATCAAGAAACTAGAAAGAGCCCAAATAAATAACCTAATTTCTCAACTCAGGAGTGAGAAAAAGAACCAAAAAATCCAAAAGTCAGTAGGAAGAAAGATAATAAAAACTAGAGTACATATAAATTATCAAAAAGGCAGTAATGAAACTAACAGCTCATTCTTTGAATAAACAAAATAACAAACCTTTATGTAGGCCCACTAAGAAAAAGAGGGAGGAAAAACTCAAGTATATAGGTCAAAATTGAAAAGAGAAGAAATTTGGAGGCGAATTAAGAGATTTCTATGAATAGTTATTTGCAAATAAATTCAAAAAACCTAGATGAGATGGACTGACTCATAGAATTGTACAGTCATCCAAAATAGAGTAGGAAGAAATAGAAAACCTGAACAAAACAATCACAAGCAAGTAAATTGAAACAGTAATCAAAACTCTCCCAAAAATAAAAGTCTAGGCCCATATGCCTTCACAAACAAGTTTACCAAACATTCAAAGACAAACTAATACCCATCCTGCCTTTCTTCATCCCTGATTTTTTAAAAAGAGTTTGTGCAGGTGTCCTTTTGAATCAGTGTTTTTGTGTCTTTTGGGTATATTCTTAGGAGTGGGATTGCTGGATCCTATGGAAGTTCCATTCTTAGTAGACTGAGGAACCGCCATACTGCTTTCCATAATGGTTGGACCATTTTGAGTTGATTTTTGAGCATGGTGAAAGACAGTATTCTAGTTTCATTCTTTTGCATGTAGCAGTCCAGTTTGCCCAGCACCACTTATTGAACAGGCTGTCTTTATTCCATTGTATATTCTTTGCTCCTTTGTCAAAGATTAGTTGTTCATAAGCTTGTGGGTTTGTTTCTGGGGTTTCTAGTCTATTCCATTGGTTTATGTGTCTGTTTTTGTTCCAATACCATGCATTTTTTATGATTGTGGCTTTGTAGTAAAGTTTGAAGTCTGGAAGTGTAATCCAACTTCCCTTTTTTTTCAGTTAGGAGAGCTTTGTCTATTTGAGGTTTTTTGTGTCTCCATATGAATTTCATCAATTTTTTTCTATTTCTTTGAAGAATGATATTGAAATTTTTATTGGAATAGCATTGAATCTGTAGATTGCTTTTAGTAGGATGGCCATTTTGATGACGTTAATTCTTCCTATCCATGAGCAAGGGATGTTTTTCCATTTTTTGTATCTTCTTCTATTTCTTTTAGCAATGTTTTGAATTTTCTTTGTAAAGGTCCTTCACCTCTTTTGTTAGATTTATTCGCAAGTATTTAATTTGTTTGCTTTCAATTTTAAAGGGGATGGTTTTTCTTATTTCTTCTTCTTCAGCTTGGTAAGAGACTCCTTTCTTATGGATAGGAAAACCAACATTGTCATAATGGCCTTTCTACCCAAAGCAATTTATAGATTCATGCAATCCCAATAAAAATGTCAATGGCATTCTTCAAAAAATGGAACAAATATTACTGAAATTCCTAGGGAACCACAAGACTCTGAATAACAAAAACTCTTGATGAAATAGGAGAAAAATGAAGATATTACTCTTCCAGACCTTAAACCATGCTACAAAACCATAATAATTAAAACAGCATGGTACTGAAACAAAAACAGACATTCAAATCAATGGAATAGAATTGAGAGCCCAGAAATAAAATTGTGCATTCATGTACAACTAATCTATGACAAAGGAACAAAGGTATATATATACCGTACAATAGGAAAGGCCTTTTTAATAAATGGTATTGGGAAAACTGGACTGTGACATGCAAATGAATGAAACTAGATCACTCTCTTACCCCATACATAAAAAACAACTCAAAATGGATAAATGAGTTAGATGTAAGACCTCAAGCCAGAGAATACATTTAAGGAAGAGTAAGCAAAACTATCCATGACATAAATTCAGAAACAACTTTGCAGATTCAACTCTGGCAGGAAGTTTAGTTTGATGGGACTACATCCAACTTAAAAGACTACAGCAAATGAGACAGTAACCAAAACAAAGTAACATCCTACTAAGTGGGAGAAAATGTGTGCACTTCATACATCATACAAAGAACTGGTATCGAAGATCCACAAAGAGCTCATACAACTCAACAAAAAAGAAAACAAAGAACTCAATCTGAAAGCAGGCAGAAGAATTTAATAGGCACTTCTGCAAAGAAGACATGCAGATGGTCATCATCACTGTCATCAGAGAAATGCAAATGAAGCCTACATTGAGATACTATCTCATACCTGTGAGAATGTATCATATCAGGAAAACAACAGAAAAACGAAAGCCAAAAACAGTTGCTAATGAGAATGTAGAGAAAAAGTAACTATTTTACACTGTTAGTAAGAATGTAGACTGGACCAGTCCCTATGGAAAGAAGTGTGGAAGTTCCTCAAAAGACTAAAAATGGATCTGCAATATGACCCAGCAAAACCACTAATTCAAAAGGAAATCTGCACTCCCATGTTTATAGCAGCACCATTTGCAACCATTAACATATAGAAACAACCAAAATACCCCAGGATAAATGATAGATGAATCAAGAAGTCATGGCATATATACACAGTGGAATACTAAGCAGCAGTCAAAAAAGATAAACTCATGTAACACGGATGGAACTGCAAGGGATTAGCCTAAGTGAAACAAGCCAGAGGAGAAAAATAAGTACCAGATGGTTTCACGTACATGCGAAATTTAGAGACTCCATACGAAGAATCAAATAAAGACAAATTTCAAAACTAACCCTTAAAAGTTGACCATAGATCTAAAGCATCCAGGAGAGAGGGAGGGGAGGACAAAGATGAGGTGAGCACAATGGACTTGATGGAAGATTTTGAGTGGTTTCGTCATGGGAGAATTATGGTGACCACACCTGAGGAGAGAAATTTTTATTATGAAAAAAGTGAATAAGAATATAAAAGAATGCGGGCCTCCCTGGTGGCGCAGTGGGTTAAGCAATGCACTATGAGGCAAACCTCAGCCACTGCAGCATGAGTTAAATCCCTGCTGCCGGCCAGGGAGGGGACCCACATGGCGCAGCAAACCTCTTCTGCTGTGCCCGCTGCTCCCCTCAGCAGTGTACTTCAGTTGATCTGCCTGTTCTGCTCCCCGCTCTCTGTGGTGAATCTTCTCACTCCATCCATACCTCTGGCCTGTACCCCAGTGCTTGTATGCATAAATAAATAAATCTTTTTAAAAAAAAAAAGAATATAAAAGAATGCTAGTTAATGGAAAAAAAATTCCCAAATCAAGTATCTTTGGTTTTGGTTTTGGTAAGGGAGGAGGAATTGTTAGATAGCACCAGGCCCTCAGAGCTCCAGTAGTGGATAATGGAGGAGCGTTTAAAATTTTATAGACTTAGGTATTAAGCTAGCTTATGTAGTGTTCTGTTTTATTTAGCTCTGAGACCATCTTAATTTGACTTCTGTTAAGTTCCTTTCAGGGAGACCATTATTTCCATTCTTGGATGCTTACGAATACTACTCAAAGTCTGTATCCCATTTATTTTGTTAGATTATTGAGCTCACTTTTTCTAGTTGTGTATGCTAATATATCAACTTGAACAGTTAATTTGTGCCTCACCTCAGACACTTTAAAGAGAGCTCTCTTCTAGTAATATTCTCCCATCAAGGGAACCACTTGTAAATTTGTGCTCCATATTACACTTAATTTCTAAAGTACTAGTAGGCAGCTGGTCACTGGATGCCTCCTTAAGTCTTGGATTTTGATTATTTGTTTCCTATACAGGTTCAAGTTAAACTCATTACTTGGACGTGGATCAAAATTTCCTATTTGTGACTGTGCTTCTCAAGGTGTCACCCTTGAGTTGGTTCTATCTCTGTATTTCTGGGTTTTCCTAACAATGTCTTAAGGCAATTGTAAGGGGTTCTGAGTGCTGCTGATCAGATTTTTAATGTCCCCTAATTAGGCAAACTAGGTGGATAGTCTGGAATTCCGTGCTGGACCACTACATAGCTCAAGAATTCACTTCAACCTCTGTAGTCTCCAACCACTTAGAGATACTGATAGTGCCAGTTAGAGGGAACAAGGTGTCCCTTGTCTTTGGAATCAGCCAAAGTTATTCTCATTGAGGTTAGATATTGTTTTGGCTAATTGAACCAGTCTGTCAACTTAAATGCCTAAATAAAGAAAGAACAGTTTGAACTGTAAACTTACTGCCTTTAGACCTCTGGTTTAGAACCAGGAAAATCTGAACATCTATTTTGGAATTTCTGTCCCTGAGAAAAACTTGGAGACCATAAGACACCTATTTAATAGCTCAAGAACCATCAGTAATTAACTGGTAGTTCAGAGAAACTGGTAGAACTCGCCTGTGGATGCTGGAACTCCAGGTTCAATGAACCCTGCTGGTTGGTATCAAAGGGCCAGGTCCTCTCCATCCTCCAGATAGTTTCAGGTAATTCTTTGTTCCCTTTGCGAGTACCATCTAGTAACTGAACAGTTTGTTAGATAACCAAAGTGAAGATTGCAACCCTGGGAAAAGTTGGGCAGATTTTACTCTGTGAGAACTGCTTTTAAAATCACAAATTAGAATTTAGTTTATGTTCTTTGTTACATATAGCAAAAGAAAAGGGACAGTGAGTCACTCATAAAAATTTAATTATTCTTAACAGGGGGATTCTGTGTTTTGTTCTAGATTCAGAGCTTTACATTTCCTAAATTATCTTGACCTTAAAAAAAATGAGAATGCTATCTTTGTGCAGGGAAAGGCAAATGTTGTAGTGTAGTCATTTTCCTGATTTCTAAAGAATGCATTGTAGAGATGCAAATGCTAGGTGCCCATTGCTAAAAATCTTCTTTAGCTGGCTCCTTGATCATTGGTGAAAAATTGGTTTGCCTTCAGGCATCACATTCTCACATGACAGCTTCCCAAAACAAATCTGTTCTGATGCCTGGGAGGGGGATAGAATTCCCCATTTATTTACAGTATGTTCACAGTCTTGTATCCTGTGGCCTTATTGAGCTTGTTTATTAGTTCAAATAGTAATTTTGTAGATACCTTAAAATTCTCTCTCTCTACAGCATGTCATCTGCAGTTAGAAAGTAGTTTTTCTTCTTCCTTTCCAATCTCAATAATTCCCTCCCTCTCCTCTAGTCTAATTGCCCTAGTTAAGTAAGTGTGTCAAGAATTCTGTATCCAGGGGTCTCCCTGGTGGCACAGTGGGTTAAGCAACACACTATGAAGCAAACCGCACACTGCAGCAAGAGTTCGATCCCTGCCACTGGCCAGGGAGGAGACCCACATGGCACAGCAGACCTCTCCTGTCTCCCCGCTGCAGCCCTCGGCAGTGTGTTTCAGTCAGTCTGCCTGTTCTGCTCCCCACTCTGGTGAATCCTCTCACCTCCTGTGACTCTGGCCTGTACCCTAGCTCTTGTATGCATAAAATAAATAAACCTTTAAAAAAAAAAAGAATTCTGTATCTTGTTCCTGTTCTTAGGGACAAAGAAAAGAGTCCTTCACTATCAAGTACATTAACTATGGGAAGTTTTTACTAGAAATTCTTAAACTTATTAACCTTCTTTCTTTAAAAGCTAATCTACTAGTTATTTTGGTAGAATACAGGGATTAGACATGGGAAAGAGAAAATTCTCTGAAAGAGGAAATACATCATCTTGTGAGAAATACTTAATAGGAACCTCTATCTCAGTCTGAAAAATCTGGAGATAATTTCTGGAGGAAGTAGCTGAGACCTTACGGATAAATAGGGTTGACCATACTAAAGGGAAAAGAAGTATCAAGGCAAGTTGTGGACTGCCTGAAAAATGCAGTGTTAATTTTCTAAAGAATAGACTACAAGGAAGTAGTACTAAGATATGCTGCAATAGATGAGCAGGTCTAGATTCTGAAAGATTCATATGAAACTAGTTTGCACATTTAGATTTTGAGCTGAGAACAACCGACCAGAAGTCATTGGAAGATTTTAAGAAGAAAATTGGGGGAAAAAAAGGAAATTAGATCATCAGATTTGCAATCCTGAAAAACTGCAATTCCTGTTTGTGCTAAAAGCCAGAAAACTAGAGAGAGGGCTGTTATGGTACCAGGAAGATGTGGTGCACTAGATGAGGCTGTTACAGTAGAAGTGGAGATAAGTAGGAAAAATCTAAAGATTTAGGAGATAGAATTTTTTTTTTAAGATTTATTTATTTATGCATACAAGCACTGGGGTACAGGCCAGAGGTGTGTGTGTGGCGGTGGGGGGGGGCGGGGGTGGTGAAAGGATTCACCACAGAGAGCAGGGAGCAGAACAGGCAGATCAACGGAAGTGCACTGCTGAGGGGAGCAGCGGGCACAGCAGGAGAGGTCTGCCGCGCCATATGGGTCCGGCAGCAGGGCTCAAACTCGTGCTGCAGTGGCTGCGGTTTGCTTCATAGTGGGTTGCTTAACCCACTGCGCCACCAGGCAGGCCCGGAGATAGAATTGACTGTTAAGAGAAGAGTAGGTAAGCATGAATCCTAGAATTTTGCTCAGGGCAAATAGGTGCATGATGTTATTCTTTACTGACTTGATAAATAAATAAATCCAAAAAAGTTTGGAATAGGGTATTTTGAATTTGAGGTGCCTGCAAAACATAAATGGGTTTCCCCATTGGTAGGTGGATTTGATACCTAGAGCACTAGCCCTGGACTGTTTCTAAAGGGTAATATAGTGGTTATAAATATTTTATGGTCATTGGAGACATGGCAGGGAGTAAAATTTATTCATTTAACAAAAATTCATTTATAAATTCACAATGCCTTTAGAAATGGTTCACAGAACTCATTTTTTTCTACTTTCCAAAAACACCTTTGATCCTCCTGTATCTTATCTCTAACATCCCTATTCTTTTTTACCCTCCCCTCATCATAAAATAGTAATTTCACATAAAATAGTAATTACATACTACTGAAGTAGTAGTAATGTGTGCTACCATTAGTTTCTCGTTCTTCACTTGTTCTTCATATAGTGTTGATTTTAGAGATATTTTAGTTTTACAAAGGTAATACTGTATTGTTACCATAATATTTGTTTCAATTTTAGTGTCCTGAAGACTTTTCTACATGATCCTCTTGTGGAATGGAGTAAACCAGTGAAAGGGCATTCCAAAGCATCACTTAATGAAACTGGAGAAGTTGTCAACGAAAAGGTAGAAGAACATAAAATTTGACATGCACTGATATTGTGTTTGCACAAATGAGAACTTATTCAAAATAATATCGATGATATCATTAAATACTCTGAAACCCTATTATGACAATGCCATAAGTTTTTTTGTCTTTACTGATATTAACATTATTATCACTGTGTAAGAAACACAGAGTTCAGGATATCTGTTTAACAGTAGACAGTTCAGTTATGATATATAATGGGGAAAGCTAGTACCCAGATTGCCTGAACTGTAACATGTGAGCTTTAATCTATAGAAATGGACTTCTTACTAATATTAAAGCCTCAAAATTTGCAGATAATTATTTTTAATAAATGACAATGGATTGAGAATTTTTTTCTAGTAATTTCAGTCCCCCTTTTGCATTCTTTTTATTTTTTTTAAAGGTTTATTTATTTATGCATACAAGCACTGGAGTACAGGCCAGAGATGGGGGGGGAGGGTGTGTGAAAGGATTCATCAGAGACAGAGTGGGGAACAGAATAGGCAGATCAACTAAAATACACTACTGAGGGGAGCAGTGGGGGTAGGCAGGAGAGGTCTGCTGTGCCATGTGGGTCACCTCCCTGGCTGGTGGCAGAGATCAAACTTGTGCTGTAGTCAGTGGCTGTGGTTTGTTTCATAGTGCTGTGCTTATTAACCCACTGCGCCACTAGGAAGGCCCCACCTATTGCATTCTTAATGTGCTCTCTTAAATGAAATTGTAGGATCTCAAATAGCTACTAAAGAGTGGTCATTAGCACACACTAACATAATCTAAGTTAGGCATTAGAGTACTGGATATTAAAATATTCATCCAAATATTTAAACTCTAAACACTTTCAAAATAAATTTTTTAATTATTATTTTTCTAGAATTGATAATTGGAAACAATTTCTTGGTAGTTCATAGTCCAGAAAGATGTTAAGCAGTTCCTATTGAGTCAATATTTCAAGTATCCAAATCAATATATCATTATTATATTTGTTTAATTTCTTCTCTGTATTTGCTCTTACCAAAAAAGTAGGTAATGTTCAGTAAAATAACATCAATACTAATTAAATAAAGAAAAGGTAATAATTCCATATGATCAACAGCCAAATGTCATCAGGTCCTTAGTCCTTATGATTTTCAATTTCTTCTTTTTAGGCCAAGACCCACGTTCTTGACATTGACCAGCGACTGCAAGGTGTAATCAAGACCCGAAATAGAGTAACAGGGCTGCCATTATCTATTGAAGGACATGTGCATTACCTTATACAAGAAGCTACTGATGAAAACTTACTATGCCAAATGTACCTTGGCTGGACCCCATATATGTGAAATGAAATTACTTCAAGGAATATGTTAATAATTTTAAATTAATTTGGCATTAATATGAGGTTGTATCTATTCATTTCCAAAGTACAACATAAGTTTTATGTTCTCAGAGCAACTGGTATTATTTCCCCTTGATTGTTAATAATATTTAAAATAATATATGTTGTTATTAAGAAATAAACTACATTCTTATATATACTGTGCATTATAACTGAAGAAACTGAACATCTTAAGTTCTTATGCTCAAAAAAAGTTATATTTACAAGAAATAAGTTTACCTAATTTTACAACTTTTTAACATTTTTAATTTAAATTTTTGTTTTTTGGTTTCTTTTTCCTTTCATGAACTAGCTAGCGTTAAGAGTTCATTTGACTTCTTAACTGAATTATCTTGATCAGGTTAAATATTGTGGACTAGCACTGGGGCTAGATTTGTGCACACAGCTACCTCCTCTGCCCTTCAAGAACTTACAGCTTAATAAGAGAGAAATAGCACATCAAGTTCACTAAACTCTCTTTTGTGTACGACTGAATATTTGACAAGGGAAAAAAACAAGCTAAGAAGCATAACTATGAAAACCAAGTAAATATTATGTAATTTTAAAGATGCACCCATACTGAAAGTGTTCTGACTGCAGAAAATAGTCAATCCTCAAAAGTCCTGAGATTTTAAATCTAGAAATTTCTTAAATGTTCGCACAAATTTTTTTGCATAAGATTTAAAATCGCAATTTCAAAGCAGGAAACTATAACAAAGATAATTTCATTTACATTCATTTGGCAGAATTCTGCGGTTTTGTAGTTGAAAGAGAAATGGGAGAAATGAGACACGAATGTGAAAAGCAAACATTCATTTCCTACTGGAGGGGGTTAACATTTTAAGAAGAGGAAAATGGCGGGAGTTGAAGGAAGGGGAGACGAGTTATTTTTTTTCCCAACAAATAATTTGGAAAAGAATATTTTAAAGAAGAAACTGTGGTAGGTGTCCATGCCTCAAAGGGAAAAACTCCCCTTCGCCAAACTAAACCAGAGGAGTCACTAAACCTTTCCAAACCTGCTAAAAAGTACTGAGATTAGCCGTCCCAATAGACGGAAGCAGTCGGAACAAAAATCTGTTTAATACTCATCTAGTAGCTTCGTGAGCACCTCGGAACACACGTTTAGAGCACAGCCAGTCCACTCAAATTCTCAGAACTACCACACGTCTCCAGCTCCTAAACGTAACCCCAGGAGCTCAGACCCCGCCCCGGGGCGCGGCGCTCTAGGCCCGGCGGCTGCTCTATGGTCGGTCGGGCTGCGTGTTGTCATCTGCGGAGCGACGGCGGGAGGCGGCGGCGCAGGCCCCGGCGGGGTGTTTGGTTTCGGTTTGGCCTTGACTGGATTTAGTGTTGACGGTCGGAATGGGTGTCCCCAAGTTTTACCGATGGATCTCGGAGCGGTATCCCTGCCTCAGCGAAGTGGTGAAAGAGCATCAGGTGAGTGAGGCAGGTGGCAGCAGCTCGGAAGGCCGAGGACTCGGCGCCCCACGGCCCTCTCGCCACGGTGGGACTCGGGCTCTCCAGCCTCCCCATTTTCGCTCGTCCTGTGGCTGATGAGTAGCCAAGAAAGGTGAACAGAAGGTTTGAGGACCCGCATGATCTGAATGGGAGGACGAACGCAGGCTGCGTTTCCGTGGGCAGAGCCGCGGCGTTCGCGGCAGTTCTGACAGCTCCCCTGCCCCGGCGGGGCCTGCGGCCGCTCTGAAATTGTAAGAGAAGGAACGCGTTAGCGAGGGCTCCCTTTTTCTCCCCAGGGACCTTCAGTTTGCGTTGTGCCTTGAATTCGCGGGGGTGCCCTCTAAGGGACACCCCATCCCTGTCGAGAGCACCAGATCCAAGTACAGAACAATAACCGCCGCCGCAGTTGAATCACCTTGTTTACTTTCCTGTATCAACATCGCACCCCACCCCCAACGCCTAGACTTTTTGAGACTGATGGTTCATATTTATGATACCTTTTGTTACTCTGTTGTTTTATCTCGTAGTCCACAGGAAACAAAAAAATACTTGGACTGGGCTGGGGGCGGGGTGTAATTTGGAGATTTCATTGTGTGAGTTGGTGAGAGAAAGAAATGAATTGTCAGAGCACCAATACTAGCCATAACAAATGCATAATGACCCCAGGGCCACGTTTATGTGTGTGGATTCCAGAAATGGAATCACTTATTAGGTAAACTATGCTTTATATGGTAAGTTAGTGTTTGTCACATTTAATGATTTCCGTACATCTGTTCTCCATTTTTTACAAAAAAATCAGTTTTGAGTTTTGTATAGGTAATTAGTAGTAATAGAAAGCATGACGTTAATCGTGGGAGACATAATCCAGCAAACACAATGCTATCTATTAAATCGTGGCCTAATCTTTTTAAAAAGTACTGTAAGCATGAAGGGTTAATCTTCAAGAAAGGATTCTTTGTTGCTGGAATCCAGTTAGACTTAATATAAAAGCTTACAAAATATCCAAAATGACAGTTTATCATTAATTTATTTGATATTTGGGTTGCAAATGTCAGAGAGACATTTCTTTCCAGGGAAGAGACTATAAAAGGTACCTAGCACCTTATGGAAATGGAGATAGATTACTGGCCTTTTTTTTATTTTTGTATCAGTTATTCAACAAACTTTGAATACCTGTTTTGCATCAGTCACTATCTCAAAAATAAAAAAAGTATTATTCAGGATGACTAGCTAACATATATTCAATAAATTTTCACTAGTACATAATTTTGTTTGATGGAAAAAAAATGTCTTGGTGTCTCCCCAACTTGAGGAATTTTGTTACTGAACAAAAATCTCTTTAAGACAGTTTTATGATGTAAACACTAACAATGGGTTTAAAACCTGATTCATCAAAGGTATGCATTCAAAAATGTTTGATTAGCATAATCAAAAGAAACATGCTAAATGGTTAGCAACCACTCTCTTACTTTAAAATAGCAGTATCCAAGTAAGTCACAATGCTATACTTGGTGGGTTCTGGGAAAGTGAAAGTGAAAAACAGAAAGAGCAACTAGATAGCAAAATTTAAAATCCATAGAACAACTTGAAAAGAACTGTATAACAAGGTATATACCATGAACCCCAAAATACTAGTTGGTGAAGCTTACTACTAAGAACTCAAATCTCTGAAAGGTGAAGAAGAAAGAAGGTGGGCAACATTTGATGAACAGAAGAACTCTAGAATATTCACTAAAGATTATATGGGCTAATTAGTGATTCCTATGATTGAGGGGTTTAAAAGTGCAACAACAATCTATTTCCTATGACCTCTTCAAACTGACTTGCCAGTTTGTGGAGAAATTGATGGGAGTGAAATAAAATTTTATCAGAAAAGAGATGCTAGAGAAAAAAGGATATAGATAAAAGTAGGGAGGGTCACAAAATCTTAGAAAACAATCCTTACATTTTTTTAACACTACCCCAAAACATAAGAGGGAGATTTATTAAGTTAAAGCTTTCTTGAATCTTTCCTCATACTAGGAGTTCAGAACAATTAAATTTACATAAAAATGAACAGGAAGGGGCATCCCTGGTGGTACAGGGGGTTAAGGCACAGCACTATGAAGATATGCACAGCCATTGTAGCAGGAGCTAGCTAGATTACCCTGCCAGGGAGGTGACCCACATGGTGTAGCAGACCTCTCCTGCCTTGCCCACTGCTCCCCTCAGCAGTGTATTTCAGTCTATCCAGCTATTCTGCTCCCCATTCTGTCTCCAGTGAATATCCTCACCCCCACACCTCTAGCCTATACCTTACTTCTTATAAATAAATATTTTTTTAAAAAAATGAAGGGGAAAAGATCAAGGTCAAATAAACAACAAAAAATGAAACAAACTAGTATTCTACAGACAAAAAAAAAATAGCTTGTGATAAAAATGTAGACACTAAGCTGACCAAAACTATAACTATTTCAGAATAAGCTAAAATATACAAAAAAATAATACTACCTGAAAGAATAACATGTATCAATTATGGATAAACTGCTAACATATACAAGAATTCTGTGAACAGTGTTCCTTTGATCATTTCCTTGCGGAATCTAGTAGAAAATGAGCCTCAAACAATCACAATGAAAGGGCAATTTCAACATAAGACTGTGAACTTTATTTATTAAAGATTTATTTATTTATGCATACAATTGCTGGTGTACTGGCCTGTTGCAGGAAGTGAGGGGATTCACCAAAGAGAGAGCCTGGAGCAGAACAGGCAGGTCGACTGAAACACACTGCCCTGGGAGCAGTGGGTAAGGCAGGAGAGGTCTGCTGAGCCATGTGGGTCCCCTCTCTGGAAGGGGATGGAACTCGCACTACTGTGCCACAAGTGCTTCACAGTGAGGCACTCAACCTGCTGTGCCAACCGGGAGGCCCTTGTGGTGAACTCTAATATATATCTACAGGAAGAAAACAGGAGTTAAAAGGGAGAAAATGTAGTTAAGTTAATATCAGCAGAAGACTAACAATATATAAACCGTACAACTATAAAGTATATAGGATTGAAAACTAGGGAAAGCTTTTGCAAAAATTGTGTTATCAGTAATCATTGGTGATAATTGTTTTCTGAAATCCATGTGTGATATGGTAAATACCTAAATATGGATATTTTAATTCTGTCATCTAATCTCTTATGTCCTGGATAATCAAGATTCTTGGTGTAGAAGAAAGGTGTTCAGATGTAATAGTGAAATATCAAGTAAAAATTCTATTAAATTTGAATTGAAGGTATTAATATGAGCTAATGAAACATATACACATATGCATATATTTTCTAACTGTCCAGTAATAGTATGTATCTTTAGTGCATAGGTTATGGTCTTAAAATACCATTATTCATGAAAGGAAATCAAGATTTCTTAGAGAAATACCTGATTCCAGCTCCAAGTTATTTTTTTTTTCCCAGCTCCAAGTTAAGAGTATTATGGATGAGCCTGAAAATTTTTGAAATACCAAGGAAGCTACTAAAGACTTTTAACAGCTCTTTTAGACAGTCAAATACATATTGTCTTTATGGAAGCAGCATTTTGCAACAACACTAAGTAGGACACAAAGTTATACTAACAAAAAGAAACTATTGTTTTGAGAAAGTTAGATATTGGGATGTTAATACTTAAGTACAATTTAAAGTAGTATGAATGCATATTCCAACTAAGTGGTATAAGCTACCTATGTTGTAATACTCAATAAAGAGAGTTTTATTTATTAATTTATTAAAATTTTTTTTTATTTTCTACTTTGTGTCAGGCATTGAACCAAGAATTCTAAACATGACTAAGTCAAAGGAACTCTTCCAGGAACACAGTTTAACAAGAAAGAACAGTCTGGTTACATTTAAGCATTCAACAAAAAATAGAAAATCTAATATGTGCCTGTAGCATTCTTATATGTATTGAGAACACATGAACAAATAAGTTGTGACATAAAGAAAGGAACATCACATCCTTATTGGGTAAGGAAAGTTTCCAAAGACTAGGTCTTGAAAGCTGGGTCAAAATCTGCCAAATCAGAGGGAGGAAGTGTAAAAATGAAAGAATACTTCAGAAAGTAGGAACAACATTTGTAAAGTCACAGAAGTTTGAGACTACCCAGCAAATTTGGGGCTTTCCATGTAACTTAATTAGTTTTAGGGTATATGTGAAAACGAATATAGAGTTGGTGGGAAAGAGGACAGCTAAGCCAGAAGACCGTTTATGGTATGATGGATTTGTTATATCTTGAGTTTAAGAAAGCAGCATGATCAGATTGTGTTTCAGAAAAATGGTTTTGAGAAGAAAAAATGGGGAACAAGGAGTCCAGTTGGAAAACTCGAGGCTTGAACTAATGTGTAAAATTTCAGATGGAGAAAAAGATGAGATTGTGGGAATAGATAGCAGGATAAGATTCTAGAAACATTTTACATGTTAAATTAAAAACACCAGTGTGGGGCCTCCCTGGTGGCACAAAGGGTAAAGGGCCACACTGTGGGGTTTCTGCTTGATCCCCTGCCAAGGAGGGGACTCGGCACAGCAAACCTTTCCTTCCTTGACCCGCTGCTCCCCTCATATTTCATATTTCAGAGGATCTGCTTGTTCTGCTCCCCATTCTGTCTCTGGTGAATCCTCTCAGCTCTCTCCTGTACCACAGCTCTTGTATACATAAATTAAAAAAATTTTTTTTAAATCTTTAAAAAAATAAAAACACCAGTGTGTCTAGTTACGGGATTGAAGGAGAGTAGAAAGTATAAGATCACACTGAAATTTCTAAATTAGAGATGTTTTAACTCAGTATTATCTTTTTTATAAAAAAGCAAGCTTCCACTGTGTGTTCTCATTTTCTTCACCACATCAGAAAATGATTACTTAGTCATTTTATCTTTCTTACTAATCTGAAGCCTAACAGAAAATTTTAAATTTCTTTTCTAAAAGGAAAGGTTTTACAGTTTAAGCATTATGTAAACATGAAGCATTATGTATGTGCTCATTATGTAAAATTTCATTAAATACAGAAAGATGTGAAAACTGTTAGTCTGAAGGAAAGTAAAAAGTAACTGAAATTCCCTCATTTAGGGTTAACCACTAGTAACAACATGTTTCTATATACTGCCTAACTTTTTAATGCAAATATATGTGTAGATAAGAACTTTCTATAAATGAGTTAATAATATACCTGCTGTTTTATACCTATTGTTGTCACTTGACCATATCACATTATCACATATCAAATATGAATCTTTATAACGTTTAACAATTGTTATGTAGCATTCCATTGTATGGTTGTACCATTATCAGCTTTCTCTTATTAGGTATTTCATTTTTTATTTTTCCTGCTGTGAATATCCTTGTACTCAGGTCTTTGTACACATTTCTGATTATTTCCCAGGATAGATTTCCAATAGTAGAAATCCTAGGTCAGGCCCTCCCTGGTGGCACAGGAGTGAAAGTCTCAGCACTGTCAAGCAATAGCCAGCCACTATAGCATGAGTTCAATCCCCTGGTATTCCACATGGCACAGCAGACCTCTCCTGCCTAGCCCACTGCTCCCCTCAGCAGTATATTTTGGTAGCTCCTCCTTTTCTGCTCCCCCCTCTGTCTCTGGTGAACCTACTCACTGCCCCCCACCCCATCCCAACACCCTGGACCTATACCCTAGTTCTTGTATGCATAAATAAATAAAACTTTAAAAAAATAAGAAATATAGACATTTCAAATTTTGATATGTATTTTCCTGTTAGTTACACTAACTCATATCCCAATCCTTGACTGTTGGTGTAAAACCATTTCTCTTCTCTAGCTTTGTGATATTTCTCTTCTATAAAATAGGAAATTAAATATTTCTCTTAAAATCATCCCAATTAAGAGAATCAACCAAATGCCTTGTACTTAATAAGTGCTTAATAAAGGTCCATCATTACCTTTAGTAGCATGAAATACACATTTCCTCCAGACCTTGCCAATACTGGGTAACACATCAGTGTTTGTCTACTCTTTTCTAACATGATGAGAAAAAATTATGAATTGTTTTAATTTGAAATTTTGTAATATTGATATTAAAAATAATATTTTTAATGTTTATTAGAATTTTGTGTGTTTACTATTTTGCATTTCCTGTGCTTTAATGTTGCTCTCTTACATTTGAGAATTTTTTATAAGAATGTTGACTGTCCTCATTTACAAACATTTCCCTGCATGTTGTCATTTTCGGTTGAATTCATTTATGACACATTTTCCCATCCTTTTAAATTTAAAAAATAAATTTTTAGATAGTCAATCATTTGTTTGCTTTGAAAGATCTGACTTTCCCTACCAGATTACTAGACTATTTGTATGTAAATTTTAACTTACTTTGCTTATTAAAATTTCTATTCCATCTGGACTTAATATTTCTATAAGGTGAGATACAATTTTATTTGTAGGTGCCTTTCTTACACATTTGAAATGTCTCTTATATACTAAATTTTGTTATAGCCTTGAATTACCTCTAAACTATTTGGTTCAATTAGATTGTCATTGGTAATTTTTAATTCCATTTTTTTCAATAGTAGGAAAATGTGTTGTTAACTGTACATACTATAAAGCTTACATAATTGTTTCAGAGACGATTTTTATAAATTTATATAAGGGAATCCCATTGTGTTTTTATGTTTGAAGATTCAAAATACTTTAATTGGTATGTAAGTCAGATTAAAGTTACAGTAAATTACGCTGAAAATGAATTAAAGTACAAATTTGAATGAGTATAAAATTACACTAAAACTACACACATATTACAATTATTAAGTTTTTCCCGTTTCAGTTCCTTATTGTATACATTTATTTCAGTTGTATTTCCCTTCCTTGCTCCTTGCTCACAAGGAAAAACATGAGAGTCAGAGCCATAATTTTTTATAAAAGTAGATCCCTCATAGCCAAAGTTTAGAAATTATTTGATCCACATATCAAAATTAAGTACTCAGTTTTCATAGTTTCCTAAAATTTCTTGGCATAATCTAAACTTTTTAAGTTAATGTAACTAATCAGTGGCTCTGTTTCAGTGAAACCAAATACACAGTGACTTTAATCTTTAAAACCTTTTAATGTCTGTACAAACATTCTTTTGATATAGATGGACCCATTTAAAGAGGAAGTTAAAGTTTTGAGAAGGTAATGTCAAATAATAGGAAAAATGGAAACCAACTTGCTTTAGTGTTTTCCTCTTTTAAATAAATAATTTTCTGACAATAAATTTAATCAAGCTGTTTGTTCATCTAACCAGTTTCTCCTGCTTTTCCCCCTTCACTTTCTTTATTCAACTGTGATTGTTTACTCAGTTTTTATAAGAATACCTTATACCCTTTTTTTTTTCAGCTGTTCTTCCCACCTGCTGAGTTATACATGGTTGATTATAATAATGATCTTGATCATTTTCTTTGTTTTTTAGATTCCTGAATTTGATAATTTATACCTGGATATGAATGGAATTATACATCAATGTTCCCATCCTAATGATGATGATGTTCACTTCAGAATTTCAGATGATAAAATCTTCACTGATATTTTTCACTACTTGGAGGTGTTGTTTCGCATCATTAAGCCTAGAAAAGTATTCTTTATGGCAGTTGATGGTGTGGCTCCTCGAGCAAAAATGAACCAGCAGCGTGGGAGACGTTTTAGGTAAAATATTTATAGTTTATTTTATGATTCTGTTTATATTAATAAATAATTTTAAAGGTAGTTAACATGATACATCCTCAGTTCATGTTTCATTTCTGTTTACATTCCACCAGAAATGGAAATATCTCATACTTATAAAAATGTCACATAAAAATTTAGTATATGATTGAGGTGAGATGTCATTTCTCAGAGCATATGTTGGACTGTATGAAGCTACTCTGTTCTCTGTCACAAATTTTCAAACTTCTTGTTGGTAATTTGGAAATGTTAGTACTAGAGAAAGTTACTACAGTAATTTGCCTTAATTGAACTGAGAAATTGTTCTAATGAAAACATTAACATTTAATTTCAACATTTGTTGAATGCCCAGACCTTGGGCTAGATTAGGGAATGGCAAGTGGATTTTGAAGGGGACTGATAGAGTATGGGAAGAAAACTGAACTAGAACATTCAAGGATTACCAGCACTGGTATGTGATCTAGATAGTAAGAAAAGTAAAAGGGTGAGAGGACGTTGTAGACAGAATTTTAAAGTCAAAATCTTGGACAGTGTTGTAGTGAGTCATGCTTTTTTAATGAATAGTAGAAGTAAAGTTAAAAGTGTTGTTAGAATTAAAAGAAAGACTTCTGGGTTCCATTGTGTTTACTGGATCATTAGCATGGTGAAGTTTTACATTATAATGGCTGGTAAAGGAGTGGAAAGGACTGTGTATAAAAAGTAGAATTCTTCAAGACAGGTGGAGAAGTACCCTAGAGAAAGGTAAGCAGTGAGAATGGGAAGAGAATGTTAAAGTATACTGACTTGTTATCATAAGCAAAAAAGTACTGAAAACATTAGTGCAGCTCTGAAATCCTTGAAGACGTCTATTACTGAATTTATATTCTCAAAACTTCCAAAATTCACATCTCTGAAAATTTTACCCTGGAAACTATTTTTACCAGATTCCCCTGGTATTTTTTAAACTAGGTTTTGGGATCTACTGGAACAGAAAATCTGGTATTGAGAAAGGGTTCTGTAAACTAAAGGCATCAGTTAGATTTCAGTTGCAGGTGATAAAAGGCTAGCTATTTTCATCAGAAAAGGGTGTAATACAGAGAAGTAGGTACTTATAAAAATCATTGTAAAGAACCAAAAAAGTAGAAATATAGGTGAGCCTTCAAGAATGACTTCCAAAAAAACACTATAAAACTCACCCACTGGTGGCACTACTACAATTACATACTACCACATACAGAAAGGTGATATCATCAGAGGATCCCACCAAAACGGGAGGCTCCAGAAACTTTCTATTTTAACTCTGATCCAAGGATTAAGAAGCACCACTAGAATCATGGGCTCTCAGAATACCTTATTTCGAATTTTAATTAGCAATCAGGAAGCCACTACTCTCTCTGTTAGTTCCAGAGTTCCAATGCGTTTGCTAGATCTGTACTTGAAAAACTGGATACACTGCACCTTGGTTCACAGCACCATAAGATTCAGATCTCTTATACTATTGATAAAACACACAATTTCCATGATCCCATTGTCTCACTGTTCATGCAGACTTTACCACACTTCCACCTTTGAAATTTTTTATGGTAAAATCTAATTGATAGAATCTAAGTATCCAGAAACCTATCCAGAAGCTGCAGGGAAGTCTGAATGTTTAATTTTTTTCTTTTAGCCTTTCTAAATTTTCCTTCATTAGAAGATAAACTAGAAAGAGAATGGAATGGATGTTGACCAACCCACCATAATTACCACAAACATTTACTTAGTATTGCAAATATTGAATCCCCCAACCAGCTTTTTCTCATTCTCAGCAATGATTTTCTCCATTCAAAATCTGTATTTATAACCTTTCCAGATCTCTTTCTGATGTCTAAATCTACAGCCATCTGTCTTTCATCCCTGCTGTGCCACTGAAGCTTCTGTACAAAATTACAAATAGACTCCTTTTGACTAACTCTAAATAATTGTTTCCTACTTCACTGATCTCTGGTATTTAATAATGTTGACTGTTCTTTTTCTTGAACTTCCTTTACTCAATTAATCTGAATAGTAAACACATACTATCTCTGGCTGCACTTTCTTAGTCTCCATGTCTTCTTGTCTTTTCTCTCTCTTGGTCTTATTCTTTATTTTTTATTTCTTATTTGAGTTTCTTTTTTTTTTTTTTGTAGTAACGATGGTTTGCATTACTCTATGTGCTGTAGGGATTAGGATCATACCAAGATTATTTAACTATTCTTATCTTGTCCCTATCTCAAACATTCTCTATAGTGAGACATATTAAGTATTATGGTTATTTTCTGTCTCCCAACTAGAATGTACACTCTATATGAACAGAAATAATTTCTCTTTGATGTGACTAGAACTTGTCACAAAGTGACATTGAATAATGATTTGTTCAATCAAACTAGGAAAGGGAGAAAAGAGGGAAGAAGGGAACCCTTTAGACACAAATGAGTTGGCATCTTCAGAGTTTCCGTTATATTGAAGAGGTGGATTAGAGGTTAAATATGAGTAGAAATTGTTCATTACAGAAATACAATTTCACAGAGCATAACAGATGAAACTAGTAATAAGGATATAGAAAGCGTATTTAAAGCTGAGCATTCTACCTTACATGACATGACATACTAATGTGGTACAGGTTGGTTAAGAAATTGGGATGCTTAAATTCAAACTTTGGTACATCTGACTCTAGAACTCATGTTCTTGCTAGTTAATTCAATAACCTCAAAAAAGAGGTGATATTGGAAAATGATTTCTTTATCTTAATGTGTTTTCATTTCATTTTTTAAATAACATTGAAAGGAAATGCAATGATATGTGTTACAATATTTTGGTGATATTTTATAAAATATTTTAGAGTTCACTTTAGTAATGCAATTCTTGTTTAATTTTATTAAATATAGTATATGTAATAAATTTTAAAACTATAAATTGAACTGTTTCTAAAATCAATTTTCTGTGTACTTTATAAAAAGAATTTATAGTATCTATAACACTGTTGCTTTCATACTATTAGAATGTTCTACTTTTATAGTATTGATCTGAAAAAACTCCCTTCTTTAAATAAAAGCAATTTCTGAGATTCATCTTTATCAATTATAATTATTTCAAAACTTTATTGTTTTGAATTTTAAAATTGGTGAATTCGAATTTTAGTTATAAATGCATCTAAGCAACAATTTACTTTTTGTAAAGATCTCAACTTTTTTCTTAAAATTTCAAGCAACTTTTTTCTCTCTAAACTTTAAGGTCAGCAAAGGAAGCAGAAGACAAAATTAAAAAGGCAATAGAAAAAGGAGAAACTCTTCCTACAGAGGCGAGATTTGATTCCAACTGTATTACACCAGGTAAGTTCATCTCAAGAAAAATTCTGAGATTTTAAATGTTAACATTTTTTCAAAAAAAAATTTTTTTAAACCTCTATGTAGTCCTTAAAACTCTGTTTGGTATAGTTTTCCAATTATGTCTTCTCATGTGATAGTTTGCTGGGTTATAGATGTTAAAAGCAGCTATCAGATGCACAGAATTCCCGACCTAAAAGGATCTGTCCTCCTCCCACCATTTATTTGTATGAAAATTGACTCCGCAATATTGTGGCTCATCCAGGTTCATATGTCTAACTAGCATTAAGAAGAGGAAACCCATTTTCCTATCCACAACACTTACTGTTCTGCTTCTCAAAAGCCGTTCAGTTTTCTGTGACTTTGGCAAGAAGTGAAGTCATTAGTATTATCAGTTTAATTTTCTAACAACATCTATACTTTTTAGAGCTTTGTCTAGCATCATTATAGTCCTTTAACTTTGAAAAATTTCTTAAAATCTTACTTTCTCTTGAATTCTTTACTATGATAATTTTTTTCTTTTATTAGGTGCCTTAATTGTACATTGTTTGATTTATTAACCAGTTTCATCCTGATCCTAGTTTAATAAATACTGTATTGCCTTGGACTTTTGTCCATCTGGCCTTTTCCTAAACCATGATCTTTGTAGACTCAGTTTCCAGATTAATAATAAAATTTCCAGGTAAACAGTAATAATAGTAGTTGTTGTTATTACCAATCTAATTGAAGCAGCATGCCTTAAAAAAAAAAAGTCTACAGAATCTAAAGGCAACAGAAGATCAAGGTTTATATTAGTTTTGAAACTCTGCCCTTTTGAGAAAATATTTGGAGCACAGTCCTATAGTAGTTACATTCCTTCACTTTCCGATCTCACTTTATCATCATTTTAGGTTGACTAGTGAAATTAGAAACGGTTGTGATATTTGTTAGGGAAAGGTATGCCATTATTACCTGTTTTAAAAGAAAAGCAGAACTTTTGACCTCCGTTAGAGATTGTATAACCTAGCTATTCCTTGGATACCCAGATCCAGTATCATGTTAGCCTGGGAACTCACTGTTTTCTGTTTCTCACACATTAAACGTTTTGTTTATAGGGACTGAATTCATGGCCAGATTACATGAACATCTGAAGTATTTTGTAAATATGAAAATTTCTACAGACAAGTCATGGCAAGGAGTTACCATCTACTTCTCAGGCCATGAGGTTATTATCGTTTTCTTAATTTGAAGATTTTTTAATTTTAATATTCTGAAGTAAAGCATATTACCACTCTTTTTTTTTTTTTTAATTAAAAAAACACTATATTTAGACTCCCGGAGAAGGAGAGCATAAAATCATGGAATTTATCAGATCTGAGAAAGCAAAGCCAGATCATGATCCAAACACCAGACATTGTCTTTATGGGTTAGATGCTGACTTGGTATGTATAATGTTTATTGTTATTCTGCTTAAGCTTAGTAGTTAAACATCTGTAAGACTTAATCTTATTTAAAACACTTTCTGGCTGTGGAAACAAATTTTAGTAAACATAATAATGATTACTACTGCTATCGTTAACCATATTTTTAAAACAATTGGAAATGAGCTTTTTTTGCAATAGTTTGTGTTCACACCTGACTGACCCTGTTGCTGTGAATACTGTTCTGGAATCAAGCATGCCCTCATGCTTGGTACATGATTTTTAATACCATCTGATCTTATGACTCCATGATCCTAATAACAATACTTGATTTTTTAACATTTTTATTATGTAAATTTTCAAACAAAAATAGAAGAGATAGTATATAATGAACCCCCTAGCCATTTTTGTCTTTTCTCCTGTTCCCCTGATTTATTTAAGCAAATCTCAAACATTGTATCATTTAATTGTTAAATATTTCAAAATGTTTTTCTAAAGGACAAACGTTATTCAAAAAAACAAAACCTCACGCCATTATTCCACATGAAACAAAAATTAACAATCTTTGTTTAATATGTAAGCATCTGTTTGCTTTCTTATTTCCCTGATTGCTTCATAAATATTTCATTTTGTTTTGCTGGAATCAGGGTTGGAATAAGCAATCGATATTGCAGTTGGCTGATAGGTATTACTAGACTTTGGGTATTAGAATACTATGTGAGATAATTAACTGAAAATGCCTTTTTAAGTTTGTTTGTTTGTTTGTTTCTGAGTTTTCATATATTTAGAGGTATTCTGGCCTCCAGAGGAGTCTTATGTTCTTATATAATGGGAAAGCTGCTGCATTTTATTTCTTACCCATTCCCCACCCCACCCCCCAATGAAAAGGTGTGAATATTAAGGCATTTTAAGGCAGAGGTGGCTATAAAGGTCATGTGAGTCTAAGGTCAACACTTCTTTTCTTAGAAAAGAATACCCACTTTACATAATCTACATATGGGTCATATTTTAATATTTGTATATTTAATATGTTAATTATTTTCCCTAAGTCACATGTTCTTCTCTGTATGGAAATGTTTTTATTTGATTGCTTTTACAAGCCTGGTAATATGCAAAATGAGAGAACAGAAATATTTCTTAGTCATTTTTCAACAGATTATGCTTGGATTAACAAGTCATGAGGCACATTTTTCTCTTTTAAGAGAAGAGGTTCGATTCGGTGGCAAAAAGACACAAAGGTAAGTCATGTTGCTTGTATACTGTACAAAAGAACAGAAATTAAATAGAAACTATTAATCACTTAACCGATATTTGATCTGAAAATATTTTCTCCCATTCTGTAGGTTGCCTTTTTATTTTGTTAATAGTGTCCGTTGATGTAAGAATTTTTAATTTTGATGAGCCCAACCTATCTTATTTCCCTTCTGTTTCATTTTTCCCTTTCGTTGCCTTTACTTTTAGTATAATATCTAAGAAATCAATATGAAATCCAGTGTCATAAAGCTTTTCCTCATTTTATTTTCAGAGATTTGTAGTCAGCTCTTACATTTAGATCTTTGATTCATGTTGAGTTAATTTTTGTATATAGCATGAGGTAAGAGTCCAGTTTGTTCCTTTGCGTGTTTATATCCAGTTTTACAACACCATTTGTTAAAAAAAAAACTATCTTTCCTCTATTGAATGGTCTTGGCTCATCGGTTGAAAATCATTTGACTATGTATATATTATTTTGGGGCTCTCTATTCTGTCCTGCTGAACTGTGTGTCTGTCTTTATACTAGTATCACAGTATTTTAATTATTGTAATTTGTTTGTTTTAAAGATTTATTTATTTATGCATATAAGAGCTGGTGCACAGGCCAGAGGTGCGGGGATTCATCAGAAACAGAGTGGGGAGCAGAACAGGCAGATCAACTGAAGTACACTGCTGAAGGGGGAGCAGCGGGTGAGGCAGGAGAGGTCTGCTGCGCCATGTGGCCAGGGATCCCTGGCCAGGGATCGAACTCATTGCACTGCTATGCTGCTGTGGCTGTGCCGCAGATGTTTCACAGTGTGGCACTCAACCCACTGCACCATCAGGGAGGCCCAATTATTGCAGTTTTGTAGAAATTAGAAAGATGATACCTCCAACTTTGTTCTTTTTTTCCTTTTAACCCCATAATTATTTTGGCTATTTGGAGTATCCTGAGATTAATAATTTTTAGGACTGATTTTTCTATTTTTATAGAAAATATCACTGAAACTCTGGTAGGGGTGGCATCAAATCTGTAGATCACTTTGCGTAGTTTACATCTTAATATTTATAACTACTACATTCCATAATAATATTACAGTTCATTAATAGTAATGCCTTTCCATTTTTTATGATTTTAATTTCTGTCAGCAACATTTGTGGTTTCAGTGTATAAGTCATTGTATTATTGTTTTGTATTTTTTATCTTTAATTTCAAAGTCAGTTTTTAAAAATAAAGCCACCATGTTGTATCTTACAGTCTAGAACTTATTTATCTTATAATTGGCAATTTGACCAACTTAAATTCCCCCATTAATCTGTTCTCCATATATATGAGTTTAATTTTTTTGTTTCTGGTTTTGTTTTGTTTTTTCCTCCTTGGTCAAGCTTATTCTTAAGTGTTTTGTTCTGTTGGATGGTATTATAAATGGATTGTTTCTTAATTCCTTTAGACATTGTTGTATATTAATCTTGTATCCTGTAGCTATAACAAATCTGTATTTTAGCTTTGATAAAACAGAATTTTCTGTATGGAATCAAGATAAATATATATCTATCTATAAATATAGATAGTCTTACTTCTTCTTTTCCAATTTGGATGTCTTTTTGTGTCTATTTCTTACCTAATTGCCCTGACTGGGACTTCTAGTATAGTGTTAAATAGCTATGATGAAGAGAGACAGAGAGAATCCTGCAATGCTGTTGTGTCCTGGCCAGGGTTGGGTGGCAGACTAAGCTCCAGCTACCCAGGACCCTAAACTGGAATAAGTGGGTTGGAAACTGAAGGAATGAACAAATCATTGTTTTACATTAGAATTCTTTTGAGCCTTAGAAGTTTGGTCATAGTTTTTGTGAAATGTGCTTTAAGTACTTTCTTTATTGGTTAATGTGTCATTTTCTTAAAATCGTGGTTTCCAAGAACCTGTCGATAATTAAGACATTACTGTATACATTCATTTATATATATGTTTTCTGCTGTTGGCCAGCCTTAAGTGGGCCAGATCCCACTAGCTTCTTACATATATTGTATGTTATTTAGGCTTTCTTCATTCTGAAAATCTTTGCACAGAAAATATAATCTGAACCTTTGTTTGAACTTTATTGTATCTATTATAGTTGTAATTATATATCTATCTTTATAATACCATGCAACTTTTTATGTAAACTACATGCACTGATTACAAGAATTATCTTCAGATAGTATATTTGGTTTTAAGTTTTGCTACTTATTAAAATTTGGGTCTTAAAAAATATATAATTAATACCATATTGATCTTCTGACAAATTGCAGAGTATGTGCACCTGAAGAAACCACATTTCACCTTCTACACTTGTCTTTAATGAGAGAGTATATTGACTATGAGTTTTCAGTATTAAAAGTAAGTATTAATAGAGCTGTGTATTAAAGGTGAGTATGAAGACATTTATACAGGATTTGATTTAATTCTCCATTTTGCCTTAGGACAAGATCACATTTAAATATGATATTGAAAGGATAATAGATGATTGGATTTTGATGGGATTTCTTGTGGGCAATGATTTTATCCCTCATCTACCTCATTTACATATTAATCATGATGCACTGCCTCTTCTGTATGGAACATATATTACCATCCTGCCAGAACTTGGGGGTAAGAAAAGTTTTATATCTACTTGTGGCTACTTGAACTTAGCCCTTAACAAACCCTAAAAATATCACTCAATTTATTAGATTATGCATGCACAAATAAAGTAGGAAAAAACTGTGTTTTTTTTTTAATCTAAGGTGCCAAACTCTGAAGAATTTTTCAGAAAGAAATTTTCTTTCACAAGCAAAGAATATAGCCAGTGTTAAGCAGTCTCATTTTTTGATAACTAAAATAATCTCCACTTTTAGTTGCTTAAGAAAGCCAGTAGAAATTGTTGGTTTCACTTAGTTTCTTACATGTTAAGCATAAAAATTGAATTTTCTGAATGGGTAAGCACCAGAATTTAATATGAAGAAAAGACTTTTCAACTGAAATGATAAATTGACAAACAGTGTTGATGCAGAGTAAGTAACAGACAAGAATAGCAGGTCATTACATCTTTTCTTTAACATTTCAAATTGAATTGTTTAGATAGGTTCTTGAACATGTTCAATTTAATTAACATTATCAAATATTGTTGGAAATATGGGAGGATTATTATTATGTGTACCTGGAAGCGATTATATTTTGCTTTAGTTCTTACATATGTATTAGTTCTTACACATTGCTTATTATGATAAAATCAAGTATAGAAAATCAGGCCAGTTATATAGCCCAATACTGAGTACTTTTTCTTGATTGATAGAATAAAAAGAATTTTGTATAATTGTTTTAAAAAAAGATTGTTATCTGCTAGTATAAATTTATGTTTTATTCCTTTCAGGTTATATTAATGAAAGTGGGCATCTCAACTTACCTCGATTTGAGAAATACCTTGTGAAACTATCAAACGTAAGTAATAGAGGTTTTGTTTCCCTCTCCTGGAATAGCTGTAAATAATCAGTAACCAACTGCATGATCACAGAAAAAAGAGGTTTTGTAACTTTAATTTTGTAAAATCATTCTGTATAAATAATTTCACCTAAATTATTTTAATTTTCAGAGTAGTAGATGAGGTCTCGATGGGCATAGAAAAATAACATTCTCTGATTTCCTGTGCCCCAGAAATGATCACTATTAAACTTCTGGTGGAATTCTTCCACACATATTTAAATTATTCTTAAATTAATTTAAATGTTTCTGTACAGTTTGATCGGGAGCATTTCAGTGAAGTTTTTGTGGACCTAAAGTGGTTTGAAAGCAAAGTTGGTAACAAATACCTCAATGAAGCAGCAGGTATTGCAGCAGAAGAGGCCAAGAGCTACAAGGAAAAGAAAAAATCAAAGGTGTCCCCTTTTTGGGGTGTTTTCTTCATTTCTTTTGTTGTAATGATAACTGATATTTCTTGCTTTTCCTTTTCCTTCAGGTGATTTTAGGGTTGCCTTGCTTTGTTTTTATGTCTCTAGACATTTAAATTTGGTGTGGGTCTCTTTTTCTTATTCGGTTCTGTCCTTTAAATCTTACCTTTAGGCAGCTATCTTGCCAGCCTGTGTCTATGCAGGTGTCTCTCTTCACCAACCTCTTTTGCAAAGCAGCACAGTCAGCTCTTCTCCAAGACTGCCTACCTGTGACTACACAGGCCTCTCTTTTAACAGATCTGTCCCTTTTCAGAGGCAGATCTTTCTATCCACTTGTGACTGTGTAAGCATCCTTTACTTTTTTTATAATAAACCTGTCCTTTTGAATATTAAAAAAAACCTGACCTTAAAAATAAATTTCTTTTTTCTCTTGAAGAACATTATGTCTACTTTGCTTTTGCAATCTATTAGTAAGTGTAGAAAGCATGTCTAAATATGAGCTCACAAAATTGTTATATTTTTAAATATGGAAATTTATAGTATTTAATGCTGTGAGACATTGGTTTTTCCTCTAGATTAGTTTCCATTTAAAATCATATATTAAATATAGCAGTAGACTGACTAATTAATAGTTCAATATCTAGTAAATGTCAGGTATTCAATAAATAATAGAACCAGTGAGAAAATAGCCTGTGAAACGACTCTAATAAACTATTAAGAATATCTTTTTTTGTGTTAGCTTGGAAAAATAAACCTCTTCTGAAATTTTCCTCAGCCTATCCATTATTATTGGATTCTCGTGAAATTCAGTTTTCTGCACTTGCCTTATTGTACTGGTTGTATTTAGGTTCAAACCAAGTAACTTGCTCTAATAAAGAAAGCTATCCTGATTTTCTCAAATGTAATCAATCCTAATTGCTTAACTTTTTCTCAGTGGAACTTAGCAGCAGTCATTATGCACTCTATATTTTTCAAGAAAGGCTCAGCAACTTTCTGGGAACTTACATATCTATAAGCCTTGTCTCCACCCACCTCAAATCAGTCCTTAGGCTTCACAAGTTTTTCAGCATATGTTTAACATTGGAGATACTGGCAAAATAAGAGGAACTGTTAGGACAGACAAGGCTCAGGAAGTTGGCAGACAGCCTAGTTTGAATGACTAGAAGGAAAAAGAGATAAGAGAGGAAGAACTAATGAGAGTCACTGGCAATAAAGAGGTAGTCAGAAAATAAAAGCAAGAAAAAATGAAATCACAGGGAGGAAACAGGGTTTGAAGTATGTTATGAGGTGGAAAAACAGATGGATTGAATTAAAGAAAATTTTAGAAGTTAGGGTAAATATTGGAGTCATGAGAATGATGGAATCCAAAGATAAAGAAAATAGGTAATATTTCTAATTATTACATTCAATCATAGTGTTAGTAGTCCAGAGTTTGACATATAGATATGTTACAGCTGATATAAAGGAATTTGGTATTGAATGTGTACTTTTCTATAAAAAATGAAATATTCTTGAAATGGTTTTTATTTTTTAGAGCCCATATATAATCAATTGTATTTCTCTTTTATATTGATAAGAATTACTTATTATACATCATTGGAAGACCCAAATGTTAAATTATACATAATAAAGATTTATAGCTTTAGAAAACAAGTGATATAAAACCAAAAATATTTAAGTGTTATAGCATTATTTTTTAAATAAATGTTTATAATTTCACCTACCTTTCTTCAGTGGCTTTAGTATTTTTTGAAAACTCCCTGTTAAATGTCTCACTTTGAGCTATAGCTTGCCATTAATTTTATAATTTTAAATCACAAATTTATGATTTTTCTAGGGCCAGGAAAACCTATGTTGGACTGCCTTAGACAAAAGTGGAGAAGTGGTAACTTCTAAGGGTTAGTAGAAACTATATATAATATGCTCTTTCTTTAATAAGAATAGTTCTATCTTCCCTTTAATAGTACTAATTTGATAATACTAAATTAATAGCCTTCTGTTATAGTTGATAAGCATCTGAGTCAATATGTATTTTTCAAAGCAGTAGTTGGAACAACAATTTATATAACTCTCAGCCACTATCTTTCTGGCTTATTTTTTCCAGATAATTTAGAAGATGAGAACGAAGATGATGACCTATTTGAAACAGAGTTTAGACAATATAAAAGAACTTACTACATGACAAAGATGGGAGTTGATGTGGTGTCTGAGTATGTTTTTGCCAGTGTTTTGACTTTAAACTAGAAAAATTTGATTTTTTTTTTCAGCTTCTCTTTGCTTTGGTTTTATTGAAATAATTTTGGTTTACAGCATTAGTATATGACTTGGAAGTATAGGGTCACTCTTTGGGTTACCACACCACACCTACCACTATGACACCAGAAGTACTCCGCCATAGTCCATTTGTCCCCACTCTCCTCTTTGTTCTTCTTCTTTTCATCACCCCTAATGACCTCAGTTCTATAGTCAGACTTCTCAAGTTTCCTATTAGGTTGATTTTATCTCACCCTTTGTTTTGGACCTATATTCCACATATAAGTGATAACCTCCTGATTTATTTCACTTAGCATAATCACCTCTAGTTTCATCCATGTAATCACAAAGGATAAGAGTTTATCTTTCTTTTAGTAAAGTAGTATATAGTATATAGTAGTAAAGTAGTATAGTATATAGTTATATAGATAATTACACTTCCCTATCTTTGGGCACTTGTAAATAATGCTGCAATGAGCATATGATTGCACATGTCTCTTCAAATTAGTGTTTTTGCATTATTTGGGTAGATATTGAGGAATGGAATTCCTAGATCAAGTAGTAGATTTATTTTTAATATTTTCAGAAGCCTCTAATATTTTCTACAGGGACTCGAACTGTCTACATTCCTGCCAGTAGCATACAAGGGTTCCTTTTTCTCCATGTCCTCACCAACGCTTGTCATTTCTGGTATTAGTGATATGGACCATTCTCAAGAGGTGATATCTTATTGTAGTTTTGATTTGCATTTCCCTAACAATTAGTGATAATGAGCATTTTTTCATGTGCCTGTGGTCATCTATAGTCTTCTTTAGAGAAGTACCTGTTTAGCTCTTTTGTCTATTTTTTGATTGAGTTATTTGTTCTGTTGAGTTGTATAAGTTCTTTGTAGATCTTGAATAACAGCTCCTTGTCACATGGATGATGGTCTTTTATGGTTCCATATGAATTTCAGTAATATTTGCTCTATTTATTTGAAGAATGCCATTGAAACTTTGATAGGCATCAAATATGTATATTACTGTGGGTAAGATGACTGTTTTAACAATGTTAATTCTTCCAGTCCTGAAAAGAAAATATCTTTTCATTTTTGTGTCTTTTATTTCTTTAATAATGTCTTAGTATTTTGATTGTATAGGTTATTTGCTTCCTTTGTTAAGCTTACTCCTAGAGCTTTAATTCTTTTTGATGCAATTGTAAATGGGATTGTTTTCTCGATTTCCTACTCTTCTAGCTTATTACTTGCATATGCAAATGCAATGATTTTTGTTGATATTGATTTTGTAATCTACCACTTTGCTGAACTGATCATTGCAGTTGGTTTTTTAGTAGTCATTAGGGTATACTATGTATATTATCATGTCATCTGAAAATGATGTATTTACTACTTCTTCCCTAGTTTGTATTACTTTCATATCCTTCTCTTGAATAATTACTCTCACTGGGGCTTCCAATACTCTATTGAATTGTAGTGGTAACAGTGAATATCCAGATCTTAGAAAAAAAGCTTTTAGTTTACACCACTGAAAATGATGACAGATGTGAGCTTTTCTTAAGTGGTATTTATTTATGTTCAAGTGTGTTTGAAGTTTATATCATAAATGGATGTTGTATCTTATCAAGTACTTTCTCAGCATATATTGATATGACATATAATTTTTATCTTTCCATTTCTTGATGTTGAACTATTTTTTGATTTAGGTTTTCCATTTTTAGATGTTGAATCATCCTTCTGTCACTGAAAAAAGTCCCATTATCGAATATGGTTTGCTAAGATTTTGTTGAAGATTTTAGCATCTATTCATCAGGAAAAGTGGTCTGTAAGGGTTTTTTGGTGTGTGCATGGTGTCATGGTATCAGGTTAATGTTGCCTCATACAATGTGTTTGGAAATATTCCCTCTTCCTCAAATTTTTGGAAGTTTGGTAGTTAGAGGTAGTTTGTCTTCAAAAGTTTGCTAGAACTCTAGTAAAACCATCCTGCCTTACACTTTTGGTTTTTATGACTCCTGATAATTCTTTCTATTTCCTTGCTAATATTTGATTTGTTTAGATTTTCTATTTCTTCTTGATTTAGTGTCAGAGAATTGTATATCTCTAAGAATTTGCCCATCTTACTAGCATACAGATGGTCATAGTAATCTCTTAAAATCCTCTCAGATATTTCTGAGATGTCTGTTGTAACTTCTCCTCTTTCATTTCTGACATTTATTTTCGTTTTCTCCCTTTTTTTCTTTGTGAATCTAGCTAAAGATTTCTATTTTTTGTATGTTCAGTAGCCAGACTTTTATTTCACTGATCTTTTGAACTATCTGATTGACTTCTATTTCATTTATTCCTGTGCTTTTATTTCCCTCCTCCCACTGACTTTGTTTTTATGTGTTCATCTTTTTCTAGCTCCTTAAGGTAAAAGATAAGCTTATTTGAGAGTTGAAAGAGAGTTGTAGGTTATATTATTCTTTTTTTTTTTATAAATTTATTTATGCATACAAGCACTGGGGTACAGGCCAGAGGTGTGGGGGTGGTGAGAGGATTCACCACAGAGAGCGGGGAGCAGAACAGGCAGATCAACAGAAGTACACTGCTGAGGGGAGCAGCGGGCACAGCAGGAGAGGTCTGCCACGCCACGTGGGCCTCCCGCCTGGCCGGCAGCAGGGATCGAACTGGTGCTGCAGTGGCTGTGGTTTGCCCCATAGTGCGTTGCTTAACCCACTGCACCACCAGGGAGGCCCAGGTTATATTATTCTTGATGGGCAGTTTTTATCATTATTTTAAACATACCATTCTATTCTCTCCTTGCCCTTAGTATTTCCTCAAAGAAGTCAGATGTAAGCCTAATGGTAGTACCTTTATAGCTTATCTGCTTTCCCCCCTAAGTATCTTCAGTGTTTCTTTTTTTGTCTAAAGATCTTTCTTTGTATCTATGTATCTTGTTGTAGGTTTCATTTCATATTGGTAACCAGGTGTACTTTTAGCTTCATGGATTTGTGTATTTAGTGCCTTCTCCAGGTTTGGAAAGTTTTTCCTCTATCATTTCTTTGAATCGTTTCTCTGTTTCTTTCCATTCTGTGCTCTTTTTCACTAGGGACCCTGCCTACCTTGCTAATCCCTGTATTTGCTCATGTATCTCCCCTTAGTTAAGGCTGTGCCTCCATACTTATCAACTCTCCCCCTCCCTTGTCTGTCAGCCAAACATGGCAGCACATCTTCAATATTTGCACCTGGTTCCCACCCTTGACACAGTCTCTCCTTCTGTCTGTTGTTGTACAGAGTTGAACTTCCTCAGTGTTTCTTCTCTTGTGATCAATTTTGATCTCCAATGTCCAGGAGATGTTCTGGTTTCTCCTTTGGATACAGTGCCACTCTGGAAAACTTAAGATTATCGTTCTTTTTTTTTTTTAAGATTTATTCATTTATTTATGCATACAAAGCCAGAGGTGCAGGAGGTGAGAGGATTCACCAGAGACAGAGTGGGGAACGGCACAGGCAGATCAACTGAAATACACTGCTAAGGGGAGGAGCAGGGTAGGCAGGAGTGATCTGCTGTGCCATGTGGGTTCTCTTCTGGCTGGGAATTGAACTTGAGCTGCTGTGCCATGGATGCTTCACAGTGTGGGGTTCAACCTGCCGTGCGACTAGGGAGGCCCAAGATTATCATTTTAAGTGCAACTCAGGGAATCTCTTCTGTTGATACCTTACCTCTCCCCAAAACTGGATTTTTATATTTTTCAGAAAACTGCATAATTTTGATGGTTGTAGTAGTAGGAGAGAGAGATTTTTTGGTTTCATAAATTTTTGTAGACCTTTCAATTAGTATAACTTTGGAGAGTATTGTAATACTGTGATGAAATTGCAAAATAAAAATGATTTTTTTTTTTTGCTTCTCATCTTATAAAACTCACATCAAACACATCTCAAAGGCCACCTAACTTAGCTCCACATTAATACCAAATTCAGAAGTTCCTTAAGGGGCCTCTCTGATGACTTAGGGGTTAAATATCAGCACTCTCATGACTACAGTATCACCTACTACATATATTTCAGTAAATCCACCTGTTCTGCTCCCCACTCTGCTCTGGTGAATCCTCTCACACCCTGCACCTCTGGCCTGTACCCCAGATCTTCTATGCAAAAAAAAAAAAAGACCCAAAAGTTCCTTAAGAATTTAACTCCAGAAAGATAGCTTTTATAATCCATGGTATGAATTGTGTATGTTTGTATTTTATTTTCATTTACAGATATTTATATAGTGCTTACCAAATAGCAGGTATAATTTTAAGATTTTTTAATGTATTGATGTGTTTAATTCTCACAATTTTTTTTTCCTGACATATCTTTCATTTATAACACTGTATATGATTAGAGGCATAGGATCACACCCTTCAGGTGTGTGTCATCACATCCTGTCCACTTCAAAGTCACTGGAAGTCCTCCACCATAGTCCCTTGTGCCCCTGCCTGCTTTGTTATTCCCCTTTTCTCTTCCCCTCTGTTAGCCTCAATTTTACAGCTGACTGTGTACAGATTTCTAGAGTTTGTTTTTTCGTTTTCTCTGACCTTTTTTTATATTCCACATATAAGTGATAGCATATCCTGTAGTTATCTTTCTCTTTTCCATTTATTTCACTTAGCATAATTCCCTCCAGTCCCACCTACATCACAGCAATTTTTTAAGATAAGTTGAATATTTATTTTTTACAGTAGAGGAAAATTAAGGAATAAAGTTGTTTAAGTGATTTCTCAATGTTGAATATAGGTAGTCTGTCTCCAGAGCTTATGCTCCTAAACACTAGATAACACTACTTCTCTATAAGTTTTGTAAAATGCTATTTCCCCCTAACATATCCAGTATACTTAGATATTTTCTATACTCTCATTTTTACTTTTTAAAAAATATAATAAAGCACTAAGTATTAGAGCTTTTCTAGCGTCTACTCAGGGGTAGACCCAAACTTTCAGACATTGTTCTATATACTTTCAGACTGTCTTCTACTCTAGACAGTCTTTCTGTCTGAAGGGTCTATATTTATACTGACCTCCAGTAACTAGAGGTAAAGGAATTCTAAAACAGTTCAACTGGTTATTTAATGCTATATCAGATGCCATTCACATGTAGAACTCTTTAAATAATTTATTTACTTATGCATATAAGAGTTAGGGTGTAGGCTAGGATGTGTGGAGGGAGTGGGAAGTGAGAGGATTTACCAGAGACAGAAATGGAGAGCAAAACAGGCAGATATAATGAAATACACTGCTGAGGGGAGAAGCGGCCAAGACAGGAGAGGTCTGCTGCACCATATGGGTTAACTCCCTGTCCTGAATTGAACTCATGCTACAGTGATTACCTATAGCTTCATAGTACTGAGACTAAACTTGTTCCACCTGGAAGGCTCCCTAGAAATAAAATACTTTAAGTAGTTATACTTTCATTTCTTTCTTAGTTCTGTTTACTTGGTTGCAGTTAGTTGTACTCTTCTACCTGCATTTGGCACTAAATGCTTAGTCTGATAACTAATCTTCTGTTTCATTTCCCTTCCCTTTTATATATTAAAATGTAGTCATGGGGCCTCCCTGGTGGTTCAAGGGGTTAAGCGCACACCGTAAAGCAGTTGCAGCCTCTGCAGTGAGTTCAGTCCCTAGCCAGGGAGCTGGCACACATGGTGCACCAGACCTCTTTTGTCTTACCCGCTGCTCCCCTCAGCAGCTGTATCTCAGCCAATCTGCCTGTTCTGTTTCCCACTCTGTGTCTGGTGAATCCTCTCACACCCCACACCTCTGGCCTATTCCCCAGTTCTTGTATACATAAATAAATAAATATTTTTTAAAAATAAAATTGAACAAAAATAAAATGTAGTCATAAAAATGAAATTTCTTAAGTACCTCTCTACCTGAATTTTGGTAACAACACTAACAGATTGATGATAGTTACGGCTTTATCCTAGGACTCTTTTTTTGGGGAGTGGGGGAGGAAGAAACAATGAAAAATTATTTTAAATGATGGCTTTTCAGGAAAAAAAGCATTGAAAGTAGTATTGTTCAGCAAATGAGCACTTTTCACAGTGTTCTAGTTGCTACAACAAGATTTTAATAACTTCCTATTTTAAATTGTGCTTCTCTTAAGCATTGTCCTGTAAGCATCCCTGTATCTTATCCCACTCTCACTATTTAAGGGAGTGCCTTTTTATGGAAAGCTTCAATGGCTAAAGCCTCAAACTTTTAATTAAAATACATTGACTGAATATATATATATATATAGCAGGTTTAAGTATAATGACAATTTAGGAAAACTATAAGGTAACCCTTAATATGACAGGATGAAATTTTAAAAAATAATACTTGCATTTTAATTGTAATTTTAGCATATTGATTAAATAAGCATATGTGAAGTGCAAAGTGTTATCAAAAGAGAGCATATTCTAAAGACAATGGTATCTCTTCAAAGATAATGTTATAATGAAAATAATCCTTTTCTATTTTCAGTGACTTTTTGGCTGACCAAGCTGCATGTTATGTTCAGGCAATACAGTGGATTTTGCACTACTATTATCATGGAGTTCAGTCCTGGAGCTGGTGAGAGAATGAAAAAGATTTGTCTTTTTATAGTGATTCATTCTATTACTTATTCTATTAATATTTTATGAGAATCTCTTTTCCCCTAATTTCTGTTTGTGGTAGTATTTTTTTAAAAAGATACAGTCATGTTTAACTGACATTTATGTAAGATCTTCTTATATGAGAATACTTGAAAATTATCTTAGTCTAACAAACAAAGAAACTCTTTGTTTACCGAAGGTTTAAAATTCTCTGTTGTGATGAATCAATTATAACAAAGTCCTCATAATTATTGGGTTTAACTGATAGTTATATGTAATTGTTCATTCTTCTGTACATTTATATGTATTTGAGAAAAACTGTCAGGAATAATTATTGGAAAATGAGTTATTTGAATGTTAGAGAAGGAAAAGAATCTTTTCCTAGAAATAGTAATAATTCTCCATGTCTCTCATTTTTTCTATTCCAGCAGATTCCATCTAAATAGAAAAATAACAAACCAAAAAATAATAGGAACATAGACTTTTATGTGGTGTCATTGCTTGTTTTGTTTTCAGCACACCTCTGCTAGGTTTTATTTAAAAGTACCATACATCAAAACAAAACATTTCAAACTAATGTGGCATTACTTATTATTTCATTTAATAATAGCCTTTAAAAATATCTTTACAATAACTAACCTTATTCTCAGACCCTCTCTGAAGAACATTCTAATGAAGAAAATTCTTGGTTTCCCATTTTTTAAGAGGGTATTATACCTCTTGTATTACCGGGGATGAAGGCCAGACATTTGAAAAGCATATTCACATCTAATCCTCACATCTGTTTAAATATTATTCTATGCCTTTTATAGATTTAGAACTAAAGCTCAAAGAGGTTAAGTAATTTTTTTCAAAGTCAGACATCCAAGAATATTGTTCCACCCTACCTTATTCCAAAGTCAATTTTTTTTATTCCACATGACATTCAGTCTCAAAAACTTACCCATCTTTTTGAAATATGCCATAATAGTAGAATATAAAATATTTCTTCATTTTGGGGGGTATCCTTAGACAAACATTAAGAACATTGAAACTTTTAAAAATTATATCTTTGAACTTTAGAAAAATATTTATAGCTGTAGTTAAATAAAGGTGGGGAGAGATACAAAAACAATAAATAGTATGTATAGTTGACAAATGGCTCCATCCATATTACAAACACAGTGAGCACTAATTCAAAGATAAAAATTCACAGAACTAAGTAACAGCCACATGAGCTCAGACTCTCTGTTTCCCCTGTCCTCATGGAAGAGACTGAGTACCAAGCAACTTAACTGAAAGTTCTGACTACCTCATTACTTCATTCTAAGAATCTATTAATTGGAAGATTCATACTTCACATTTTGGGAGCTAAAAGAACCATTATCTTTCATATGTGTATGTATGTTTATCCTTAAATTATATGATAATCCCAATACTGAAATGTGAAACTGTACTTTTAAGGAGATATAATATTTGTTGTCGTCACATAACCTCCATTTTCCAACACCAGTGAGTTAGAATAATTGTGGTTGATAGTTTTTTTTCTTTAAAGTTATCACTATATGTTGTTAAAATAAAATGGAAAAAAATTTTATAATTAACATTGACCTATTGCTTAAAGTTGTCAACTGTTTAAAACCAGTTTTGTTCTATAGGTTTTATCCCTACCATTATGCACCATTCTTATCAGACATCCGCAATATCAGTACACTCAAACTCCATTTTGAACTGGGTAAACCTTTTAAGCCATTTGAACAACTTCTTGCTGTCCTTCCAGCAGCCAGCAAAAATTTACTTCCTACATGCTACCAGGTGGGTTTCAGAATTAAATAATTTTATGTTCTTTTTGAAAGTAGCTAAATTATTTAAATTTCAAAGCATTTTAAGTAAAACCCTACCTTCAAAATTAATTGCTTGATTTAAAGTTAGCTTTGTTTTAATAATGTAAACAGTCCATAAACCATTCAACACATAGCTTTTTCATTTTCATACTTTTAATTAAGTCTTTAATTTGCCTCTTCATTGATGAATGTAAACTCCAACAGGCAAAATATGAAGTTAACTACTTTATCCAAACATTCATAGATCCTTTCCTATTCTCTTTTACTCACTACCTGTTAGAATAGGGTAGTTCTAAAAAGTCATCTTAACAAAAGTGTTGCCTCACTTTATTCTTGAGTTTTAAGTATTTTATTTATCAAATTGTGGCTTTTCTGGAGTTTATATATTTCACATAATAGAAGGAAATTATTTCAGGATTGTTTGGGTCATCAAAACTGTAATAAGCCTACTTAGCTGACTAAGGGTGAATTTCATTTAGTTCTTTTAGAGTATTAATCTTTTATAATCCCATGGTCTGGTCACAAAAATTGGCGTATATGCACACACATACACATGCATGCACTTGAACATTGTAAAGCTGCATTCTACATCTTCCTTGTTCTTCATCCTGACCTCTGGTCTCCCTTTTTTCTTAAGTCCTTCTGATATTTTTCCCCTATCTCCTGACACATTAAGGACTGATAAATTTCCCACTTTGGACCAGCATAGCCATGCACATGGTTTACAGCCAAATCTGTTTTAATTGTTCTGTGTCTATGCCACACTCATTATTAAATATTTTGAGTGTCACCTGAGAGATATACTGTTTTATTTATTTAGAAATTTTTTTATATCATAGTTTTCCATGGTTGTTTCCTAGAATACATCCTTATACTTTATCTGCCTGTGTTTTAAAATCTCCTGTAACATGATATCTTAATTGGGTTTTTTTTCTTTGCTATTAGTGATGAAGAGTTTCTTTGATTTTAAGTTTTTTTTCTTTTTAAATTATCTTAGATAATGCTTCTTATATAATAGAATTGTTTAATTAACATGAGGATAAATTTTGTAAAGTTTAAAATGCAGGAATGTTGGAAACTTGTTAAATGAGTTGAAATTTGAGTGGGAAAACAGAATTAAGTAAACCTCATAGAATAAAAAGACAATAATAGGTAAAAGTGTTCATATTCAAGCTAAAGATGTTTCAGCATATAGCTAAATGGGAAAATGATTATAGCAGAGAAATTAGAAGTCTCATAGCTGAAAATCAAAATATGCAAGCAATATCACAGTACATCTAAGATGTAAATATTTAGTCTTGTTTTCCTTAGAAATTTTAAGCTATAGCATGAAGAATATTGTAAATATATTAACAAAAAGCTGTATATAGATATTAATTCTTATATTTCAATCATACTGTTTTATATTCTCACAGCATTTGATGACCAGTGAAGACTCACCAATTATAGAATACTATCCACCTGATTTTAAAACTGACCTAAATGGGAAACAACAGGAATGGGAAGCTGTGGTATTAATACCTTTTATTGATGAGGTCAGTGCATGAAACAGTTATCTATACACACATTGTCTTTTTTTAAAAAAAAAAATTTATTTATTTATGCATACAAGAGCTGGGGTACAGGCCAGAGTCCAGGGAGGTGAGAGGATTCATCAGAGCCAGAGTGGGGAGCAGAACAGGCAGATCAACAGAAATACACTGCTGAGGGGAGCAGTGGGTGAGGCAGGAGAGGTCTGCCTCACCATGTGGGTCCCCTCCCCGGCTGGAGGCAGGGATCGAACTTGTGCTGCAGTGGCTGCGGTTTGCTTCATAGTGCGTTGCTTAACCCACTGTGCCATCAGGGAGGTTCCTACACATGTAGTCTTAATTAGAGATTATTTCACATAAATTAATGAGATTGTTTTAATCACCATTTATGTTTTGCTAATAAATTTAAACTGCTCTCTTCTTTATTTTATGCATTAAGACTTATAGAGTATGCTAGCTATAAGAAAGTTGGAGTGATTTTAGTAATATTAGACAAAATAGACTTTAAGCAAAGACTATTCCCAGAGATCAAGAAGTATATATTTCATAATGATTAAAACATTAAGTCAGTAGATCAAGAAGAAATGAAAATCTGGATGTAGGTAATAACTGGGCTTCAACTGTATGAAACAGAACTATCAGAGTTGACAGAAGAGATAGTGAAGTCCACAATTATACATGGATTTTTTTTTTAATACTTCTTTCTTAGGAATTTATAGAACAAGAAGAGAAAATCAGTGAAGATAAAGACTTGAATAACACTATAAATCTATTAATCTTCATTAATATTTATAGAACATACACCTAACAAGTGCAGAATACATATTCTTAGTAGGTGAATAAGGAACATTCCCTAAGTTTATTTGCCATGATGTAAAACATGTCCCAATATATTTGTAAAGGTTAAGATCATACAGGGCATGTTCTCTGATCACATGGAATTATTAAAAATCAGTAACAAACATTTGGAAAATTAAATTGTTTTTGAAATTAACACACTTCTAAATAGTATGTGACTGAAAGAGGAAATTAAGAAATTTGAAAGTATTTTGACCTGATGATAATAAAAATGCAACATGTTTATAATCTGTGTGATGAAACTATAGCAGTGCCTAGAAGACTTATGGTTCTAAAAGCTTATACAAAACAAGAAAAATGTTTGAATAAATTGTCTCAGCTTCCTAATGTAGTAAGTTAGGAGGAAAAGATACCAATTAAAATCAAACTAAGCAGAATAAAGAGACTTATAAAGATGGGGCAGAAATCCATGGAAAATGAAAAACTATTGAAGAAAAATCAGTGGAGCCAAATGCTGATGCTATTAACATTTTAATAATAAAATTGATAAATCCTAGCTAGACTGGTCAAGAAATGGGAAGGAAGGAGAGAGATAATATATACATGCCAGTATTAGGAATGAAAGAAGAGAGACTCTATAATTCTATAGATATTTAAAGGATAGTTAAGGACTATATGAATGATTTTGTGCCAGCAGAGTGAACAATGAGATAAAATGAACACATTTCTTTAGACATAATTTACCAAAACTGACCAAAAATATTTTGTGTATTTTAAATATAGAAATCCTAGGACAGGTTCTCCCTGGTGGTACAGGTGTTAAAGTCTCAGCACTATCAAGCAATAGCCAGCCACTATAGCATGAGTTCAATCTCCTGGTATCCCACATGGCACAGCAGACCTCTCCTGCCTCGCCCACTGCTTCCCTCAGCAGTGCATTTTGGTAGCTCCTCCTGTTCTGTTCCTCACTCTGTTCTGGTGAATCCTCTCACTGCTCCCCCACACTTCCAACATATACCTCAATTCTTGTATAAATAAATTTAAAAAAAAAGAAACAAACTGGTTGCCTCTTAGACTTTTTAGTATGATTATATGTGCTATTTTCAAAGCATCTATAGAAAGATTGATAAAAGTACAGTGATCTGATGCTGTCATGCGCTGCCATGATCGTCCATAAATACTGAAGAAGTTGTTTGCCCAGATGCTGAAAGTGCTCCTGGCTTACAACCCTCAGCTGTTAAGCCTCTCTAAGAAATATCCTCAAGTGAAAGACCATGCATTTTTTTCAAAATAAAGCATGCCTCCAAAACCAAAGAGGAGTGAAAAGTCTCAGACACTTAGTAGCAACTTAGGAGAATTCTAATGGGTCATTCCAGTTCCAGAGTGATTTGAAGGTCAGCCAAAGCCTTTGCTGACATGGTAGAGTAGCCCAAGCTGTCCATTTGCTTTATCTAACATCTTAGAGGTTAGCATCAAGAGCCCAGAGCAGGTAGTCAGAAGTCTAGGAAAATGCAGACTGGAGAGCCACTCTCAGAGAACAGATTTAGACTCTGAGCAAGTCTATCAAAAGGTTATAGATTATATGGTACCACTTTATATAATATTCTTCACCAGAGACAGAATGGGGAGCAGAACAGGCAGATGAACTGAAATACACTGCTGGGGGGAGCAGCAGGCAAAGCAGGGGAGGTCTGCTGCACCATGTGGTTCCTCTCCCTGGCCAGGGCTCGAACTCATGCTGCGGTGGCTGCGGATGCTTCATAGTGCATTGCTTAACCCATCGTGCCACCAGAGGAAGCCCTGAAACCAGTTTGTTTATAATAAACACATTTATAATGCAACCCAGTAAATACACTTTTGTATATAGTAACGTAGATGAATGAAAACTTAAATATATATATACATTAATCTTTAGAGCAACTTATTTGAAATTATCACAAACTGGAAAAAATTCAGATATCCTTCAGTAAGTGATTGGATAAACAAACTGCAGTATATCCATGTAAGTGAAATACTGTATAACAATTCAAAAAACTATTGATATAAACAACTTGGATGAAGAACAGTTCCCTTAAATGTAAAAGTCTCTCAAAAGGTTATATATTGTTCAAATGACAAAATTATTGTGATATAAAACACATCAGTGGTTGCCAGGAATTAAAGTTGGGCTAGAGTATTTAAATATAAAGAAAAGACATGAGGGAGTTTATTATGATGTAACAGTTCTGTATTTATATTTTTAGTGATGATTATATTCATCTGTACATATGATAAAATTCCATAGCACCGTACACACACATCCACATATAAAACTGTTGAAATAACATATGAAAACTATTGAAATGTGATTAAGTATAAAAGTCTGTAGTTTAGTTGATAATATGTCAGTTTCTTGATTTTGATAAGCTGCATGGAAATTTTCTGTGCTAACTGCAAATTCTGTTGAATCTTAAATTGTTTTGTAAAAAAGACTGTCACCACTTGTCCAACATAATGTCCTATCATTGGCAATTTTACTGAAAGGGAGGTGCAGTCCAAGGAAAATAGTACAAAAATATCTTCAATCAGCAAATATTGATTGATATTTTCTTTATGCAAGGCTAAAGTCTGGGTACATATGCAATGATAGGACTACAACATTTACACATACTTTTCCCCTAAAAATACAAATAAGTTTATGTGTTCTGTCTTCCTTAGAATCTTACAGTTTTTATTGTGAAATTAAATCTTTTTTTTTTCTTTAACACCATGGTAACTATTATATCTAAGTGTAAATTTATTCTTTTTGGTGTATGTGTACGATTTAGTTTATTTCGTATTTGCTGTCTTAGGTGTTTGTCTGTTTTGCTTTGCTTTAGTTATTACCTTTGGTTTGAACTGTTACTCATAGCCACTGTATATCCTACCATGGTCAGAGAAACATACGTAACTAGTATCCAAACAAAGTTTTTTAGCTTATTTCTTTTAAATATATCCGTAGATACTGTTTTACAATTTTTTTCCCTATTAAAAATATCATAGACATCACTCTAAGTCATTAGAAGTCTGACCCTTTCTTCAATAATATCATATCTCATGATCATAAATTATTCCCTATTACCCTAATGATTATTTAGACTACTTCATGGTTTTGCTACTATACACAGTACTATGCTAAAAGTACTTCTAAATTTATGTATTCTTCTTGATTGTTTGTACATTCCTATATATTGAAGATTGTATTTTTATAATGTAGATTTGCCAAAACAGGATTGCATGCTTAATGGGAATATGTATTTTTAGTTTTAATGAATATTGTCAGATTCTTTTTCAAGAAGTTTGGTCTGATCACAACAGCAATATTGAGTGCCCATTTCTCTGCCTCTCTAGTCCTGGATATAAATTACTCCTTTCAATTCTGGCCAGTGATAAAAAATGCCATTTCATTATTACTGAAATTTGTTTTTCTCTGACTCCAAATTTGAGTCCAAATTTGAGTGTATTTTATGTATGTGTTTTCCCTTTCATCTTCTATTTTGTAAATTCCCTGTTTATATCCTCTCCTTCATTTTTATCCTTTTTTAGCTTTTCTTTTTTAAATTTTGGCATCTTTTTGTATATGAGGGATATTTTTCCCAGTGTGGCATTTGTGTCTTAATCTATTTATGAAATCTTGTCACATTTTTTTTACTCAAATATATCTTTTCCCATAAGCTTATTACATGTTTTTCCTATCTTGTACAACAGTTTATTGCTCCAAATTATCAATACTGTTCTACATTTTCTTTGCATATTTTTATTTTTAATTGTTTAATACTTGTTTTTTTATATGGTATAAAATTGGGCAGGGTATGCTCTTTCTTTCCTAGCTGGGTAGCTAGTTTTGACAGTGTCATTATTGAAAATTCTGTTTGTGATAGTAATTTGAATTTGTTGTGAATTGTTTGGGTCTCTTACAGTATCAATACTGAAGTGTTTTGATTATAGTAGCTTTATAATAAGTGATAAGACCTGATAAAACAATCCCCAGTTTAAACATTCTTCTATAGGGAGTAACATCAAAATGTCCTTTTTTAAAAAATATTTTAAACCATTATGGACCTGATTAGAATTATGTAAAATGGATGCTTAAGCATTTGTAAAGATCTATGTCATTGCAGATTTTATAGAGATTAGTGTTCCATAAATTATGACAAATTATAATAGTTATGATAAATCCACATTTAATGTTTGATTCTCTCCTGTTCTTATGTATACTTTAGTGACTGCTGTTGTAGTAACAGATTCAAAAAAAATTGTAGCAGCAAGCAGTGTTCTAGGACCCTTTGAAACAATGAACAGCACATCAGTTTTTCATGTAATGAAATGTGAAAGAGTTTCATTGGTTGTGATTTTTCTTTTTCAAGAAGCAAATAATGATTCTGCATACTGAGGGAAAAGATTTGTTCTGTGTGTTTAGAATACAAAATTTTTATGCTTTTTTTTTTTTAAAAAGATTTATTTATTTATGCATACAAGCACTGGGGCACAGGCCAGAGGTGTGGGGGGGTGAGAGGATTCACCACAGAGAGCGGGGAGCAGAACAGGCAGATCAACAGAAGTACACTGCTGAGGGGAGCAGCGGGCACAGCAGGAGAGGTCTGCCACGCCATGTGGGTCCCCCCCCTGGCGGACAGCAGGGATCGAACTCGTGCTTCAGTGGCTGCGATTTGCTTCGTAGTGCGTTGCTTAACCCACTGCGCCACCAGGGGAGGCCAATTTTTATGCTTTTAACAAATCATTTTCCCATCTTTGTATTTAGAAACGATTATTGGAAGCTATGGAAGCTTGTAACCACTCCCTCAAAAAAGAGGAGAGGAAAAGAAACCAACATAGTGAATGCCTAATGTGCTGGTATGATAGAGAGACAGCGTTTACCTACCCCTCTCCATGGCCAGAAAAGTTCCCTGCCATAGAACACTGTTGTACAAGGTAATGTTATTTGGTAATTTCAACAATAAAGAGCACCCTACTACCACCAATAATAATTATTATTATTTTTCAGTGTCTATTTGGAGAATTAAAAGTTATTTATGATAGTTATAGTCAATAATTACAGAGTTTACATCCAACTTGCCAAGGGTCATAGTAACTTTCTTAAAATTATTTCTCTAATCATCTGCTTTGTCAAATTTTGCTACTTTCTATTTTCTGTTAGTGTTGTTTCTTAATTTTTACTCCTTAGTATATCTCTGTACTCTCTCTCAAGAGGATATGTGAATTGTTATTTTTGGTGCTAATAATTGCTCTAATTGTTATTTGACATGTTCTGACTTTACCCTCCTGCACTCAAATACCTAGCTAGAAAGAAGAAATTAAGAAATAAAAGAGCTCCTCTGCTTTCTTGGCTACAAAACATTTCTTCTTCCTCTCCCTTATTAAAATGTCTCCTTGATTTTTCTAGTCTCTCACCGTCTGTACAAATAACTCATACAGATAGCAGTTGAGTTGCAGATGAAAAGAACATCTCTCAGTTATGATTTTCCCTTTTGTTAAAGCAAAGAGAAACATGAAATAGACATTATAAAATACTTATTTTCTATTCTGGTTTAGAATATGAAGGATATGGAGATTTGTAATAAGCTTTATACCTTCCTTTATTATAAAATTAAATTATATATCATTTTGTTTTAAATTGATGGGGAAAAACGTCTGCTTAGTAACCTACGGGCATGATTATGAATGGACCAATAACAACAGAGAGTCTCAATTGTCTTGTTCTTTGTTTTAAATGATAATATTGTCATCCCTTGTTTAAAAGCAAGGATCATTCTTGCAAAGTATTCAAGGGAGTGTTGAAAAACTGTGATTGCTTCTTATGAATTTTAAATTAAATGTCTCAATTTATTTTGTAGGTATAAAATAATATCATTAGATGCATGGCGTGTAGACATAAGCAAGAACAAAATAACCAGGGTTGACCAGAAAGCATTATATTTCTGTGGATTTCCTACTCTGAAACACATCAAACACAAAGTCAGTGTCTATTTAGTTCAGAATTTTTTCACTTTATTGAATGTGATGTGATTATGGTCAAGAATTAAAATTAAACTTTGTGAATTCTTTTAAAGTTTTTTTTAAAGAAAAGTGGAGTTCAAGTATTCCAGCAAAGCAGTCGTGGAGAAAACATGATGTTGGAAATCTTAGTGAATATAGACTCAGATGAACTTGTAAGTATTTTATTTATTACTTGTTTATTAGATAAAGTTATTGTAAGCATAATATGCATTAGCTCCAAAAGATCATAGTAAATAAAGATAAAACAAAGAACATTTACACAAACTAAAGTACACAATAATTAAGACATAATCAGCAAAAAATAAAAATTGAAAAGGAGATGAATTATGTGAGCTACAGATTAAAGTACAAACTTGGATGAGGGTAGGATGGAGCTGAGAATAGGATGGAGTTGCTAAAAAAAGAAGTTAGGACAAAGGAGAAAAGGAAGGGAAAGTCATTCTAGTTGAAAGAAGTAACATGATCTAGAAATAGTATTAAAAAATTTATTGTAGTATTTTATTCCTTTTAATCTTTTTTATATGTATGAAGTTTTTCTTAACAATTTCTTAAAAATTTATTGTAGTATTTTATTCCTTTTAATCTTTTTTATATGTATGAAGTTTTTCTTAACAATTTTTTTAGAGTGAATGTGTGTATTTGAGAAGAAGGATAGATAAGCCTGACTGAAGAGAACTTGTGTTGGGAAATAGTGGAAGATAAGTTTGAAAAATAGATTGAGGCCAGATTATGGAGGATCTTGAATGCCAGACTAAGGAGTTTGGACTTTTTTTTCACAACTGTTATCTTAAAGTGGATATTTTCATAAAAATAATTTGGTGACAATATAATTTAATTGCATAAAGGAGAAATGGAAGAAAATGGAAAACTTACAAGTTCAGAGGGTGTGGTTGTAGAAGTATTAGGCAGTAAAGATGTAACCTGTAGAATTGGTAGTAGATCTAGATGGCTAAGACTAAATAAAAGTGACAAGTTTCATCATTTGTTCAAATATAGGGGATGAGAAGAGGAAGTAGGTATTAGATATGACTAGGAGATCCAGGCTAACTAGAAAATAATTGCTGTTGATTGGAATAGAGAATTTAAAATGGGAAAGTTGCTCATTTGAGGTAATTAAGGACAAATAATGGTATTTTAAGGTGATACTAAGACTTTTCTTTTTTTTTTTTTTATAAACCATCTTTTTTTTTTTTTTTTTTCAAAGATTTATTTATTTATGCATATAAGTACTGGGGTACAGGCCAGAGTTGTGGGGGGTGAGAGGATTCACCACAGACAGAGCAGGGA
>JAGFMF010011830.1:20101088-20116404 GCA_019455555.1 Galemys pyrenaicus
TCCCCTCCCTGGCCGGCAGCAGGGATCGAACTCGTGCTGCAGCGGCTGCCGTTTGTTTCATAGTGCATTGCTTAACCCACTGCGCCACCAGGGAGGCCCGATACTAAGACTTTTCATTGGAGCTGACCTGCTGCCTTTCTCAACGAAGTTTCCCCAAGAGATTTAAACTCTTAATTCCCTAAGACATCCATTTTTATATGACTTCTAAGTTCATAAAATGTTCTAATTGTGAAACGTCTTTGGAGAACTGAAAATACTTAAGTTGTTTTTTTGTGTTCAAAATGAGAAAGACTTTGTATACAATTTAATACCTGTAGCTAGAGCTAGGGGGAAGAAGAATATACATATAGATATAGATATACAGATATAGATATATGTAATCAGCAAAGATGTAATGACTATAATATTTTGGGTCTCATTTCCTGGATAAAAGGGACTCAGGTTTTAAGGTGTCAGCATGAAGAAATACCCACAATAATAGAGTTGAAACTGAGCAAGTGAAAGTGACAGTGATCAAAGATAAGAGAACAATTCCAGTGTTAAGTAGATTACAAAAGCATGGAATAAGTACCATATGCTGCATATAGTTAAAAAACAAGACCTACCAAATTTGTGAGTTTTTTTAAGCGTCACTATTGGCCTTTCAAAAGTCATTCCAGTATATTGGTTGAGGCAGAAGTCTAATCTTAAGGACTGGGTTGGAATTTAGATAGAAGGACTTAGAAAGAGCAAATATTAAGCCCTTGGTAAGAAATATGGCATTGTAAATAAGGCTAGAAACATAACTATAGGTGAAAAAGAGGCAGCTCATCAAGCAAAAATCCATTTAAAGGATGGGAGATACTGCTAATAAATAAAGGAGATCTTAGAGGCACTATAGAGGGAAGGGATGTTTATGATGACAAAACCTATGTGAGGTAATACAGTATTTCATCTAGGGCTTAAGTAAAAAGATTAAAGGAAAAAAAACAGAATGAAATAAGAAAAAGGATAATTAAGGAGATCAAATTCTAGAGTTGAAATCTGTTTTATTTATTATAATAATCTGTTTTGTATATGTTAAGAAATGCCTATGTATAATAAGTAAAAATAAGTTATACCCAGAAAACCTAAAATAGTCACCCGTAATTGTTAAAGAAGTATTTGTTCATAATGTTTAAGCATGAAAAGCAGAAAAAAAGTGAAAGAAAATTTGAATTTCTACCATGAAGATGTTGTCTAACCAATAATAATAAAGATGATATAACAATAAATTCCTTTCAAAACTAGAATTTTTGCTTAAAATATTTTATACAGAATATTCAACTTTATATAGTTTACAAAAGTTTTTGTGTATGTTATTTATCCTCAAGTAAACATTGTTCATACATTTGTTCTCTCTCACATGAGAAAATTGAGACTAGTGGGATTAAATGATTTCTCTAAGGTTCTATAGTTGAAAGAGTTAGATAGCAAATTTGGATGCATGATTCCTAACTTTTAGTCTGGTATTCACTTTGCTAACCGCATACTGATAAAAGATTTCTTAGATTCTCTTTTATACTCAGTGATAGAATTCAATGATTTGACCATTTAATATGATAATACCCCTTTTCTAGACATTTCTGCTAATTTTGATTTTCTCAATTTCCATGAAAAATATAGGTAAGGTATGAAAATAATGGACATAGAATTTTATAACTGGATGGAATTTTGTAAAACAATTTATTGTTATTAACTTTCATTAATTTTACAAAGTAAAAACCTTAAATAGAGATTGGGAAAAGGGCATATTCATATTCACTCAGCCATCAGCCATAGAACTAAGAACCTAAGCTTCTTACTGAACATTTCATAATACTGGCTATATAGATAGAGGTCAGTTTTATTGTTTCATTTTACTGAAACTTTTCTCAGCACATAATTACATTCAGAATTAAAATCAACAGCCACCCTTTATATATACTTGCTAGTGTATTAAGAGAAGGCAGAAGCTTCCTTATGTCATTGTATTTCTTATTGCCTCTATAAGAAATTGGCAGAGGGGAAGGTAAACATGGTAACTTTCACATATTGACATTAAATTAAAGGGTGAAGTAAAGCAACTGGAAATTTTAAAAAAAAAAGTAAAGGAAAAAATTAAAAGAACAGAAATCCTGGAAAGGGTTTTGAAAAGGTAAGCCTAGTTAAGCAATGAAGATACAATTGCTAAATGATAAATTAAGAAAACTAACTCACTTTGAGTGGGTGGAATAAATTGGAGTGAAGTTGAGAAGAGTAGGTCCTATAGTGAATAATTGACTTTAGTAAGCAAATGTTATTACCTATTTTAATTAAGGTGTTGTTTTTATAGATATTAAAAACAAATAACTTTTTAATTTAATTTTGCCTCTGTAAAGTTTTCTTGTGAACCTGAAATATGGGTGAACTTTTCTGCTTAATTTTAAGAGTGTTGAAAATGTGGCTTCATCAGTGCTTGGAAAATCTGTCTTTGTAAATTGGCCTCATCTTGAAGAAGCTAGAGTTGTTGGAGTATCAGATGGAGACACTAAGTAAGATTTAATTTATAATATTAATAACATACTTTGCTACTTAATCCTTTTTATTTTTGTTTTATTTTTTTAATTTATATCTTTACATCACTGTGTATTCCCCACAAATCTCTACTATCAGTTCACCCATGTACAATCACCATAGTCCTTTGTGCTCTTCCCTCCCGTTTTGATCCCTTTTCCTCCCCCACGCGCACAGAAATGTCTCTTGACTTATGATAGTTGCCAGCTAATTTATTATTGTTATTTCTTGCAAGCCCTAATTTGTCTCCCCTATATTCCTCCTATAAGTGAAACCATTCAATGTTTTTCGTTTTCCTTCTGGTTTATCTCATTGAGCATGATTCCTTCTAGCTCTATTGATATTGCTGCGAATGATATAAGTTTATCTTTTTTGATTGTGCAATAGTAGTCCATTGTGTATATATAACATATCTTCTTGATCCCGTCATCTATTTTTGGGCATTTGGGTTGTTTCCATATCTTACCTATGATAAATATTGCTATAATAAACACGGTGCAGGTATCTTTTTGAATTAATGATTTTGTGTCCTTTGGGTAGATCAATAGGAATAGGATTATTGGATCATATGGTAGCTCCATCTATAGTAGTTTGGGAAACCTCCACACAGCTTTGCATAGTGGTTGGACCAGTTTGCATTCCTGCCAGCAGTGTAGGAAAGTTCCTTTTTTTCCACATCCTCGCCAACATTTGTTGTTGCCTGATTTTTAATGTGTGCCATTCTCACTGGTATGAGGTGGTATTTCATTGTGATTTTGATTTGCATTTCCCTGATTATAATGTTGAATATTTTTTCATATACCTGTTGGCCATTTGTATTTCCTTTTTGGAAAAGTGTCTTTTTAGCTCTTCTGCCATTTTTTGACTGGATTGTTGACTTTGTTTTTGTTGAGTCCTGTGAGCTCTTTGTAGATGTTTGTGTTCAGTCCCTTATCAGTTGTATTGTGTGCAAAGGCAGGAAAATTTGCTTGTAGGATTGTTTTCCATACTTTTATTTTGAGCCTATTTTTATCTGTTGTAGTTAAGTGTGTTTCCTTGAGGCAGCAGAAGTTTGGTTGTGTTTTAATCCAGCCTGCTACTCTGTGTCTTTATTTTGATGAATTTAGTCCATTTAATTTAGAGTTAATATTGATAGACTGGCATCCGTATTTGCCATTTTGTTTGCCTTTTTGTGATTCTGTTCCTTACCTTAGTCTAATTTTCCTGTTCACTCTTCTGTTTGTTTTGGCTTTAGGACTTCTTGTAGTTTTTGGAGTGGATGGTTAGTAGTATATTAATTTCTAGAGATTCTGTTTGTCTGAGAAGTTTCTTATTTTTCCTTCATTTAGGAAGGAGAGCTTTACGGGATAAAGTATTCTTGGTTGATATTTGTTGATTGGCATTTTTTTAATACATTACTTCATTCTCTTCATGCCTGTAGTGTTTCTTCAGAGAAGTCTGATGTCAGCCTCACTGGTTTTCCTTTATATCTCATCTTTTTCTTCGCCATTGTCTTGGACTCTTGGAAACTTTACTATTACGTGTTTTGTTGTAGTTTTCTTTTCATTGAGGTAATTTGCTGTTCTTCTGGCTTCCTGTATATTCATTTTCATTTCCTTTTTTGTGCTTGGGAAGTTCTCTTCAATTATCTCCTTGAATAGTTTCTCTGGCCCTTGGTTTCTGTCCTCATCTTCTGGAATTCCTATTGTTACAGGGAGGGAGAGGGGCACCCAGAACCCCTAAACCTGCCCTCTCTGAATGGGTTCTGCCATTCGCCGCATTAAGATAAACATATAAGGCCTTTAATGGAAAGGAGCTTTAATGCAATTAAGGAATACTACAGAAAAGACAACGAATATAGTTACTAAGTCAAGCATCCAAAGTTACCCATATCCTTGAGGGTAAAAATCTAGCCAAATAGGATTGGTTCAAAGTAAGGCCCAAAAGCCTGCCACAAGTCTAAAGGACCTTTCAGTGGAGACCCATAGAAAAGGGTCAGAAAGAGTCAGACAAATCTGGGAGGAAAAGAGCAAAATCAAAATCAAGGTGAAAGCTACCATTGTTAACCTCCCCATGGGTCTCTCACCCACATCTGTTTCAACCAATGCAAGACCAAAAAGCAAGTACAGTTTCTTCACATGTCCCTCTGCTCCACGTGCCTACTCTAGGTCTCCATACTGCTTCCTTCTCCTTTCTCCTCCCTCTAGTATCGTCTTATCCCTACTCAACTCCACCCTACTTAGGGTGTGACTGGGATCCTGGAACTTCCCCTTTTCCTGAGGTTCCCCTGTTATACTATGACTTATATTTCCTTTCCTCATGGTTCATATAATTCTCAGTGTTTCTTCATTCTTTTTCCTTTGTATTTCTCTTTTCTTTTTTGGTTCTTTTTGTATCTGTACCTTCGAAAATGCTGATTTATTTTTCCACTTTTTTTAAAAGATTTATTTATGCATACAATAGTTGGGGTATAGGCCATAGGTATTGGTGAATGTGAGAGGATTTACCACAGACAGTGGGGAGCAGAATAGACAGATGTACCGAAATACACTGCTAAGGGGAGCACTGGGTGAGATAAGAGAGGTCTGCTGCGCCATGTGGGCTATCTCCCTGGTCAGGACCAAACTCATGTCACAGTGGCTAACAAAAGCCCGACAGTGATGTGTCTTCAACCCCTGCATCAACAGGGAGGCCCATCGTTTTTCTATCTCTTCTATTCTATTTTCATGGCTTTTCCTAGAGGTTTGAGCTCCTGGATATCCTCTACTTCAGTTTCTCTTTTAGGGGTTCATTCTCATTCCTCAGCTATTTATAGTTTTCCTTTTCTATGTTTTCTCTTAATTCCTTAAGGACTTCATTATAGCAGTTCTGAATTATTTTTCTGTCAGGCAGAGATATTCTTCTATGTTTGTATTATTGAGTTCTGGAGGTTGACTTTCTTTCTGTGGTGTATTATTTCCAGAAGGGCAATTTTCATCAGTTTTATTTTTCTCCTTCCTATTGTTTACCTTCGGTTTTGCTAGTCTATGCATAGTGCCCCATTACCACTAGTGCCAGTGGGCATGACTTCTGATTTATCTTGCTGAGGAGTAGATGAATATGCCTGGTATCTGGGCCACTGTGGCTGGTAAGTAGAGCTGTAGGTGGGTGTTCTTGTATCATCCTCCTCCGTTGTCTTCAGTTGTACCCCTGCTCTATCCAGGACTTGAGAGTTGGGTGGTTCCTGCAGTTCCCTCTTGAGTGCATGTAAAGTTAGTGTTCTATTATAGTAGATGTTGTTTTGTGCTATGATTTGCTCCAGGAGCCCCTGCTTTTTTAGCCCCCCACTATGTATGATGGGATCTGATGTCTCAGCCTGTGGTAGTCAAGAGTCTCATGTGGAGCACTGCACCTCCAGACACATGCTGAGGCCAAGTCCATTGGAAGGTCCTAGCAGATTGGGTGGGATGTATTTCTCTGTTGAGCTGCTAGGTCCGTTGTGTCTTGGAAAAATACAGAGATTGAAAGAGAATAAAGAAGGAAAGGAGAATTATATGGAAATGTAAAAGGAACGAAGGTGGGCAAAGAAAGAAAGGGGTAAGATAGGAGAAAGAGAGGGGAAGTAACAAAGAGAAAAGAAAATGGTAATAATAATGTTAAAGGGGAGAAAGGAGAAAAATAGAGGAAACAGCAGAGTTAGTAAGAAGGAAAGGCACAATAGACAACCAAAGGACCAATAAACAAACACACACACAGAGTTTGGGGAGAATTGTTTCTCAGGCCTCAGATGGCTCCCAGTGAGCTAGTTGTTGCTGTTTTAGTCTGGTCTGCTGGGGAATACAGTAAAGGTGGGTGGAATAGTCTTCCCTGAGTCCACTATCTCCCTTGTGGTACACTAGGGAGGATAAAGAATGAGCACTGAAAGGTGAGACATAAACTGTGGAGTGTCCAACAGTCTCCATTGCAGAGGTGGGTATGGGAGGATCAGCACTCTTTCTGATTCCCTGAGGTAGTTGGGCAAGTGTAGGGGCTCCTGAGGCCTCCTTCCACCTGAGGACTTAGGGTATCTAAAGGCCTCCAATGTAGAGACCAGCCCTAGGAGGCTCCTCCTGCTGCCCTTCCCTTGGTAGGTGCCACCAGTTCAAGGGTATGTCCTTCCTAGAATAACTTCAGTAACAGCCTCCCAGTTTCAAGTGTAGGTGGTTGATGATTTTGTTCTGATCACTAGGTGGCACAAGAGACATCTCCCAGTAAACTGTAAGAAATGTGCTTGTTCCTGCCTGGTCTCAGAGAAAAGGAGGAGGGAGGGAAGCACCACTACAAGAGGGCTTGTACCCAGATGCCTTGCCTGCCTGAAGCCTGTTTGCCTACCTGTGGCTTTCAGGAGTTCTTGGATGTCTCAGGATTCTCCTGTGTCCTACAAACTTTTTCTCTCCACATTTTCTGCTGGGTGTAGGCCTGCTTTGTGGGTAGGAGAGGGCAGAAGGATTTGAATCTATGATTTTCTCTCCTCCCTGCCCCTGTCCTCCTAACTTTTCCTCTGGTTCTGTACAGATCACCAGTGTCATCAACTTTGTCTAACATCTGGGTCCTGCCAAGAACTTGTTGTTATTTCTCCCTATCAGTTGTTTTTATGGGAGCTTTTAATCCTAGCATCCCTTTGCTGCCCCTATTGATGCTTTTTTAAATTGATACTTATTGTAAAGATATTTGTGAAAAGTAAATCCTCTATACATACCATTTAAAGGTAAACCACTATTGATAGATTATAACAGTCCTTGACATTGCTTTTAGATGCCTTTATTATTTTTCTTCATTTACTTTTTTTTTTTTAAGATTTATTTATTTATCCACACAAGAGCTGGGGTACAGGGCAGGGTCACGGGAAGTGAGTGGATTCACCAGAGACAGAGTGGGGAGCAGAATAGGCAGATTGACTGAAATACACTGCTAAGGAGAGCAGAGGGTGAGGCAGGAGAGGTCTGCTGCGCCATGTGTGTCCCCTCCCTGGCCAGGAATCAAATTCGTGCTGCTGTGCTGCAGATGCTTCACAGTGCAGCACTCAACCCTCTGGGCCACCAGGGAGGCACAGAAAAAAACAAATTTTTACAAGCATACAACCTTCTAAGACTAAAAAGGAGAAAAACAGAAAACATGTACAGATCAAAATGAGTTTGAAATAGTAATCAAAAGTCTCTCAAAAAACAAATACCTAGCACCAGATCATTTTACTGATGAATTCTACCAAATTTTCAGGCAGACTAATACCTATCCTTGCTAACTCTTACCAAAAATTAAGGAAGAAGGAATGCTTCCAAACACATTTTATGAGGCCAGCAATATTCTGATATGAAAAGTAAACAAATATATCACAAAAAAAGAAAATCAATATCCCTGATGAACAAAGAACAGAGCCAAAATCCTTGACAAAATTCTCAAAAAAACTTGCATTTATAGAAGGAATGTAGGGAAATGAACAAAGAGAGAAAAAGAAGACAAAACTAGCAGGCAAATTATTTATCTGAGACACACAGTCAAGGAGGCATAAGGAGAGGGTCAAAATGAGAGGGTGAAGCACAAGGAACTGCAGTGATGTGGTGATGGGAGATTAATGAGGATTACACCTGAAGGGAGAAATCAAATAATGTACAAAAATGAGCAACAATGCAAGAAAATTAAGAAAAAAAAATCTTAGCAAACCAAATCCAACAATACATTAAAAGGATTATTTATCATGACCTAGTGAGATTTATTCCAGGGACACATCCAGAAATTGCTGTGTAATTCACATCAGCAAAAGGAAAGATAAAAATCATATGATATCATCATTAGATCAGATAAAACATTTGATAATTCAGCATGCATATAGGCAGAACTATTAGACAAGAGAAAGATTTAAAAGGAATTCAAATTATGAAAGAAATAAAACTCAGTATTTTCAGATGACACGATAATATACATAGACCAAGAACCTGAAGACTTTCTTATATACTTCCAAAGTTCTGTGATTTTTCCTTCTTTCACATTAAATGCATGATCTTTTACTTTTCTTTTTTTTTTTTTTTTTGAGGTAACATTGGTTTACATCACTGTAAAGTAGTAGAAGTGTAGGATCTCCCTATTCTGCTGTGATTTTAATGAGTTTTTGTGAAAGATGGGAGGTTTAAGTCAAGCTTCACATATTTACTATTAATATTCAATTTTGCTCCCACCCCATTTATTGAAAAGTCTGTCTTTGCATTAGATGGAGTTTCTACCTCTGTCAAACATTAGTTGAGCATATTTGTGTGGTCTACCTCTGGGTTCTTTATTCTGTTCCATGTATCTATAGGTCCTTTTCTTACGGCCAGCGCTATGTTCTCTTGTTACTCTAGTTGTGTGTAATTCTTAACATGAGTACAGTGATTCCTTCTACCTGTTTTGTTTTGGGTTGATTTTTTTTTTCCAAATTGTTTTAGCTATTTTTGGTAATTTCCCTTTCCATATAAATTTTAGAATAAATGGTTCTTTAAACCTGCACTTTAAATCAGGAAAATTTAAAGACTCTGCTGCTGTGTCAAATCTTTCATTTCTTTCATCAGCATTTTATTTTTTAAGCATACAGATCTTATACATATTTTGTTAGATTTTTGGGGTTTTTTTAAGATTTTTATATATGCATGCAAGAACTAAAGTATAGGCCAGAGGTGTGGGGGATGAAAGAATTCAACAGTGAGAGAATGGGAAGCAGACCAAGCAGATCTATTGAAATACACTTCTGATGGGAGCAGCGGGTGAGACTGGAGAGGACTCCTGTGCCATGTGGGTTAGCTCCCTAGCTAGAGATCAAACTCAGGCAGCACCCGCAGAGAGTCCCCGTGTTTTGTTAGATTTCTACCTAAGTATTTACAATTTTTCAGAGCAACTATAGTTGGAATTGTTTTACATTTCAGCATTCCTAGCTAGTAAAATACAAATTTTTTTTAAAAAGATTTATTTATTTATGCATTCAAGAACAAAGGCTGGGAAGTGTATTCAGCAAGATCTTAGGATATAAAATCAGTATATAGAAAATAATTGTAGGGTACCCCTGGTGGCCCAAAGGGTTAAGTCTCAGCACTATGAAGCTTTCAGTGGGCAGTACAGCATAAATTCCATCCCAAGCCAATGAGCTGACCCACATGGTGCAACAGACTTCTGTTTTGTCCACTGTATATTTCAGTCATTCTGCCTGTTCTGCTCTCAGCCTTTTTTCTTAAAGATCTAGGCCACTCATTTTATAGAATTATGAATTAATTGTTTCCTTTTTATGTCATTTAACTTGGTACTCCATCCTACATAGTTCCTATAAAATGAAACTGTTATATGTAATGGCTTGATTAGATTCAAGTTTGGTAAGAATACTTTTTGTTTTTAAATCTTGATGAGAATTTTTAAAGTCCTTGTATTAAAATTTATATTTTGTGGGCCTCCCTGGTGGTGCATGCATTGTGAAGCATCTGTGGCACAGCAGCGTGAGTTTGATCCCCTGCCAGGGAGGGAACCCATATGGCACAGCAGACCTCTCCTGCCTTTCCCGCTGCTCCCCTCAGCAGTGTGTTTCAGTTGATCTTGCTCTTCTGCTTTCCATTCTCTCTCTGGTGAGTCCTCTCACCTCCCACACCCCTGGCCTGTACCCCAGCTTTTGTATGCATAAATAAATAAATTAAGTAAAATAAAATTTATATTTTGGGGGGGAGGGGCATTTATCCAGTTATTTTTTTATGTTAAAAACCTTTAGAAACCTTTTCACTTCGAAGTTTCACGCTGCTATAATTCTGCATTACCTCACAAACTGGGGATAATATAATTTTTGTTTTATTTTTTAAGGTTTTACTTGGAAGAACCTCCGGGAACACAGAAGCTTTATTTGGGAAGAACTGCCCCACCATCCAAAGTGGTCCACCTTGGAGACAAGGAACAATTGAACTGGACAAAAGAAGTGCAAGGAATCTCAGAATAGTGAGTGTCAAAAACATACTTAACATCATATAGCTAGAATCTGATGTAATACCCTTATCCTTATTCTCTCTTTTTTCCACTTAGCACTGAATACTGACTGCATCTTCATTTTATATTCTAATTAAACCAATGAGTTCTAGTTTAAAGTAATAATCTGGTTAGCAATAATTACAGCCTTGCCCAATTTGTCACTAGAAAACTTCATTTCATGAAGTTTTGGGAAAGAATGAAAACAAAATCACTTACTTACAAAATCATTTATTACTAGGAATAACACTTAAATAATTTTTCAGATGGATGACATGGCTTCTTTATGAAGGATAGCACCTCTAATTTAACAGCATGAAATGTAGCTATTACTTAACTTATAGATTTGATAAGGGGATGATGAGAAGCTCTATTTGATGCCTTCTGCTTTCTTTGCAAAGTAGATACTGAGTGTAGCTATTGAGGATAGTAGGAGGGAACGGGATTTTTGTCTTTGGTTGAGCAAAGTGGTAGAGGTTTGAAATGGAATATGGAAGAGTACCAACCAAACAGAAACACATGATAGACTTAGAGGCAGTACTATGGTCCTTTTTGAAGTTAAAGCTCATAAATTTGTAGCATTCTATCCTATCTTTTGGTAGTAGAGCTCCGTTGATCAGTGATAGTCCTAGAAAAACCAGATAACGTTGAATTTAAGCAGCACTGGATTCTGCACAATGAAAAGATAAAGAGGCAAGATAATTTAGGATAGTGACAGGAATGTCACTGAAATGGTGGACAGTGGATTAGAAAGGTAAGTGAAGAAAGTATAGGATTAATAGTTTGGAAGAATGTAGAAGGGTCAATGAATGGAGATTTCAATGAAGTTAAATTAGGGTAAGGAACAAAGTGGTTGAACAAGCAAGTTGAATACAGAAGTTTTTAGGTAATGAAATATTTAAATTAGTGATTTGGAAAGTAGAAATGTGATGGGTGATTTTAAAATCCAAATCATAGCCATGAGAATAGCTGACTGAAGTGAATGGAGAAGGTTATTGAATATAAGAATGTTTTGAAACTGAGATACTTGTTCTTAGGTAGATCATTTAGATACACAATATAGTCATTTTGGATAATGATAGATGTAAGAGTAAATGTAAGAGTAAGGTAGTTTAGTATTAGGGATTTGGATGTTACAGTGGCTGATAGGAAAAATTACCAACACACTCAGCTCTCCAGTATGTGGTATGAACACAAAAAGCTGTTGATTATGTGGACTACATAAAAAGTAGTGATACCTTCAGTTAAAATGGAGATTAAGGATATGATGGTGTGAATAGGTTTGGGAATTAAAGGAGTAAGAAGAATAATGCAAAGGACTACTTTAGAGAGATTATGGAGATGGTAAGCTTAGAGGATAATATGAAGGAGATCTCAAAAACCATGTACCTCAAAATAAGCAAGAGATGGATCAACATAAAACAATTGTTTTCAGTAATGAAAAACACTGAAACTGTTAATAGGTAGAATTAATTGTTAAGTACTAACTCATTTTACCAAGAGAAAGTTAAAAGATATTTGTTTATAATTTAAGTCAAAGAAATATAAAATACTCTTTATTTAAATCAAAAGTAGAAATTGTAACCAAAATTTCTGACTTGTGAATGACTGGTGAGGAAAATCAAGTGAAAAACAGAAGTAAGGTAGAAAGGCAGAGTAAAACAGAGTTTCAAAACCTAAAAAGAGAAATAAGATGATAGTATCATAAAGAATGATGTCATGAAATCTAAATAGCTATACCTCATTAAATAAATATACAAACACTTAGATATGTCAGTAACATCATAATACAATAGACAAAATTACAAGAACTATACCTAAAACCAAATTTAGTAATATTTAAAGTATAAGTAGTTCCTCACCATATGTAGTTGTCAGAAAGTACATTTTTATATTTATATTCGAACCATTTAAAAATACAAATTTGGTTCTGTTCAACCTCCTTAAAGAACACATAATCAAATATACTTAAAAAATGCCAACTGAAAAAGAAAAACAGGGATTTCAATTAAAAGACAAAATTGAAGACCAAAGAGTAAGTAGAGGGAAAGTTAATTATTTATGAAACGTTGATTTCACAAGTAAATTGAGCAAACATAAAATGTTATGCATGGAATAACATAAATGATATATGTCTCTACTTGTTAGATTCTAAAATACATTTTTTTTTTTACTTTTTGTCACCTCTGGAATTAAGATTGTGTTTTTAAATGTCACGGCTTTATTGGTGGACTCCTTTTTCTTCCTTAGTTGGTACCTAAAGCAATGATATAGCTTACAATCAATGGTGTCTTATAAACTACAGAAAAAGCTAAACAAATTAAGGAATACCATATTTGGAGAGACTTACCTTTCTGCAAGTATGTAAAAATATAATCTAAATAATATAATTATTTGAACTAATAGTTATAGATGAAATTCTGCACCCCACATAAAAAATACACCCTCTCATGAAGGCTACTAAGAAAATGAAAGAAATTTTAAAATTGTATAGACTCCAACACTGACTCCACAGCAATTTATTTATAAAGTAAGGGCAAAAGTAAAGAGAAAAAAATTTCCCTGCCACTTGGGAATTTAGAAGTATTGTCCTAACTAATGATTTTTGTTTTTCTGGCTTTAATTGTAGTTTTTAATTAAAATATTACATACAGGAAAAAAGATGTGTACCAAATCATAAGTGTATTACCTGGTAAATTTTCATACATATAAACCAGAATATAAGAAATAAATCCAACGAGAAAATTACCATTATCCTAAAAAACTCCTGATACCCCTTTCAGCAATATCATCCACTGTTCCTCTCCTGCAAGGTAAATATTTTTATTTATAACCCCACAGATTAGTTTTTCCTACTTTTGAACTTTATATGAATAAGTTCATATATAGTGTATCCTTCTTGAATGTGATTTCTTTGGCTCATTGCTGTGGTCCTAATTCCCTCATTACATGTAGTTCTACTTTATTTTCTCTAATGATAGAATTACATTGTATGTATATAGCATCTTTTATCATATTTTATCCTTACCATTCTAAGTGAACATTTGAGTTATTTTTGGTGACTGCATATGTATGCTTTTCTTTTTGATACATTTCTAAGAGTGGAAAATACCACTTCATAGTATATGTTTACTTTCAGTTTTAGTAGACACCTCCAAAAGGATTTACAAAGTAATTGTATTAATTTACATTCCGCTAGATGTGCTAGATGTTCATAAAAATTTCCATTGACTGCTATACTCATCAATACTTACTGTTTGTTGTCTCTGCCATTTTAGCCATTCTAATGTCATATCTCATTTTGGTTTAATTTGTATTTCTCTGATAACTAATGAAGTTGACCATACTTTCCTATCTGTTGGTCATTTGAATATGCTCTTTTGTGAAATGCCTGTTCAAGTATTTGTCCCTTTTTTTAATCGATTACTTTTTCCTTCTTGATTGTTTTATCAGTCTTGATAGTTTATCAATTTTTCTTATTGATATATAGTCATCCCCAATTTCAGGTAAAAACTTTAAATGATTCAACATTAAATATAATGATTGCTGTATATTTTTAAAAATCAATAAACTCTATCAGATTAAGAAAATTCCTTCTATTCCAGTTGATTAAGGGTTTTATCATGAATAGATAAACATAAACATGATTTTGTCATGTTTCTGCATCTGTCAAGATATTATATTTCTTTTTCCTGTTAACCTGTTAAATTACGTTAATTAATGTTCAAATGTTACATTACTCCTGAGTTTCTTAGAATAAATTTGATTAGCTGTAGTGTATTATCCTTCATATATAATTGAATCTGATTTGTTAAATTTTATAGGGATTTTTACATCTACTTTCAGGCGAGAGATCAGACTATACTTTCTTTTACTTATAGTGTCCTTGTCAGGAACTAATATCAAGATTACCAGTTCAAAATTAAAAATGCAAAGTGGTGGGAAAAATTCCACTGAATTTTTAGAAAATGTTACCAGAATACTACATTTAAAAAATTTTTGGATAACTTATGTCTGTAGCTAAAATGATATGGCTAATTTCAGATTAACCCTACAACCAAGGAAAAAACATTTTAAAACTTGCTATAAAAAATACATATAATATATAAATTATATGTTATTTAATCTTCTAATACATATTCTACAGTACACATATTGATATATAAATTTATAGAAATTAAAATTATGTTTGTTTAATGACCTCAACTGATCTGAATGATAGTATTATGGGCATACTGAATTTCTAATATCTGTCTTATGGGAGTTCTAGAAAGAAAATGGAAAGGAGGTAAGAAAATATCCCTCAGGTGAAGAGGTTGACAAATTTGTTCTGTAAAGGCCAGATGTGAATATTTTAGGCTTTGTACACATTACTGTGTTTGTCAGAACTGCTCAACTCTACCACTGTAGCATGGAAGCAGTCATGGACAGTAAATAAATGAATGACTATTTTAATAAAGTTTCATTTTCAAAAACAGTAGCTCGATTTGGCCTATGGCCAGAGTTTTCTAACCACTACTTTAGACTGAAAAGCTCTAGTGAGTTTGACCTCTAATCTATTTTCTGTCTCTCTGGATTTACCTGTTCTGGACGTTTCATATAAATGCAATTATAATATGTGATCTTTCATGTCTGGCTTCTTTCACTTAGCATGCTTTTAAAGTTCATACAAATTGCTACATACCCGTATTTATGCCTTTTTTTTTTTTAATATTTATTTATTTATGCATACAAGCACTGGGGCACAGGCCAGAGGTGTGGGGGGGTGAGAGGATTCACCACAGAGAGCGGGGAGCAG
>JAGFMF010011830.1:20116454-20139823 GCA_019455555.1 Galemys pyrenaicus
CCCCCCCTGGCCGGCAGCAGGGATCGAACTCGTGCTGCAGTGGCTGCGATCTGCCTCGTAGTGCGTTGCTTAACCCACTGCGCCACCAGGGGAGGCCCTATTTACGCCTTTTTAATAACCAGGTATTTCATTGTATGGATATGCCAACCTTTATTTATACATTCATTTGTTGATGAACACTTTAGCCAGTCCCAACCTTTTAGTTGTTGCAAGTAATTCTGCTGAAAACATTTTTCTTTAATATTTGTTGAGTGTCTGCACCAATTCTTTGGGTTTTATACCTGGAAGTGGGATTGCTGTGTTACATGGCAAGTTTGTTTAACTTTTTGAACAATTACAAAACTGTTTTCCACATTTTATATTCTCACCGGCAATGTGTAAGTGTTCCAATTTCTCTACATCCTTTCCAGTATTTGTTTTCACTTTTTTTGTTACAGCTACCCTGGTGGTTTATTATCAAGAGTTTATTACAACTCTAGGAATTCTTATGCATAATCTCATAGCCATTGAGAGAGGTATCCACAGAGTAAAATAACTAAAGCAAAAAGTCTATCTATATTTCTTTTTTATTCTTTCCTTTAGCTACATGAGAAGAAAAGGAATAATAATTAATGAAACATCTGCCGTTGTGTATGCTCAGTTACTCACAGGTCATAAATATCAAATAAGCCAAAATGGTGAAGTTCGCCTAGAGAAACAGTGGTCAAAACAAGTACTTCCGTTTGTGTATCAAACTATTGTCAAGGTAAGTTTCCCTCAAGTCTCAATGTATCTTGATGCACATTGTTGCATATTGTATAAATAAACTATATCATATTAGTATTTACAATAAAAAGATGAATTCAACAGTAGATTATTTGATTTTTCAAAATTTTATTTAATTTTTTAAATTTTCATTTATTTTTTCTTACAATGTTTGCTTTCTTTTCTAGGTGTGGTGCCTATAAATTTTCTACCACCAATTCACACATACGCTATCACCTTAGTCCCTTGTGCTCCTCCCCGCACTGCCTTGATTCCAATCCCTCCCTCTTTCCTGCAGAGTGTCTGTTTTGTAATTGTCTTTTATTTTTGTTTTGTTGTTTGTTTTTTTTAAAGATTTATTTATTTATTTATGCATACAAGGGGCCAGAGGTGTGTGGGAGGTGAGAGGATTCACCACAGATAGTGGGGAGCAGAAAAGGCGGATCAATGGAAATACACTGCCGAGGGGAGCAGCGGGCACAGCAGGAGAGGTCTGCTGCGCCTTGTGGGTCCCCTCCCTGGCTGGAGGCAGGGATCAAACTCATGCTGCAGTGGCTGTGGTTTGCTTCATAGTGTGTTGCTTAACCCACTGCGCCAAAACAGGGAGGCCCTGTTTTGTTGTTATTTGTTGTTGTTGATATTAATTTTTTCCCTTGATCCCCTATATATTCCTCCTAAAAGTGAGACCATACAGTATTTTTCTTTTTCCTTCTGACTTATTTCACTGAGCATAATATCTTCAAGCTCCATTCATGTTTCTGCAAATGACTCTAGTTTATCTTTTTTGATTGCTGAATAATATTTCATTGTGTGTATGTAGCACATTTTCTTGATCCAGTCATCTGTTTTTGGGCATTTGGGTTGAGTCCAAGTCTTACCTATCATAAATAATTCTGCAATAAACATAGAGGTGCATGTATTCTTTTGAATTAATGTTTTTGTGTTCTTTAGGTAAATCCATAGAAGTGGGATTGCTGAGTCATATGGTAGCTCCATTTTTAGGAATACTATAGGCTTTAAAATAAGTACTACATGATCAGTCACTCACTATATTTATAGTTAGGAACCCATATAGATACTTATATATATATATATATATGTATGTATAGTTAAATAGATAGATATAGATTTAACTTAATCTCCAAAAGAAAATCCCAACATTAACACATATCCTTGCATATTTTCATTTGTGTTCTTTAAAAATGTGTGCCCAAATAAATTAGTAACTACTAAAGGCATTTATTTTTGTATTTATAATCTGAGATTAACATAGATGGTGGTTCTATAATTTGGGGGAAGCCATATAGAATAATGTTTAAGGACATATGGTACCAAAGTTGACTTTTTGCTGTATTTATAATGGGCATAATTCACCCCCTTTCTGCGCCTTAGTTTCTTCATTTGTAATACAGGGTTAATAATGGTCTGTGCCACAGAGTGTTGTGTTGAGGATTCAATGAACTAATACATGTGAGAAGTACCTAAAATATCCAGCACATAAGCAGTTAATAAATTTTGCTACTAGTATTTTTATGTGGAAAATCCTCACATTTGACATTTGTAGACCGCATGATAATAATTCCATAGGGGAAAAAACTTGATGTCCAGCCTATAGACATTTTAAATGTGGTTGATTTGCTTTTATATTTCATTCCACATAGGATATCCGTGCTTTTGACTCACGTTTCTCCAGTATCAAAACATTGGAAGACTTGTTTCCTCCTAGAAGTATGGTGTTTATGCTTGGAACACCCTATTATGGCTGCACTGGAGAAGTTAGTTCCTGTTATTGTTCCTAATTATTTTAAATTAATATAATGTGTGATTTTAAATTAATACAATTATTTAACTTCTCATCTAGATATAAGATACAATTTTCTAACTAAAGGGAAAAAATAAGGATAAATTAATTCATCTAACCTATGAACATAGTCTTTGACTGTATATATTTAGTCTTGAAGAGGCAGGGGAAAAAAGAACTAATTCTGATTCCTTTTATTTGATGTATTTATTGTAATGAGGATATGGATGACAATTCTGAAATTATTTTAGATGTCTTATAGGGTTGATTGAATTTGTAAGTGTACATGCAAATATGAACTGGGAAAATACAAGAAAGAACCTATGATACATATTAGAATTGGGGATATTAATGTGAACTCATGATTTCTAAAATACATGCACATATATACACATAATATGTATATACCTATATATGTATCCTTTTCTAGCTCTGTTTGCTCAAAAGGTTAAGGAAGAAAAATATCCTAATAACAATGAACACGTAATACACAGATCTTGACCTCTAATTAATAATCACAATAGTCATTTGCTTTTATGTTTATGATCTTAGATATAAGGGAACAAAATTTTCTAATGTCATACCCCACTAAAGGATCAAGGATTGTCAGAGAAATGACTGATTATAGAGTTGGGACAGGAAGGTAAAAGATGAGCCAAAAAGTAAGGACGTGCTCATGAGAATGATGGGAGCGTATCACATAAACACTGGGAGCCAGGTTGGCCAAATATGGGACCATTTGAATACCAAAGAATTAAATCAAGTAGTTAATATATAAACTATTAGGGACAAAAATAGGAATTCAGGTTCCAAAAGCAGAAATTCATCAGATTGCAGGTGATAATATATAATAGACACATAAATAGGAAAGCTCTTGCTTATCTTGTCAACAGTAAATGTGGAGAGAGTGCTTATATCAGAAAACCATCATTTTTAAGCCGTATTTATAATAAAGATCAAATCAGGTAAGAATAATCTTTAGAAGCTAAATGTGGACATAAAGGACACAATCTCACATACACACTAATGTGACTGAGAATATGTAACCTTAACCTAATCACAAGGAAGTATCAGAGAAATGTGAAATAAAGAACTCTTTTTCCTGTAAAGACTGGTTGAAAAGAAGGAATAAACTGAATTCTTCAAACTTTCAATGTTATCAAAGACAAAGAGAGACTGTTTATATATTTTAGGTTAAAGAAGGCTAAAGAAGTGTGACAACTCAATACAATATCTGATCCTAGCATAGATCCTGTAGTAAAAGGAAAAGACTAACAAATTAGAATATGAACAGAAGATTAAAGTATTCTATCTAAAAAAATGTATATACTTATTAACTACTATATATAGTAAGTTATCCTTCTTAGAAAATTTTTAGGCCTAAGGGATATAATATATATAAATTGCCCTCAGAACTTTTAGAAAAATAATTATATCTGTGTAAATACATGCACAGGGCTCAAAGTTAAAGCAGATGGAGTAAAGTGTTTACAATGGGTGAATCTGGGTATATGTTCTTCAAGTATTCTTTGATCTTACTATATTTCAGAAATATAGGCACTACTCAAGTAAGGATAAAAATATAAAATATAGTGAGATAGATTGAAGCTTTATCTGATTTGCTTTTGTTTTGTTTTTTTCTCCTTACAAGGTTCAGGATTCAGGGGATGTGATTACAGAAGGTAGGATTCGTGTGGTTTTCAGCATTCCATGTGAACCCACTCTTGATGCTTTAATACAAAACCAGCATGTGAGTACTATATACATATGATTTAATTTAGAACTGATACACTTTACTTCCTTTGAATTTATTATAGATATTTAATACTGATTAAATCCTCCCACAGCTGCTTCTGTTATTATTTAGAAATAGGTAGAATCTGCTCAAAACTTCATGCTAATATTCAGATGGAGGAATGACTGAAATCCCTTTATTAATCTATAATAGTTATTGTGTATTATAATGAAAATAAAAGGAGGTTAGTGAACATCTTTGGAGAAAAAGATACTGAAAGTGAACTTTTTTCTCCAAAGATGTTCACTAACCTCCTTTTATTTTTCCATTCTATATTAATGAGATGATGCTAACTAATATCTGTCATTTGATTAAAACTTGACTAAAATTAATTCATGCAACCAGTTGTTACTGCTTATGCTTTTTTTTTTCTCTAATAAAACCTACATGTTTACATTCTGTGAAATAAATTTAAGGTAGTAGGCTTCAGGATACACATAAGGAATTTTATGGAAGCAGAGAATCCTTACCATCAAGTCTCTTTTGGAGAAAGAATTCTGAAAATATAGTCAAGATATCAGAGGGGTGACCCATTAAAGAAGCTGGAGTTATGTTCAGGGATTCAGTAGAGGTAGAAGAACTTGTGTTCCTTCATCCTAGCTTTTTCTAGATCTGGAAGTCTGCCTACTTGTACTATGCAGTATTAATAGATAGGTATGCCTTCTCCAGCATGTTTCTTTCTCTTTAGATACCTTCTTTAACTTTTGCTCAAGTCTTCTTTCATTACCTGAATGTTGTCAGCTCTTCAATTTACATTTTCTAGGATATTTCAGATTATTTTAATTCATTTTTAATTATACCATAATGAGTTATTTCTCAAAAGGAGAGCTACTGGCATTTTGGACAGAACAAGTATATGTTAAATGGGACTGTCTTATTTAACAGAACACTTGGCATCCTTGGGCCCTGGACAATAAGTCAATTATTGTTAACTTAATGGGCCCCTACACATTTTCAAATGTTTATTAGAAAAGTAATGCTACTTGTGATAGAAAACTAGTACCTTAATTCCGTCAATTCTGGAAAGCATACTTAATTAGTCTGTATTATTTTTGAGTCTAATAATATTGATGAAAAAATTGTGTTGTATTCTTTACTAGCGTACAGTGACTTTATATTCCAGGCCATCTAAAATATTTATCCATTTGGGGCTCATTATAGATGTGATCATCTTTTAAAAATGGTAGATGAATTCATTGTAGTCTCCAGAAATTTTGTTACTAGTGAGAAAATATGTTCATCACAAATATGAATATAAAATATTCTTAAATTCATACAAATATGAATTAGCATATGAATATAAAATAAATGTCTATTATGTATATAACATTAGAAATATATAGTAGCTTGCTTTAATTAATACTAGACTTGTGAGTAATTTGCTTCCTAGTTGAAAGTCATGGCATCATATAATTTTTTTGATTTGTCAGTCTCCATAGTTTCCTCCCTTAAGTCTACAATTTAAGGCTGCATTTTATTGACTATATTAATTACAAGCCTACACCAACTTATTATTTTCATATAATAGTAAATATTAGGGGAAATGAATATTATATGCATGAAAGGCACTTCATTTTGCTCAGTAGAAACTATTTCAATGACATACTCAAGTTTTAATTCAGTCTCATAATTATTAAAGCTTCGTGTTATCCTGGGTATGCATTGAACCCTCCTTGGAATATAATTAGTAAAAATCATAATAATTCTTACTGCAGAATTTGCCACTTAATATATACTGTGGAGTATTTCTTGGGACTGTTTCATAAACTATATTTCCTCCTCCTTCCACCCATCCTTAAGAATTTTGTCCTTTAAGGAGAGAGAAGAGCAGAAAAATTCTGCCTACAGATCCTTTCATAAAAGTGGTGGGGATGGTGAGAAAATGGGTCGCTTGCTTTTTGAGAATCCATTCATTGCAACAACCCAGTAGTTAGTGATGTCTTGATTATCTCATTTGTAAAGGTAAAGAAATAACATTTACTGCTTTGTATTTCCATAATTGACTGTTTTGTTTTTATATTTAAAGAAATATTCTATAAAGTACAACCCAGGATATGTGTTGGCCAGTCGCCTTGGAGTGAGTGGATACCTTGTTTCAAGGTTTACAGGAAGTATTTTTATTGGAAGAGGATCTAGGAGAAAGTAAGTTTATGTTAGAGAAATTTACTTAAAGTGGCAGAAAAAAGTGATAAAGATAAAAATGGTTAATATTTTAGTATTCTCTTATTAATTGTTCTGAATTTTCCTTTAAAATTATGCATAAATTCTCTGATGGTGATCTTTCATCTAAATGGCACTTGTTTTAGGTGGTTGGAAGACAGTTCTCATTTTAGTGGCTAATAAATTGAACCTTGAAAAAAGGTATCAGAAGGTGTGTGTGAATCTCAGTAATATTTCCCTGTGTTTTCTTATTTCATTCTCCGTTCTATATAATCTATTCATATGTTTTAACTTGGGTTTGAAGCCTTTCCTTTAGTTTTTCAGTTACAGCTACTTTGGAAATTTATCATGATAACTAAAATGTAGAAGAACAACTGAAAAAAAAAACTTTTCTAAGACTTGAAAGCAAAACTTTTGTTCTTTGAACAAAATTTTAAAACTTGTGTGTATGTGGTTTAAATTCAGCCCTCATGGAGACCATAAAGCAAATGTGGGTTTGAATCTCAAATTCAACAAAAAAAATGAGGAGGTACCTGGATACACTAAGAAAGTTGGAAGCGAATGGATGTATTCATCTGCTGCAGAACAGCTTCTTGCAGAGTACTTAGAGAGGTAAGTGCCAATGGAGATATTATAGAAATTCAGAACTTTGAGGGCAATAACTATCTATTGTGCCTTATATCAGTTTTAGAGAAAAAAATGTTTCCTTTAGTCATATGTAACCGGTTATGCATAAAAACTTAATTGTCACAAAATATTATAGCCATTAGCTAAAATAGAATAGAAAAATGCTACACTTACATTATTTAAAATGAAAAGGTAGAGACTTGGTTTCCTTTTAATTAAAATTTTCCTTAGTTTGCTATCAAATTATTAAAATAATAATTTGTACATGTTTATGTCAGTAGTAAAAGAGTGTTGATATGGATAAACAAAACAGCTCTTGACATAATACTTTTTCCTGACTCTTAAAACTCCAACTGGAAAAGAATACTAACTATTTTCTAATTATTGAATTTTACTACTAAAATGGTCTAAGTAATCAAAATGTCTTCACCTCATAAAAAATGAAAAAACTGGGTACCAAAATTTCTTACTCAGATAGATTTACAGGAAATTACTTTTCATTCACAATTGAATTGAATATTCTTTCCGTTGTTCCTCTAGTTTCTAACCTCGTAGTTGAGGATCATTATATTAGTTTTCTAGGACTGACATTACAAACTGGGTGACTTGAAACAATAGAAATTTATCATCTCACAGTTCTGAAGACCAGAAGCCCAAAATCAGTGTATTCACCCCACAAGGTTTCCTCTGAAAGAGCAAGGGAAGAAACTATTCCCTAAATTCACTCCTACTTTTCTAGAGCTTCATGTATTCTTTGCTTGCCTTATATAGATCTATTACTCCAATCTTCCTTTTACTATTTTTTTCTTTCTTAAACATCTTTGTTTATTCAATCTTCCTTTTTCACTTGGTGCTCTCCCTGTCTTCACATAATCTTTGCTCTGTGTATGTCTATCTCTGCATGCAAAATTCTTCATTTTAATAAGGACACTGCTCTTATTAGATTAGACATTATTAGATTAGATTAGACATATTAGAACTCACCCTAATGACTTCTATAAAAACCATACTTTCCAAATAAAAGTTACGTTCTTAGGTATAAAGAATTAAGACTTAAGTAAATCTTCTTGGGGGAAGAGGAAGATACAATTCAATTCTGCATTTCCATTTGAAAATTTATTTCTTCTGTTCACTTCCATATTTTTTTAAAAGGTCATATTTAGACTACTTCTTCTTGATTTTTCAGTGTGATCTGTGTTGATTTCCTACCATGAAAAATGAAACCCAAACTCCTTCTACTACCCCATCCCCATTCCCTCACCTCCTCCTCAATAGTTTTCTCACAATTTTTATTAAATGTGAATTTAAGGTTTGCTTGATTAAGAGAATGTTAATGGTCACAGCTGATGGTCATTACCATAGTCACAGACCTTGCAGACTATTAGGATTGCATTTCTTATTTCTTGTACACATTTTTCTTTTCCCTACCTTGTTTGTTCATTTGCTTAACATCTAGGTTCACATAATCATTCAACCCTAAACTGTGTCACAATTTAGAAAACTCAGTATGATCAGACAGATTGGTTAATCTCTCAGTTTCATTTTTCTACCCATAAGCTTCCTCTTAAAAACCTTCTATTTTCCTTCTTCAAGTGTTAACTAATCACTTTGAACAGTTTTTACAGCTCTTTCTAGAGTTTCACTTTACTATCATCCTAAAAATTCCCTTCTCCGTTATTCTATGTGGGATTACTTCATTTACTGACCTTACTCTTTCTGTTTATGTCTCCTTTTTGATGGAGTACTTACTCCAGTAGCTTTCCAAGAAAGTTTACATGTCTGGAAACACCTTTATGCTTCCCTGATACTTGATTGATAGCTTGTCTGAATGTGGAATTCTAAATTAGAGATTCTTTTCACTCACAATTTGAAAAGAATTGCTGCATTCTCTTCTTGTTTCCATTGCTGTTGAGAAGTCTTGTGCCATTCTGGTTCTGAGTATTAATGTGTGATCTGTTTTCATTTCTGAAATCTTTCTAGAATTTTCCCTTTACCAGTGCTGTTTAAGTTTTTTTCTCTTCTTCTTGATTTATATATATATGACATCAATTGTGGTCCACATGGATTTCCCACCACCATTTCACCAGTGCTATTTAATAATTGATGATGTGTATGTTGGTGTGGATACCTTCTCCACATTTAGCCTTCTCAGACTTGAAACTGCTGCCCTTCCATTCTGGGAAATTGTCTTGTTTTATTTCTTTGATATTTTCTCTTTGTCATCTTTTTCCTGTTCTTTATGCAACTCCTCTTAGTTTTTTTTAGTCACTTCTCATAATTTCTTAGTCCTTTTTTATAGCATCCTGTTGTTATAATGAATGAAATATCTTTTATTCTCTATTTTTCCATTTCTTCCAAATTGCTTTTATGTTTCTTTGATATGGTCTCTCATATTAAAGGCATTTTAAACTTCTTTTGTTCTTTGTTGTCCAGTTATATTTAAAAATGAGAAACTAAGAAGTTAGTTGGCAATTTAGTATGCTTTCATAGAGCTTGTTAGGTGAGACTTGACTTTTTCTGCAGAATTCCTCCAAAAATCATTGCCTATATGTGCATATCTTTTCTCTGATACTGACTATTTTTCCCAGAGAGGTATCTTCCAGGGTTTTCATTGGAGGACTGGTGAGAGGGACAAAACTGATTTCTATTTTTGTGGAAACTAAACAGGGAAAAGAATATTATTAGTAAATACTGTTATACTCCCCAATATCTCCCTTCAAGACTGAAGGACTTCTTACTTTTGACAGCAAAAATGATGTTCTCTGCCAGCACTTTGCTGTGAACCCTCTTCAGGAATTGTTTGACAAAGCAACCATGTCACCTAAAGTTATGTCCTCTTCCCACAATAGCCACATATCTACCACCCAGTCAACTTACCTACCCCAGTATAGGACAAGTCCATGATTTCATTCTAGTTTGAGATTTCTGTGACAGTCAAGGAGTTCAGTAAAAATGAATCATAGTGCAGCTTCTCTCTGTACCCGTTTCTGCTTCCTTCCTTTTTTCTTTTCATTCTACAGATGTCAATTTCACAAGCATGGCATACTCACTAATAAGCTTCCTGTATGTTTATTTCCATTTCAGACTCACTACCTCAAGACCTTATGCTTTGTAGAAACATTGTTTAGTAATTATACTTTCATTAATCCTTAATTAATGCTCTCATGGCACCTGTTTCTCCTCCTTGTTCTCCACCACCCACCCAATTCCCTGATATACTCAAGGCTAGAACACCCTATATTCAACCTCTCCTAATGATAAGCTACAGGTCTTATGCTGGGGTAGAAAGTGAGTGGCCACATGCTGTCTAATGACATGTTATACCAATTTTAAACAAAATGTCTATTAAATTTTGTCCCATACCGTGACTTTATTTATTATTGGTTATATCAAAAGGGCAGGTTTATTAGGGAAAAAAGGAAAGAAGATGACACACGGACACAACCAGGCAAAAAGAGCATTTTAAAGGAATGTTTTTTTAAAAGAGATGCCTATATAGACACAAGTGGTCAGTCTTGGGTTAAGAGTTGCAGGTACTGCAGCTTTACAATGTGCCTTTTATAAGTCTTTATTCTTTACCTTTTTTCCCTAAATAAACTTTTCTTTACAAATAAAAAAACAAAAACAATGTGCCTTCTACAAACTCCTACAATTAAATGAATTTGCATCTTGTTGACTTTCCATACTGGTCACTTAGGATGCAGTTTATTACTGTCAAATCAGTTAACATTTAATCATGCATGTTTAGAAACTGGAGACAGTTTCTAAAATGTTTGTAACAACTCATATATCTGACCAGATTATTCTTTCTGCCATCTTCATGCTTTACTATTCTTTTAGTGGTATAGAAAGGGAATAAAAATAAGCACTTGTTCATTCTGCTTTAAATATCAGAAGTACTAATCTATTCAGGAAGCAAAGTGTTTAGAGGAGTAGTAAAACAAACTTTTAATGTGTTTGAACATGTTCTATTTTGCAGTGTTTCAGCTTTTTGTGAAAATTAGAAAAACTGTAGATACTGTAATTTTCTCCATTGAAGCATTTTATTTGTATATGTTTCACATATGTAGGGGAAAAAACCCATGTGTGTTTTTATCTTGTTTCTTCATGGTTCGTTATGCCAGCTGAGGTCAGTACAGCGAAACCAAACTGACAGGACAGAGCAGATATTATGCCATTTTTTAGATCTTTGAGTTGCACATCTAATCTGGTGCTGGTCACTCCGCATTTGTTTAACCTGCCTGTGAGGTTTACAACAATTTTCCCTGCTCTACAGTCATCAATGATTTCAGATTTGCCAGTGTAACCATGATTTATCATCACAATTAGAAACTGAACAATGACTTTGTAGCACAGCCTAGCAGGAACTTGGCCTTTGCCTCTTTTTTGGCCTTATTGATGCTCTTGAAAGTATCAGCCAGTACATTCATGTGCACCCTTGTAGAGCACAGAAAGATGGTGCTGTGACTTTTCCAACAACCCAATACTTTTTACAAAAGAGATACTCTTGTCAATCAATCACCTGCCACTATCATCTAAGATCTAAAGGTAGAGCGATTGAATCCTATAAGTAATTGAAGTTTATTAGTTTATGAGTTGAATCTTTTTCCCTCAATTGCTGAGTTTTTTGAGAGCCTATGAATATTTTCAAATATCTTAGTCTACCCATCCCTTTTTAGTACTCTGTATAATAAATCAAAATTTTCAATATATTTTGTATATCCCCTTAAATTCCAAAGTTATTTGATAGGAAGTTTGTGTAAAGTTAGCCATATTTTTTTAACTAATATTTTTATTCCTTTGTTTGACTAGAGCTCCAGAACTGTTTAGTTATATAGCCAAAAATAGCCAAGAAGATGTGTTCTATGAAGATGACATTTGGCCTGGAGAAAATGAGAATGGGTAAGCAAAATTTATGGTATTGTTGGCTTGGGATTCAACTTAAGTTTAGGCGTGATAGATACAAGCAGCTAGTTTACCAGAAATTTATATTACTTTTGGGAGAGCTTTTGTGTTGTTTTGGTTTGCTTTAAGATGTTATTTTTAATTTCATTTATATCAGTAAATTACTTTAAAACTAATTTTGTTATTTTATTTACTTCTAAAAACATATCCATATGTATATTAGACTTATAATTAGACCCAAGTATATGTGAATAATAATTACATATTTAATGTATTTTATAATTCACAGCTCTCAGAAAGTTTATGTCATGCCTTTTTTTTATAAGCCTTCATAAAGTTTTAATCAATGTAAAATCATTATGTTTTTAATGTAGTGCTGAAAAGGTCCAAGAAATTATTACTTGGCTAAAGGGACATCCTGTCAGTACTTTGTCTCGTTCTTCTTGTGATTTACAAATTCTGGATGCAGCTATTGTTGAGAAAATTGAGGAAGAAGTTGAAAAATGCAAGGTACTAATTTTCCATAACTCAGTTTATTGATGAGATTTGATGTTAAGTGGACTAGATATTCTTTTACATTTACTTGTGTTTCAAGCAAATATGTTTAGTAATTCTAATTTATGTAAAATCATTTAATTTATAATTTAAAAAACATTCCACTCATTTTCAGTTGCCATTAGTATGTTTATTTTAGTAATTTAAGTACACTTATATATACGAAAACAATAGCATTTTATGTCCTGCTGTTTCTAGTCAAAATGAAAAGTTTATGGTTTAGAATATTAAATTTCTATACTTCCTATTCTGTTTTCGTATTTTTATAAAACACAAAAACTTTATTTGAACTTTACAGAATCACTTTTAAAATGTGCTCTCACACTCACATTTAATTACTAAGTATCTTTGAATCCTACCTTTTATGTCTTGAGTTTAAAAAATGTAACTTTCTACTTTTTATGTTTTTATTTTTAAAAATATAACTTTCTATATAAGTTTTAACTATTTTATCTATTGAATATTTGATCACTTATTTGGTACACTAGAAAATAGCTAGATTATATTCCTTTTTTTTTTAACTTTTGGTTTTTTCACACATTTGCCATTTTATTAAAATGATGTTGTTAGGCTAACATAGCACTCTCTTGTTTCTACTAATAGAGTAAGTTAAGAAACAGGCTCTGAAGCTATCTTCACCCCTTTCCCTTTCAGTGAATATTAACTGTAGGCAAGATACTTAAGCTTTCCAATTCTCCATTTCCTCATTTGTAAAATGAAAAATAAATTATCTACTTCATAGGGTCATCAAAAATATTAACTACGTTAATATATGTAAACCTCTCCTAATAATGCCTAGCTATTATTAATGCCTACAATGTTTAGCTACTATTATTTTTTAATTATTTTATCACATACTCAAGCTATTAATATAGTCTGGAAAATCACCAATAGGTGACTCTTTTTCTCTTTAGGAAAAATATAAGAGTCAAAGCCAAGAGTTTGATTTTTTTGTACAGAGTACATGTTAATCTTTTCTGTTAAGTTTCAATTTTAGTATATGTGCTAGCAAAGCAAGCATAAGAATTTGAATTTTTGATAGGTCATTAGTACTCAGTTGTGGAGAAGAATATCTACATTCCTTTTTGTCTTTCAACAGACAATAAAATTCCCTTGTCCAGTATTGGTTTTAAAATGAATTTTCCACCAAGTTTGTAACTTTGTCACCACATTTTTTTTAACATGTTTTTATTGAGAACTTTAAAATATTTTACACATTTCTCTCTTACAAAATCTGAAGATGCATATATGAAATTGTTATCTTCAACACAATGTGTTTTTATATGTGGGTATTTATAAATAAGATAGGAATTTTTAACCTGTTAATGTGTCAGGGAGGTACAATTATGAGCGATTTTTTTCCCTTTAGTGTTATGTTACTAGAAGAGCAAAGAAATGAAGGAAAGATAAACACAATATTCAACACATAAATTAAACTTTCCCTTATGATGTAGCGTTAGCGTTAAAGTTTTTTTTAATGAAGACTCTGCAGTAGTTTTCTTATTGGATTGTGGTTCCCAAACTTAACTATCAATTCTCAAAATTACTAGTTCTTTTAAAAAAAAAAAAAATTCTAGAATCCATCCCTAAAACAGAGCCATGCTTCTCAAACAATAATTTGCAAAAGAATCACTAGTGTATCTTCTTAAAGTACAGATTCTGATTCAGTAGACCAAGGGTGAGACTTGAGAGTCTGTGTTTCTAACATGCTTCCAGGTAACCACATTTCAAATAGCCAGACCCTGAAACTTCTTGTTTAGAAGATGTGGGATGAGGCTATTTTGAAAATTCCCTAGTAATATTAATTTGCCTAGTGAGTAGGTTTGATTGTCATGTCCTCTATTCAATACTATCATTTATGTTGTCTAGGAATTTACTCAAACACATGGGTTTTCATATTTTTTAAACTACTTTAAATGTCTTCTTATGTTTTTCTTCTCACTGTTGTTAGTGGACGCCATTTGTACTGTATTAGTCCTTTGAGTCAGCTGTGGTCTGGAAACACAACTTGTCAGTAAGGTCTTCACTGTTCACCCTATTTAAACCTGTTAAAAAATTAAAATCTCTCCCACACTGCTGATCTCCTTACCTGATTTATTTTTCTTTATGCTTTTTCTACCTTCAAGCAATGCTATTTATTTCCCTATTTTGATTTTTTGTCTTTCTCAACTAAATAATAGAATAGTAAACTGTTTTAGAGCTACACATGGCACATAAATGTAACTCAGTAAATACTTGTTGAAAGAATAAATGAAATGTCTCTATTATAATTTAGGAATTAAGACTGAAAAAGTTTGAGCATTTTACATTGTATAAAATTTATTACCTTATTTTGTAAAGTCTCTCCAGCTGTGTCCTTTTATACTTACTTCCCTAAGTAATCTTCTAAAATAGGTGGCTGCAATGTGAGTTAACTGCTGTGTTTTCTAATTAGATGAGAATTCATTTTTTAAAAGAATGTAAATAAATAAAGTAATGGGATTGTGGTTTTCAATTGCAGTAGATATAAATTATTACATTTTTATTAGGTCAAACTGGTAATATTATTTCTATGTTACAGGTGGAAAGAAATGAATGTTTAAATTAAGAATGAGTTCACAGAACTAACAAGTAGCAAAAAGAAGAGAAGACTAATCTTTAGTTATTTTTTAGTTAATAAAAGATCCAAATATCAAAGCCAGCAGGCCTCCGTGGTGGCCCAAGGGGTTAAGTCTCAGCACTATGAAGCTATCTATCCGTAGCCACTGTAGCATGAATTTGATCTCTGACCAGGGAGGTGACCCACATGGCATGACATACCTCTCCTGTCTCACCTGCTGTATTGTAGCAGTGTATTTCAGTCTATCTGCATGTTCTGTTCTCCACTCTGTCTCTCATGAATACTCTCACAGCCCCCCACCTCTGACCTATGCCCCTGCCTGTATGCGTAAATAATAAATAAATCTTTAAAAAAAAACAAATATCAAAGCTAATTTCATAGTAGATTCTGAAATCAACAACTTTGTTAAATAAATGCAACCTTCATTTGTATAAGTAGCTTCACAAACCCCACAGTATCATCACAGATGAATATTTTGTATCTTTTTTTTCCTTTAATGTAATTCATCTTTGACCAGAGTATACAATTCTTTAGAATAAAAAAACATTTAGATAAAATAACATTTACATAAAGTTCAAAATGGACAAATCTAATCCTTTGAGCTAGTCAGATTACTTTCTGAAAGAATAGTCACTGGAGAGGGAGTTTGGGCTTTCCTGTGTTGTGCTCAATAATGTTCTCCTTCTTGAACCTGAAGTGATTACACATAGATACAACTGAGACTATAAAAATTCATCAGGCAGTATTCTTATAAATCTGCAGTTTTTTTCTGTGTGCTTATACCTCAAGAAAATTACTCTAAACATTCTAACATCTAAAGAACTCCAAATACTCTTAAATCAAGCTTTATCTTGATTTTCATTGTAACCTGTTGATTTCAATGAGATAAATACGATATATGAGCTTAATTTCAATTAAGTTTTTTTGATCATTTCACTTGACTTTAAAATTCAGAAACACTGACATACTAAATAACAATTTTATATATTTTTTAATACTTCAAATTTTTTTCTTTCCTCAGCAAAGAAAGAATAATAAGAAGGTACGAGTAACGGTGAAACCCCATTTGCTATACAGAGTAAGTTTCCTGTCAGAGACTTCAGTTGTTATTTTTACTTTGAAAGTTTAGAAGGAAAATATTTTCCAAATATTAGTAGAAAAACATTTTTTAGAGATAATAATAATAAAGTTTTCTTCTCTTCAGCCTTTAGAACAGCAACATGGAGTCATTCCTGATCGGGATGCAGAATTTCGTCTCTTTGACCGTGTTGTAAATGTGAGAGAGAATTTTTCAGTTCCAGTTGGCCTTCGAGGCACCATAATAGGAATTAAAGGGGGTAATATCTCAATGCTTAACTTATGTATTTGTACAGTAAAACATAAATATGTGTGCCTTCTATCTAAACAGAATAACTATTCAGGAAAAAAACAAAATCCTTTTATGTTTTAGGTTTTATTTTCAGTTTTAGTTTTCAGAGAAGATCCTCCTTTTTCTCTTTTTTGTAATCTTCGGGAAAGTGATTAAAAGAAGGGGAAGTTGAGGAAGAACTGCTGAATATTTGGTCATTTACATATAGAACATTAAATTACGCAAGACTTGACCTATTTTTATTTATATATATATATAATATGAAACCAGGAAAAACATTTTGTCACTTCTTAGTTTAGTTTATATCTAATCTTACACAGAGCTTTACTTTGATTTTCATTGTAATCTCTTGATTTCTGTAGAGAAATAAACGATATATGAGTTTATTTTCAGTTAAAAGTTTTTATAAACTGAACGTTCATGATAATTTGAGTTTTGAGTACAGTTAGATTTTGTGTGTGTCTATATATACACACATATATATTAGACATATCAATCTGCTGCACAACATGTACATGTAGTTAACACTACTATACTTAAAAATGGTTAAGATGAAAAATTTTATGTGTTTTTTTACCAAAAAAAGAAAAAGGAATAAAGGGGTGAATTTAAATGTGCCTCAAAAAGATGAGTGAGCAGCTTTGCAAAATAGATTCCAAAACAAAAGTCAACCCAGGAAGAACCAGCAAATCAGAGGTCAGATGCTTGCTACATTGTTCCTCCACACCTCTCTTGGATTTAGGTAAAAGTGTCAAGTTGAAAGGTGCATCCGGAGGTGGAGAACAAGTGAACTCTATAGTCTTTGTTTCAACAAGGCTATGAAGGACTGGGGATATCACCATACCCCTATCGGGAGCTAGCACAGTATCAGAGATTATATTAGTCAGGATTCTCCAGGGAAACAGAACCAGCAGAATGGAAAGGGAAGTGATGACATGCAGGGGGAGAGAGAGGAACAGAAAGAAAAAAGAGATAGTCAATTACAAAGTAAGGATATAGACTATTATTAATTTGGGTGTAGTACTAAAAACGTTATTATAGCTAAGTATTTCATTTTACCTTGTTGTTTTTAGTAAATTTAACCTCCCTAGATATATCTCATCATTCCCTGTGCCAAATTTAGTCTTCTCTTTTTCACTATTTTTCTCATGTATTCCATGTCTCAATTACGAAATGTATAACCTAGCAACTCATCTCACAGAATCTTTGATAGTCTTTGTCATTTCCATCCTTTTCATTTTCACAGGCCACAAGCCTCTGACAACTCTATCTAAATATACATCCATTCTTCTTTTTTATCCTCATTACTTCCATGTTTCAAATTATCATTGTCTTTTCTCTTACTTATTGCAAGACATACTGCAAAGTGTCATTTGCATTGACTTTTATTATTGATAATTTCAGACATACACAAAAGCAGAGAGGAAGTATAAGTAGTACAGCAAATAATTCAAAATATTATTGTTTTATTTAGGTTAATGTCTGCAAGATAACTACCATTTGCTTTTCATTTACTGTCTGTATTCCCACATACCATTACAATATTGTAATACTTCTTACAATTCCAGACACTTACATGCTGATTTTTAATATATGATGCTTTAAATATAATTCTTTTTTAACAGCTACTAGAGAAGCTGACATACTATTTGAAGTATTATTTGATGAAGAATTTACTGGAGGCTTAACAATAAGGTTTGTATTTCCAGATGAGAATTACACTTCGTGACTATATCCATGTAACTACTGACTTATCTTACTCATTTGTCACTTAAATTCCTGTTGTGTGAAAGACATACTTGTGGGCCTCCTTGGTGGCAGAAGGGGTTAAGTCTCAACACTGTGAAGCTGTCTGCAGCCACTGCAGCATGAGTTTGATCCCAGGCAGGTTGTTAACCCACATGGTGTAGCAGACGTTTTCTGTCTCACTCACTGCTCCCCTCAGCAGTGTATTTCATTCACTCTGCCTGTTCTACTGCATTGTACTTTGTCCTCTCAGCCCCCTGCACCTCTGGCCTACACTCCAGCTCTTGTATGGATAAGTAAATATAATAAATCTTTAGGAAAAAAAAAGTATATTTGCTATTAGGGATGTAATAGTGAATTGACCTGTTTTCAGCCCTCATGGAGCTTTGATTTTAATGGGAGTAGTAATTAAGTAACTGATTACCATGTTTATTACTTAATTTAAATATGACAAGTGCTGGGAAGATCAGATTTCTATAGTAGTATGATCAGTCCAGAGAAATGATATGTAAGCTTATACTTGAAGAATGAATTAGTTAACTAGTGGGTGAGAGAAGAAGAGTGTCGACAGGTACTGAGGAAGAGAGACCAGTTTTGCTACAAAGAACTTACTCACTTACTCAAAAAAAAAAAAAACTAAAGGAAAGCAAGTACATCTGAACTTCAGCAACTATGTAACATTAAATAGAATAAGAGAGAAAAGTCTCACACAAGAACTTTGAGGCCAACTTTCAGATCATATTATGGATGTTGGTACTTTGGTAACTTAGCGTTCATCCCTAACGTAATATGAAATCATCAAGCAGAAATAGAACATGATCAAATTTGTATTTTTAATATAAAATTTTTTTAATTTACATATATTTGACATCAAGTGTAATCTCCATGTATTCCCCATCACCATAACACCAGTGCACCATCACCTCAGTCCCCTGTGCTCCCGTCTGCCCTCCACCCTTTCCCTCTTCCCTCCCACCAAGTGACCCCAGTTTGTCCTTATCTTTTCATTTTTGGTTTTTGTTTCTTTCTTGTTGTTGTTATTATTATTATTATTATTGTTCTTATTCCTTTCCTTGATCCTTATTTGGTTCCCTTATATTCCTCCTAGGGGAGGAACCATCTGGTATTTTTCTTTTGCCTTCTGACTTACTTCGCTGAGCATAATCCCTTCCAGTTCCATCCATGTTCCTATGAGTGCGTCTAGTTTTTCATTTTTGATTGCTGAGTAGTATTCTATTGTGTATATGTACCACAGCTTCCCAATCTACTCATCTGTTTTTGGGCATTTAGGTTGTTTCCAGGTCTTACCTATTGTAAAGAGTGCTGCTATAAACATAGGGGTGCAGGTCTTCTTTTGAATCAGTGTTTCTGTGTCTTTTGGGTATATTCCTAGTAGTGGGATTGCTAGATCATATGGGAATTCCATTTTTAGTAGTTTGAGGAACCTCTATACCACTTTGCACAGTGGTTGGACCAGTTTGTATTCCCACCAGCAGTGTGGTAGAGTTCTCCACACCCTCACCAACATTTGTTGTTGCTGGTGTGAACTGGTATCTTACAGTGGTTTTGAATTGCATTTCTCTGATTACAAGAGATGTTGAACATTTTTTCATATGTCTGTTGGTCATTTGCATTTCTTCTTTGGAGAAATGTCTTTTTAGCTCTTCTGCCCATTTTTTGACTGGATTATTTACATTGTTTTTGTTTAGTCTGGTCAGCTTTTTATAGATCTTTGTGATAAGTCCCTTGTCAGTGGTGTTGTGTGCAAAAATTTTCTCCCAGTCAGTGGGGTGTCATTTTGTTTTGGTTAATGTGTCTTTTGCTTTCAAGTTTGATGTAGTCCCAGCTGAAAAACTAGTTATTTTTAAAAGTTTGACATTTAATTCATAAAATTTTAGTTATACTCAAGTATTATGTTGCCACTCTTCTAAGGGCAGACTGTGTCAGGCACATATATACCTGGCACATACAACTACACATCTAAAACGGTATTTTTTACCTTTCTTAGTGGTGCCAAATAGTTGCTTAGGGAACTTTTTAAGAAATGTATCATATAGATCCTTGTGTTCTCTCCTCCCCTGTTAACATTCCTCTCCCTGCCCTCCCCTGCAGAATGTCTCTAATTTATAATTTTGACTTTTTATTTATTATTATTTTTTTTTCTGATCCCTTATTTGGTTCCATAATATTCCACCTGTAAGTGAAACCATCCATTATTTTTCTTTTTCCTTCTGGCTTATTTCACTGAGCGTAATCCCATCCAGCTCCATCTATATTGCTGTGAATGGCATGAGTTTATCTTTTTTGATTACTGAATAGTAGTGCACAGGTGAATTGATGGTGGGAATTTTACCGGGACTACACCTGAGAGAAGAAAGCAAACATTGTACAAAAATGAACAGTGATGTAAATATATATATAAATTTAAAAAAAAAGATTTTATTTCATACATAAGTCAATTCTGAACAGTAGTTTAAAAAAATGGATTAATCAAAATAATCTTCCATTTCAGTTTGGGAATAAAAAGAAATGGCTCAGATAAAGACTAAAATAATACTGTAACAAAAATTAATTTTTGTTTTTATAATTAAAAAAAAATTATCATATATTGGGATCTTTCTTATTTCTAATTCTTCTACCAAATTTAAAAGTAGTGTTTATTCAGATTATAAATTGTCCATCAAAAACTATTTAACTCTTGAATATTTAGTATTATTTCCCTTTGACCCTAATAATAATAATAATACTTTTAGGTGCTCACCTGGTAGAGGTTATCGACTGCCAACAAGTGCCTTGGTGAACCTTTCTCATGGGAGTCGCTCTGAAACTGGAAATCAGAAGTTGACAGCCATTGTAAAACCACAACCAGCTGTGAATCACTCTTGCTCAATTTCATCAGTTTCTTCTGGACATTTGGGAGGACTCAATCATTCCCCTCAGTCTCTCTTTGTTCCTACTCAGGTAAGATTTTCTCTTTCATTTCTCCTCCCCATTTATGTTGCAGACAGACATTATAAGTGGAAACTTAATTTGACTTTAGTTTCCCATTATTAAAATTCATTTTTTTATTAGTCAAATCCCATTGCTTTTCGTTTCCCTTTTTTATTTAAAAAGTTTTGGTTCATTTTTTTTTTTTTCCACAATATAGGATTTCTCCCTTCTGTATTTTTCCCACCATCAAAGCACCTGTTTTCTTCTTTACCCTCCCTGACTTTGTTTGGTTTCTCTATATTCTTAAAAAAAAAAAAAAAAAAGATTTGTTTATTTATGTATATAAGAGCTGGGGTACAGGTCAGAGTTGCAGGAGGTGAGAGGTTTCACCAGAGACAGAGTGGGGAGCAGAACAGGTGGATTGGTGGAAAAACACTGTTGAGGGGAGCAGCGGTTGAGGCAAAAGAGGTCTGCTAAGCCACTTGTATCCCCTCCCTGGTCAGGGATCAAACTGGCACTGCTGTGCTGCTGGTGCTTCACAGTGTGGTGCTCAACCTTCTGCGCCACCAGGGAGGCCCTGGTTTCTCTATATTCTATATACATGAATATATAGAATATGTATTCTCTCTATATAAGTGAAAACATGAGGTATTTTTCTTTCTCTTGCTTCATTTCACTTAGGATAATCCCTCACAGTTCCATCCATGTTACCACAATTGGCATAAGTTTTTATCTTTTTTGATTGCTATGTAATAAGGATGTAAAATAAAAAGTAAATAAATAATTAGTTTTGGATTGAGTCAATAACCGATTTGTTTTAATAGACTAGTAAAGAACGCCATTGAAGGGGGCGACGGGGGTCAGAAAAAATAATGCCATTGATAGTATTTTACCTCTGTTATAAAATTACAGTTGTATTAAAGAAGAAATTATTTTTTAAATAATGAGCATGAGCATGTCTTCTCTTTATTTCTTTACTTTTCAAACTAACATTTAAATTTTTTAATAAAATGTTATATACACAGTGTAATACTACTCAGCAATCAAAAATGTACTATTTGCAGCAACATGCAAGGAGCTGAAAAGGAATATGCTAAGCAAAATAATCAGCCGGAAAAAGAAAAATATAGAATTGTTTTACTTTAGTTGGAACTAGGAATGCCAGCATCAGGAAAAAGGCAAAACTTTCAAGCTGAATATAGATTTGAGGCAAACAGCAAGGGAGGGGAAGGGAAAAGGTTCAAAACAGGGAGGGAAGAGCAAAAAAGGCATAATGATGGTTCCCGGGTGCTATGGTGGTGGAAGAACTACAGGGACTACACCTAAGGGGAAAACATTGATGTAAGAAAATTAAAAATTTTTTTCAAAAAAGCAATTTTGAGATATAATTCACATTTAAAAATTAATTTTTTTCTTCTATAAGCTAAAGTCCCTTGAGATCTTCTATGCAATGACATAAATTTGAAAGGTAAAAGGGAGAGGACTATATCATCTTTATCAAAAAACAGTTTCCAACATCCCACTATAGTGTTCTGGGGATTTTGTTTATTTCATGTTATCGGCCACAAATTTGAATTATTTTGTGCAAGACACTTTATTTAATTCCATGGTTCCAAGCCTTAGCCATACTATTTAACCAAATAATACATGCCTATTGTATTCCAATTAGAAAATACACATAAGTAGATAACAACTAAGAAAAAGTGTAAAAATTTTTCTCAAATCTCAGGTGGTGACTGTTAAATTTTTGGCATATTCTGCATAAACTGGTCCTCTGTAACTAATATCTGAGAATTAATAGATTACACATTTGTGTAAGATAGTTTTAAAAATAACCCCATTAAATGTTCATTTGGATGAAATATCAGCATTTTAGAGCACAAAAATATCTGTTGTAACTTTTTGTAGCATTTTTTTAAAATACTTTTTGGTAAAACCATTCAAAATGTGTTACATATGAAGGCTATTTTCATTCAAATATATATAGTAGGTTTTCATGATTACTGTACTAAGCTCAAAAAAAAATCTTGATATTTCATTTTTTTTTTTTAAAGATTTATTTATGCATACAAGCACTGGGGTACAGGCCAGAGGTGTGGGGGGTGAGAGGATTCACCACAGAGAGCGGGGAGCAGAA
>JAGFMF010011830.1:20141977-20159227 GCA_019455555.1 Galemys pyrenaicus
CCAACAGACACACACACATCATATACAAAAATGTATGTTGGGAAAGGCAAAGTCGTGAACATCGATGGAAAAAGAATAGTGTGGTATTTTGTAGGTTTTTTAAATAAATTATCTAGGTCAAGGCCACCTTGGTGTTTCCTCAGTAAAGAGCAAAAAGAGTCGCTAAGTAAACAGCTAAAAAAAACTCCTTTAAATATTACAAAAAATGGTTCCTCAGAGGTGAGTGGCCTCCGGGACAGATTGAGAGAGTCTGGACAGTAAGGATAACATTAGAAGAGACAGAGAAACAAATCTGACAGAGAAAAGGAAGAAAAATATATAGATCTGCTATCACCTCAATCTCAAAGTGTCTCAGAATTGACCTTGCCCAGACCTAGATTAGCCTCCTATCTGTACTTCCTGTGTCTTATCTTTTTACCTCTAATCCTTCCTAGTACTATCTTGTTAATCTTTTAAGGTCCTTTCACCTCAGTTGGCCCCATGGCATCCTTGACAAAGAATTTAATTAATAAGAGTCTTATGTTTGAACTTTTTTTTGCCTTGAGACATGGTGTGGTAAATCTGGTATGAACCCAGAATCAGGTTTTTGTGACTCAAACTGAGCTAATCTAATTTTGCTAGACCTTCATGGCCTCATCTATAAGATTAAGGTATTGGAGTTAGATGACATTTTAGGTCTTTTCCAGTGCCAAAAAGATATTATTTTAATATTCATTCTAAAGTATAGGGCTCCCTGTTTAGTACTACTCAAAAGATGGGGTTTGAGATACAATGGGTTTGAGATCCAAACCCATCACAAACTACTATCCTATTAGACCTTATACAATCTCACTATGAATTCCTATATAAAATATGTCCAACTGCTTCGTAAAATAGTCTGTTCCAGTCAGAGCGGTCTCTACTTTTCCTGCCTTATAAAGAGATAAATCCCATGTCAAGTTATATATTCTTACTGTTCCTTCTGCTTAGAATCCCCCCCTCTATCACTGCTAAATTCTCCTAGATCTCTCTCAAGGTCTACTAGTCATGTTGACTTGAGATGGAATTCCATACTTGATATTATATTTTCTCAGAATCTTCTGTATATATCCCCTGTCATTGGGTGCTTTCACTGTCATGTTTTATCTGCTGTATATGGCAAGAAGTATGAGCCACCACATATAACAGTTATATTGAAGAAACATTAATGAGCACCCTGGTATTCATCTGATGAACAAATTATATAGAACTCACAGTGATAATTTTGAAAAAGAAAGAGATAATTTTCATGCTTTTGAAAAAGCCAAAACTGTGGAGACAGTAAAAAGAGCAGTAGTTGCTACAGTTGAGGGAGAAAGGGAAGATGATAGAGCACAGATTTTTTTAGGACACTGAGTATGTTCTTTATGGTATCACAATGGTAGCTATATGTCATTATACTTTTGTCTAAAACCATAGAATATATAACACCAAAAGTGAACCCAGTGTAACTTCAGACCTTGGGTAATAATGATGTTTATATTTAGGTTTATCAATTGTAATAAATGTTCCACTCTAGTGGAGGATGTTGGTAATGGGAGAGCTTATGCTTGTGTGCAGACAGGAGGCGTGTGGGAAATCTCTGTACTATCTTCTTAATTTTATTTAAGAGCTAAAACTGCTCTTAAAATATAAAATTCTTTATAAGAAAAATTCAAGCCTTTATTGTAAAAAAAGACAACTAACAGTTTTATCAAATATTGTAACCAAAAAAACTATACTCATAGCCAGAATGTTTCTTTGTAAATGTATGGCATACTTTTTCTCTGAAATAGTATTATGAAAATGAGTTTTGGAATTAAAACTCAAATGTCAATCTCTTATTATTTATTTCTGTAACTAAATTGCTTTTTTACGTTTAGCCTCCATTTACCCATCTATGAAATGGAGTTAAAATATACTGTAAATTTTTATGATTATACAATAGTGTCATCATGACATTAAGATAATGGTTACAAAGTATACCTTAAAATACCTTGCACATAACATACACATTCACACAGTATTTGTTCATGCCATTCTATTGTTCCTTATGTTCTAAGTCTCTTCCTTAGGGTCAAAATCCTCCATAATGCACTGTTTAGCCCAAAATCCCATTATGCTATGCAGATAGAAATCCCTTATAACTAAAGAACCCTGGGTTCACTGGACCTTCTTTGACACATTGGTGCATATCACAGCTATTCGCTAGCATGCTTACTGCCAACTAGGACATGATAGACTTTTGTACCCAATGTTCATTTGTCATTTGTACAAGCTCAGAAGAAAATAAATAGGGCCAGTCAACAGCAAAAGTGTGAAATGAATGATTCTTTTGTTTTTGAATCTGCTTTTGCTTCCTTTTGCATTTTTTTTTGTTTTGTTTTTTAAAGATTTATTTATTTATGCATACAAGAGCTGGGGTACAGGCCAAAGTCCAGGGAGGTGAGAGGAGTCACCAGAGACAGAGTGGGAAGCAGAACAGGCAGACTGAAACACACTGCTGAGGGGAGCAGTGGGTGAAGCAGGAGAGGTCTGCTGCACCATGTGGGTCCCCTCCCTGGCCAGCAGCAGGGATCAAACTAGTGCTGCAGTGGTTGCGGGTTTTTTTATTATTATTATTAGATTTAATTGTATTTGACATCGTTTATAGTCCCCAGAGGGTTCCCACCACCATTTCACACGTGCACCATCACCTCAGTCCCTTGTGCTCTTTATGCCCTCATCCCCGTCTTTGCCCTCCCCTCCCTCCACCCACCCCTGTGGTCCCTTGAGTTTATCTTTGATCTTTTGATCTTGTTGAGTTTTTATTTGTTTGTTTGGTTGTTTTTGGTTATGATTGCCCATTTCCTTGAGCTTTCTCTTGTTTTTTTTTTGTTTGTTGTTTATTTGTTTTGTTTTCTTCTTTTTTATTTTTCGTTGTAGTTGTTGTTCTTTCACATTCCTCTAAAAGCGAGGCCATCCAATATTTTTCTCTTGCCTTCTGGCTTGTTTCACTGAGTATAATTCCTTCTAGCTCCATCCATGTTTCTATAAATGTCCCTAGTTTTTTATTTTTGATTGCTGAATAGTATTCCATTGTGTATAGGTTTGTTTCATAGTGCATTGCTTAACCCACTGTGCCACCAGGGAGGCCCCTCCCTTTGCATTTTGAAGTGTGGCAAGTTACTGCTCTGCCTTCAGGACTCTTTTCCCTATTTAAAAAAAAAGAAATGTGGAAGGACTAATATCTTGAATGTTCCTAACACACAGAAATCGTGCATTTTTATAACTCTTTAATAGAAATTTTTAAAATTATAGTCAAGAGAATAGTATATTAAACTCACAGATGTACATACTTTACCTTGCACATGTCCAATCCTATTTCTTCTATACCAACTATTAATTTCCCACCCCATTCAACCCCACAGATATAGTTATGGTTGAAGCAAATCCTGAGTACTCTTTAGAAACTGTTTCTAAATGTGGAATTAAAAATCATTTACCCTAAAATGATTTTAGTATTTTCCTTAATTTCTATATTAAATTCAAGCAAAATTAGATTAAATTATTTCTACTGAAAATAGCATTTTGGTAAAATGATTGTTTACTGTGTACCTTGCAATCTGACTAAAGTTTAGAAAAACATCTGGAGTATTCATCATTATATTAAAATGTTATTTCTAGTTTGTTGGAATTTTTAATGTTTTCTTAAATTTTCTGTACTTTCCTGCATTCCTTAAATTTTTTCAAATGAACTATATGTTTTATAAGAATAATAAATGTAAAGTTGAGGAAATGAAGTAATTATAATATTGAGAGTTTAAATCATTTATCAGAATTTTAATTTTCAGGGTACAGTTCTACCTCAAGAAATAAGTCAAGTAACTCAACATCATAAATCTGGCTTTCATGACAACAGTGTTAAATGTCAGCAAAGAAAACATGAATCTCACAGAAAATGTAAGTTTTAAGTTAGAGAAATATACTTGTGGTGCTCACTGCTCCTTCTTATTTTTATTAACAGCTTTATTGAGGTATAATTCAGGTACCATAAAAATTCATCCTTCAAAAGTATGCAGACTGTGTTTTTGTTTTTTGTTTTTTCATTAAGTTTTACAACCAGTGCTACTATCTAAATATAGTACCATTTCATCACCCCAAAAATAAACATTTGTATGTATTAACAGTCACTTCTAGCCACTAACAACCACTTACTTTCTGACTCTATGAATTTGCCCTATTCTGGACATTTCGTTTATATGGAATCCTGACATGTGTGACCGTTTTTGGACTGGCTTCTTTCAGGTAGCATGTTTTCAGAATTCATCCTAGTTCTCACATGTATCAGTAGTAATACCTCTTTTTATGACTGGATAATATTTTGTTTGAATTGTTTGAATATTTCATTTTGTTTATCCATTCACTTTTTATACTTTTTTTAGATTTATTTAATTATATCTGACATCATTTGTAGTCCCCAGGGTATTCCCACCACCATTTCACCCATGCACCATCACCTCCACTTTTTATATCTTAAATCAGCACCTCCCTTTTCCCAAATGCCTAAACCAGAAACTACTTTTTTAAAAAATTTCTTTATTTCCTAATTTATTCTTTCCTTACAGTGTTTGCTTTCTTTTCTAGGTTATCTCCACATAGAATTTCCACCACCAATTCACCCGTGCACCATTACCATAGTCCCTTGTGCTCTTCCCATCCCTGCATTGATCCGAAACCTTCCTTCTTCCCTACAGAATGTCTCTGATTTGTAGTTGTCTGTTTACTTTGTTTTGTTGTGGTTTTTTGTTGCTTTTGATGTTATTTTTTTTTCCCTTCATCTCCTATATATTCCATCTATAAGTGAGACCATCCGGTATTTTTCTTTTTCCTTCTGACTTAATTTCGCTTCTACCATAATCACTTCAAGGTCTATCAATGTTTTTGCAACTGGCACTAGCTTATCTTTTTTGATTGCTGAGTGATATAACACATTTTCTTGCTCCAGTCATCTGTTTTTGACATTTGGGTTGATTCTAGTCTTATCCATTATAAATAATGCTGCGATAAACATAGGAGTGCATGTACTCTTTTGAATTAATGTTTTTGTGTCCTTTGGGTAGATCCCTAGGAGTGGGATTGTTGGGTCATATTGTAGCCCCATTTTTAGTAGACTGAAGAACCTCCACATAGCTTTCCATAGTGGTTGGACCAGTTTGCATTCCCACCAGCAGTGTAGGAGGGTCCTTTTTCACCACATCCTCACCAATTTGTAGTTGCTGGTTTTCTAAAGTGTCCATTTTTATTGGTGTAAGGTGATGTCTCACTGTGGTTTTAATTTGCATTTCCCTGATTATGAGGGATGTTGAACATTTTTGCATATGCCCGTTGGTCGTTTGCATTTCCTCTCTGGAGAAGTGTCTTTGGAGTTCTTCTGCCCATTTTTGGACTGCATTGTTTACTGTTTTTGTTGAGTCATGTGAGTTCTTTGTAGATCTTTATGATCAGTCCCTCATCAGTTGTATAGAGTGCAAAAATTTATTCCCAGTCAGTGGGATGTCTCTTTGTTTTGGGTAATGTCTCTTTTGCTGTACAGAAGCTCTTTAATTTGATGTAGTTCCAGCTGTTTACCTTTTTCCTCTACTTTCTTTGCTTTAGGCGATGTGTCTTTAAAGATGTTACTGAGATGTATGTCATGTAGTGTTTTGTCTATATCCATTCACTTGTTGATGGACATTTGGGTTGGTCCCATTTTGGAACTTTATTGAATAATGCTGCTGGGAATATCTGTGTATGAATGTTTGTGTGAATATATATTTTCAGTCCCTTGGGTATACGTGAATGAATGGAATTATTGAGTCATTTGTTAAATTTATATTTAACTTTTTGTGGAATGACCAAACTCTTTTCCAAAGTTACTGATCTTTTGCATTCCCACCAGCAATATAGGATCCATTTTCACTACTTCTACCATAACACTACATTTTTTATTACAGCCATCCTACTTAGTGTAAAGTAGAATTTCTCTGTAGTGTTCATTGCAGTTCATTAATATCTAATAAAATTGACCATATTTTGCTGTGTTTTAGAGCTGTTTGTATATTTCCTCTAGAAGATCTCTAATCAAATATTTGCATATTTTGTTTCTTTAAATTTTATTTTTTATTATTGTTTATGATTCAGAGGTATAGAATCATATTTAGGTGCTTGCCCCCAGACCACACTCACCAAGGCACCCATGGTCCTCAACCACAGTCTAATGTGCCCCTCTCCCACTCTATTCTCTTCTCCTCCTTTTCTGGTAGCCTCCAGTCTATAGTCAGATTTCTAAGATTTGTTGCTGATTAGGTTTATCTGACCTTTTGTTTCATTTCTCTATATTCCACATGTAAGTAATGCCATTGGTATTTTTCTTTCTCTTCCTGGCTTATTTCACCTGTCATAATCCCCTCCAGTTCATCCCTGTTGTCACAAATGGCAGCATTCATCTTTTTTTTGTAGCTGAGTAGTATTCCATTTTGTGTGTATGTATACATATATACATAAATATATATCATACTTGTATAGTTCTTTATATATTTTGTATACTACATGCTTATCAGATATTTGATTTGCAAATATTGTTCTCATTCCATGGGTTCCATGAAGCATTAATGTTTTTAATTTGATCAGATCCAATTTTTCTATTTTTTTCTGCTTTTTATTTGACTGCTGTACTTTAGGTGTCATATCTAAGATATCATTTTCTAGCCCATGGAGACAAAGATTTATATCTGTGTTATATTTTGAAAGTTTTATACTTTTAACTCTTACATTTATGTGTGTTTCCCGTACTGATTAATTTTATGTGGTATAAGATGGGACTCTGTATTTATTAATTTATTTTCGTGTGAATATTTATTTTTCATAGTACCATTTGCTAAAAGACTATTCTTTCACCATTGAATTCTTCGGGCACAACATTGAATACTTTTGCAATCACAGTAAAAAAATCAGTAGACCATAGATGTATGGGTTTATTTCTGACTTCTCAACTGCATTCCACTGATTTATATGATATCTTTGTCTTGATTACTGTAATTTTAAGTTTTAAAATTGGGAAATTTGATTCCTCCAACTTCATTTCTCTTTTTCAAGATTGTCTTGCCTATTCTGGGTCCCTTGCATTTCCATATAATTTTTAGGACTATCTTGTCTATTTCTGCAGAAGTAGCAGCTAGAATTTTTATAGGGATTATTGAATCCGTAGATCAGTTTCGATAATATTGTCATTTTAATAGCATTAAGCCTGCCTGCTTGTGAACACAAAATTATTTTCCTTTATTAGATCTTCTTTACTTTGTTATGTCTTAATGGTTTTTAGTATGCACATCTTGCATTCTTTTGGTTTACTGTGTTCCTAAATATTTTTTTTTCAATGCTATTGTGAATGGAACTGTTCCCTTAATTTTATTTTGGGTTATTTGTTGCTTTTTATAAAAATAAAACTAAAAAAAATAAAAAATAAAAATAAAACTGACTTTTCTATTGATGTTGTGCCATGCCACCTTGCTGAACTTGTTTATTAGCCCTAATTTTTGTGTCTTCTCAAAGAATGATTTTTTTTTAACTTTTCCCTCTAAATATTATATATGCTTTTTATTTATTTTTCTAGCCTAGTTGCTATGACTAGAACCACCAATACTGTTGAATAAGAGGTGGTAAGCATGAATATCCTCTTGCTGATCTTAGGGATAAGCTTCAGTTTTCTACCATTAAGTGTAAAGTTAGCTGTGAGGTTTTGATGGGTGCTCTTCATTAGGTGAGAAAGTTCCCCTCCATTCTTGGGTTGTTCATCTTTTTCTTTTCTTTCTTTCTAATTTTTTTTTAATCATGTAGACTGTAAGATTTTGTCAACTGCAATTTCTTTGACTTTTGACAATTGTGTGGACTTACTTATAAATTAGTGTATCTTCTGTTGATCTTTTTCATATGTTAAACGAACTATGCATTCATGGGATAAATCCTACTAGGTCATGGTGTAATTCTTTCTATATGTTACAGGGTTGATTTACTAGTAATCTGTTGAGATTTGGTACATCTGTATTCACAAGGGATATTTGTAATTTTCTTTTCTTGTGATGTCTTTTGAGTTTGTTATTTGGTAATACTGCCTTCCTAAAATTAATTGGAAAGTATTCACTCTTCTGTGTTTAGGAAATTTGGGAAAGGTTGGGATTATTTCTTTAAATGTTTGGTAGAATTCACGAGAGAAGCTATCTGAACGGGGACTTCTCTTTATGGATAGTTTTCATCCTTAATAATTCATTCTCTTTATTTTTATAAGTCTACTCAGATTGTCTGTTTCCATGAGTCATTTTTAATAATTTGTGTCTGTAGTATTTTGCTCTTTTCATGTAGATTATCAAATTTTTTGGTATGCACTGTAGTATTTCTTTATAATCCTTTTTATTTTCTTTTAGGTGAGTAGTAATGCCCCTCTCTCATTTCGTTTCATTTAATTTCATCTTTTTCCTAAGTCCGTTTAGCTAAAAATTTGTCACTTCTCTTGATCTTTTTATAGAACCAACTTCTGGTTACATTGCTTTTCTCAAATATTTTCTAGTCTTTTTTATTTCTGAACTGATCTTATGATTTTCTTCCCTTTTGCTTTTGGTTTAGTGTGCTCTTTTCCTAGTTTCTTGTGTTATTTTATTGATTTAAAGTGTTTTCTTAAATATGGGCATTTTTAAATGTCCTTCAAAGCAGAGCATTAGCTGTATCCTATAAATGTTAATGTAGTGCGTTTTCCTTTCTTCTCAAAGCATCTACTAGTTTTCTAAGAACTGCTCTGACTCATAGGTCGCTTAAGAGACTGTTGTTTAATTTCTATATGTTTATGAATTTCCTTTTGTCTCTTATTATAATTTCATTTCTTCGTCGTTAGAAAACATACTTAATATGACTTCCATTCTTTTAAATTTATTGAAGCTTGTTTTGTGGCTTAATCTATGGTCTATCTTGGAGAACTCTCAGTGTGCACTTGAGTGGGACATATATTCCATAATTTTGGGATAGAGTATTCTAATAAATATTGTTTAGATCTACTTGGCCTGTTGTATAGGCCTTCTATTTCTGGTTGATTTCTTATGTAGTGTTCTATATGTTATTGATATTTGAGGCATTAAAACTCTCCACTGTTATCTATTTTGCCTTCAATTTTTGATATTTTTTTTAAGTTTTATTTATTTATACACACTATAGTTGGGGTCCAGGCCAGAGTCACGGGAGATGAGAGAATTCACCAGAGACAGAGTGGGGAGCAGAACAGATAGACCTACTGAAATACACTGCTGAGGGGAGAAGCAGGCAAGGCAGGAAAGCTCTGCTGTGCCATGTGGGCCCCCTCCTTGGCCAGGGATTTGAACTCGCGCTGCTGTGCAGCAAATACTTCACACTGCAGCACTCAACCCGCTATGCCACCAGGGAGGCCCAGTTTTTGTTAGTTCTTGTTTCATGCAGGGCTCTTTTGTTTGTAATATGGTTGCAGTTGTTAACTACTCCAGATGAATTCACTCTCATTATAAAAAGTCCTTTTTAACATTTTTATAGTGAGGTAACATTGGTTTATATGGTAACATGTTTTAAGAGTATAGGTTACCCCTCTTCAAATGTATGTTGCCACACCATGGTTACCACCAAAACACCAATAATCCTCCACCACAGGCCATTTAAAGGGTTCTTCTTTACCTTTAGTAGTAATTTTTGTCTTAAAGTTCTCTTTTGGATACTGTTAGCAGACTGTATCTTTTTCATCTTTTTACTTTCAGCCTATATGTGTCTATAGATCTAAAATATATCTGTAATAATAAACATACTTTATTCTTTGTATTTTTCATATATTTTTCAATTTGTTGTTTAACAAAAAGGCAACATGGCAACTCCAGAAATCAGATTTTCTCCATCCCCACCCTCTGGATTATAACTGTCTGTGATGGTTGTCATTGTTGATTTATTTATTGTTTTCTTAAAATGTAATTCTATAAAGTCTGTACTCTTCATCATGTGGTTAATGAAATCTCTGTTTAGTTACTTAGGTGGTCAGTATTTTTATTCTTTCATTTTTTTTAATATTTATATATTTTATATCACTGGTTTTTTTTGTATAATGTTTGATTTCCCCTCTCAGGTGTAGTCTCCCTAAAATTCCCACTACAAAGAGCACAATAGTCTGGTACTTTTACTGCCCTTGTTTTAATCCTTCATCCTCCCATCCCCTGCTGAATGTCTCTGGTTTATAGCTGCCTGCTAGTTTTGTCTCCGCCTCCCCACCACACCCACCCCCCCATCCCTTATTTGGTTCCCCTATACTCCTCTTATAAATGAAACTACCCAATAATTTTTCCTTTTCCTTCTGACTTATTTTACTGAGCATAACCCCATCCCGCTCCATCCATCTTGCTATGAAAGGCAACTTTTATCTTTTTTGATTGCTGAATAGTGTGTGTGTGTGTGTTTCATACCTTCTTAATCCAATCATCTGTTTTTGAGCATTAAGGTTTCCATATCTTAGCTAATGCAAATAGTGCTACAATAAACATAGAAGTGCAGGTTTCCTTTCAAATTAATGTTTTTGTGTCTTTTGAGTAGATTCCTAGGGATGGAATTGCTAAGTCATATGGTAGCTCCATTTTTAGAAATTTGATGAACCTCCACACACCTTTCAATACTGGTTGGACCAGTTTCCATTCCCACCAGCATTCCTTTTTCTCCATATCCTAGCCAGCATTTGTGTTGCCAGTTTTTTTTTTTTAATATGTGCCATTCTCACTGGTGTAAGGTGGTGTATCGTTATGGTTTTGATTTGTATTTCCCTGATACAAGTGATAATGAATATTTTTCACATACCTGTTGGCAATTTTCATTTCCTTTTTGGAGAAGTGTCTTTTTTAACTCTTTTGCCCATTTTTGACTGGATTTTTTGCTTTGTTTTTGTTGAATAATTTGAACTCTTTGTAGGTCTTTGAAATCATCCCCTTATCAGTTGTATGGAATGCAAATATTTTCTCCCAATCAGTAAGGTGTCTCTTTATTTTGGTCATTGTCTCTTTTGCTGTACAGAAGCTTTTTAATTTGATGTAATCCCAGCTGTTTATCTTTCTCTTCACTTTATGTGCTTCTGGAATGAGTCTTTAAAGATGTTACTGAAATGTATGTCATGGAGTGTTTTGCCTATATTTTCTTTTATATATTTTATGGTTACAGGTTTTATGTTTAAATCTTTTATCAATTTTGAGTTTGTTTTTGTGCATGGTGCGAGATAGTAATCTAGTTTAATCCTTTTGCATGTGATGGTCCAGTTTTCCCAGGACCATTTATTGAACAGACTATCTTGTTCCATTGCATATTCTTTGCTCCTCATTGCATAGTCTTTGCATCTTTGCTATAGATTAGGTTCCATATGTGTGTGGCTTTATCTCTGGGTTTTCAATTCTGTTCTATTAGTCTGTGCGTCTGTTTTTGTTTCCGTACCATACTGCTTTAATTATTATGACTTTGTATGTATAATTTGAAGTCTGGGAGTGTGATGCCTCCATTCTCCTTTTTAGCCTGGAGAGTTTTGGCTATTTGAGGGTTTTTTGTGATTCCATATGACTTTCACCAATATTTGTTCTATATCTTTGAAGAATGCCATTGACATTTTTACCAGAATTACCTTGAATCTATAAATTAAGTACAATAGAATGGACATTTTAATAAAGTTAATTCTTCCAGTCCATGAGCAGGGGCTGTCTATTTCTTTGTGTCTTCTGCTGCTTTCAACAGTGTTTTACAACTTTCTTTGTATACGTCTTTCACCTCCTTTGTTAGGTTTATTCCAAGGTATTTGATTTTTGCGGGTTACAATGTAAATCGGATGTTTTATTTTTAGTTTCTTCTTGTTCAGACCAATTATTTGCATATAGGAAAGCTACTGATTTTTGTCTGTTGATTTTATATACTGCTACTTTACTAAATTGGTTTAATTAGTTTTTCAGTAAAGTGTGTAGGGTTCTCTGTGTATATTGTTATATTATTTGCAAATAATGATAGTTTTACTTCGTTCCCTGTTAGGATTCCTTGTATGTCTTTCTCTTGCCTGACTACTCTGACTAGGATTTCCAGTTTATGTCGAAGAGCAGTGATGAGATTGGACATCCTTGTCATGTTCCAGATCTTAAAGTGAAAGCTTTCAGCTTTTCACCATTGAGAATGATATTGGCTGTGTTTGTCATAGTTTTTATTATGTTAAGGTATGTTCCTTCTATCCCAAGAATTTCAAGGACATTCATCATAAACAAATGTTGGACTTTGTCAAATGCTTTCTCAGCATCTATTGTTATGATCATGTGGTGTTTATTTTTCTTTTTGTTGATATGCTGAATTATATTAATTGATTTTATGACATCAAACCATACATGTGCCCCTGAAATAAATCCCATATGGTCATGGTGTATTAACCTTTTGATACTTTGTTGGATTCTGTTGGCAAGGAGTTTATTGAAGGTTGTTTGCATTAGTGTTCATTAGGGAGATTGGCCTATAGTTTTTTGTGTGTGTGTTATCTTTGGTTTTGGTAGTAGTGTAATGTTGGCTTCATAAAACATATTTGGCTAAGTATTCCTTCTTTCTCAATTCTTTGAAAGAGTTTTATAGTATAGATACTAATTCATCGTTGAATGTTTGGTAGAACTCATTTGTGAAACTGTCTGGTCTTGGGCTTTTGTTTGGGGGAGGGTTTTGATTACTGTTTCAATTTCATTGTTTTTAATTGGTCTGTTTATGTGTTCTATTTCTTCTTTATCCAGCTTTGGACGGTTGTATAGTTCTAAGTATTTGTTCATCTCTTCTAGATTGTTGAACTTGCTTGCATATAAATGTTCAAAATAATCTCTGACTGGGACCTCCCTGGTGGCGCAGTGGGTTAAGCAACACACTATGAAGCATCCGCAGCCACTGCAACACGAGTTTGATCCCTGCTGCCAGCCAGGGAGGGGACCCACATGGCACAGCAGACCTCTCCTGCCTCGCCCGCTGCTCCCCTCAGCAGTGTGTTTCAGTCCATCTGCCTGTTCTGCTCCCTATTCTGTCTCTGGTGAATCCTCTCACCCCCCACACCTCTGGCCTGTACCCCAGCTCTTGTATGCATAAATAAATAAATCTTTAGAAAAAAAATAATCTCTGACTATCTTTTGGATTTCTGCTATATCTGTTAAAATTTCTACTCTCTCATTTATGATCCCTATTTATTTGGGTTTTCTCCCAGTTTTTCTTTGTGAGCCTAACTAGAGGTTTGTCTGTTTTGTTTTGTTTTTTGTTTATCGTTTTTTGTTTTTAAAGAACTAGCCTTTGGTTTCATTGATCTTTTGGATTGTTTTGTTTTTGTGGTTTTTTTTTTAAATTTCTATGTCATTTATTCCTGCTTGAATTTTTATTATCGTCTTTGTTCTATTGGCTGTTAGGTATTTTTGTTGTTCTTTCTCTATTCTTTGAGATGGGAAATTAAGTTGTTTCTTTGGTTCTTTTTTGTTTCTTGATGTGGGCCTATAATGCTATATACTTTCCTCTTACTACTGCTTTTGCTGTGCCCATACATTCTAGAAAGTTGTGTCCTCGTTATCATTCATCTCAAGGTATTTTTAAATTTCTTTTTTGATCTCCTCGTTAATCCAGTGGTCTTCCAAAAGTGTGTGATTCAATCTCCATGATGGGAGGGTTCCTTGCTTTATTTTTTAGTTTATTTCTAGTTTGATGCCGTTATGTTCAGAGAAGATTCTTGGTATGATTTCAGTCTTCAAGTAGCTATTGATGTTTGTCCTGTGGCCCAGTAAGTGATCAGTCCTGGAGACTGATCCGTATGCACTTGAGAAAAATGTGTACTCTGATTTTTCTGGGTGTAGTGTTCCATAGATGTCTGTTAAGCCCATAGATGTCTGTTAAGCCCGGGGCTCTAGTTCTTTATTTAGGGCTCTTGTGTCCTTGTTAATTTTGTCTCATTGATCTTTACATTGGTGAGAGTGGAGTGATGAAGTCTACCACATGTATGTTTTCTCTAATGTCTGTTTTCAGAGATGATAATAATTGTCTAATCTATTTTGGTGCTCCTTCATTTCATGAGTATATATTGATGATTATTATATCTTCCTTGTGTATTGTATCTTTGATCATGATATAGTGTCCATCTAAGTCTCTTTTTACCTTTTTTAGTTTGAAGTCTATTTTACCTTATATAAATAGGAATATTCCTGCCTTCTTTTGGGGTACATTTGCTTGTAGAATTATTTTTCCAACCACTGACTTTCAATCTATGTTTGTCTTTTACAGTTAAATGTGTTTCCTGGAGACCACAGAAGGTTGGATCTCTTTTGATTGAACCTGCTATCCTGTCTTTATTGATGAGTTTAGTTCATTTACATTCAGGGTTATTATTGATACACTGGAGACTGTACTTGCTATTTTGTTTATCATTTGTGGTTCTATTCATTACTTTATATTCTGTACTTTATATTCATTTCTCTGTTGGTTTGGGTTTAAGGCTTCTGGTAACTTTTTTGAAGTAGGGGTTTAATGGTAATAAATTTCTTAAGACTTTGTTTGTCTAAGAAGGTTCTTATTTTTCTCTCAGAGGAAGGAGAACTTAGTGTGGTAAAATATTCTTAATTGGCAATTTTTGTCTTGGAGTTTGTTGAACATGTCACTCCATTCTCTTTTTGCCCATAGTGTTTATTCAAAGAAGTCTGATGTCAGCCTGATGGGTTTTCCTTTATAGATTATCTGTTTCTTCCACTTTGTCTGCTTCATTATTATTTCCTTGTGTTGGTCTCTTGGAAGCCTTATTATTATGTGTCTTACTATGGCTTTCTTTTCATTTTGGTAATTTAGTGTGCTTCTAGCTTCCTGTGTATTTATTTTCATTCCCGTCTTCACATTTGGAAAGTTTTCTTAGATTATTTCCATGAATAGCTTCTCAGTTCTTTTATTTCTCTCCTTACCTTCTGGGCTTCCTATGACTCTTACATTTCCTTTCCTTGTGGTGTGATATAGTTCTCAAAGTGTTTCTTCATACTTTTCCCGTATATCTCTTTTCCTTTTCTTTTTTGTTTCTTTTTATATCTGTCTTCACGAGTACTGATTGATTTTCCCATTTCTTCTACTTTCGGGTCTTTTCCAAGAATTCTTAAGCTCCTCTACTAAACTTTTTTACGTCCTCCAGTTCCTTTATTTTCTTCTTTAGAGATTTGTTCTCATTCCTCAGTTTGTTGTTATATTCTTTTCCCTTTCTGTGTTTTCTCTTAACTCTTAAGTGTTTTAATTCTGAATTCTTTGTTAGGCAGAAATACTCTTAAGTGTTTTAATTCTGAATTCTTTGTTAGGCAGAAATATTCTTCTGTGTCCATATTACTGAGTTCTGCAGGTTGACTTTCTTTCTGTGGTGTGTTGTTCCCAGGAGGGCCTGCTTGATTGCTTGCATTTTTCTTTCTTCCCATTGTCTGCCTTTGGTTTTGCTCTGTTCATATGGCCACCGTACCACTGGTGCTGGTGGGCATGACTTCTGAGTTTCCTTGCCAGGATGTGGATGTATCTGCTAGTACTCACTTTGACTGGTGAGTAGAGGTAGAAGTGGGTGCTCTTGCAGCTTCCCCTCTGCTTTCTTCAGTTGACCACTACTAAAGGCAGGTGAGACTTCAAGTCACTCTTCCCAGAGCATTAGGGACTATCATGCTTGGAAGTCTGAGGTTCCTGCAGTTCCCACCTGGGTGCATGTCTGCCAGATGGTTGAAGGCAGTGGTAGCTCTCTCCAACTGGGCTTCTGGGAATACTGGAGTGGATGGGACTTAGGAATGGGGCCTTCCCATTGTTCCCACTTGGGCACACTTCTACAGTGGCAGATGTTTTTGTGTGACTGTGATTTCCCTAGGATACCCTGCCATCCCAGCCCGTACTACATAGAATGGGATCCAGTGCCTCAGCCTGGTTAGTCAAGAGTCTCATGTGGTGCAGAGCTTACTTTCTGCTTACATGTCTTTTCTCCTATAATTTCCTTTTCCTGAAATACCTAGCCTTCTGTTATTCCCTTTGGAGACCTTCAAGACTTAAGTCATCCTTCAAGACTATTGAATACCACTTTTCTTTCCCCTTGCTTGTGAATACCTTTTCTCCCCTTAACTAGGTTATAAATTCCTAAAGATCAAAGCTTTCATCTCCTTGGAATTCTTTGAACTTTTCACATAGCACCTTGTACAGTAAATATTTGGTAAATATAATTGGTCTACAGGAAGTCCTTCGATTCACTAAAATTTCTATTGTCTCATTCTAGTTAAAGAAGAGTGCAAGAGTCCTAAAACTGATAGTCAGCCACAAAAAATGACAAATAAGCAGGTAAACTTTCTTAAAATCAAATTTCTAGTAGGTTTTTTTTTTATTATAATTGGCAACTCTGTGTCATCTGTGTGAATTCTGCAGCTCTTTCAACTGAATCGATAAAGTGTATGCTAAAGGAGTTGGCTGACAGTCATTTGGATGGGAGGTAGCACAACCTTTTCTGAGTCCACAAATTCTGAGTCCAGGATTTGTTACTGAAGTTACCTGAAATCCTGACCCTGCCCATTTAATAGTTAAGAGACTTTGAGCAGTTGCCACCCCTCTCATAGCCTCAATTTCCTCATCTTTAAAATGGGTACAAAAATAGATCACTTAGTCTTTTAATATATATAGCTTATATATAAGACAAACATACACAATTATGTATCTGTATAAAATTTTAAGAAATATGTTTATATATAATGAAAGTAAATGGATCAATATAGCAAAGTTCATAGTTAATGATGATGCAAAGTTGGGTCATAGGAAACTGAGGTCATTTGTGTTTTATATAGTCTTAACTGTTTAATAAGGAATATGTATACATTTTGTAATTGAAGAATGACAAATTTTAATATAGAAAACTTCAGCATGTATTCGTTATGTGAATTTTCTATATGCATATTATATTTTAAAACCGTTTAAAATTTCAGTCTCTTTTAAGCTAGTAATATAATAAACTTATCAAAGACATCAGAGTATTTGGCACATAATAGGTTCTCAGCAAATAGAACCCATTATTATTATTTAGATACAATGAATGGTTGAATTAAATGACTTTTAAAGCCCTCTCCTGGTCCTCCCTGGTGGCGCAGTGGGTTAAGCAACGCACTATGAAGCAAACCGCAACCACTGCAGCACGAGTTCGATCCCTGCTGCCGGCCAGGGAGGGGA